>JARQOD010000001.1:816932699-817014987 GCA_033576555.1 Oophaga sylvatica | reverse complement strand
TTTGACCTGCTCATACAGATGAGACATGTCTGAACAGAGTTCAGATGCCGCGGATCACGTCCCAGTGCCATTGCGGCAATCAGATACGCAGACCTCCACAGCGTCTAGCGCTGCGGTCGACAGCGGTGGAAAATTGGATGATATCGCTCGATCGATTAATAACTTATCTGACCTTTTAGGTCAATATGTGTCTGCTAATTCCTCTCAGAGGAAGCGACGCAGGCCGTTACCGGCCTCTACACGGAGCGAGTCAGATGTATCTGATATTGGGCAGAGTTCCCCTTTATATTCGGATGGAGAAATATCCGATTCAGATACGGACGAGCCGCAGGGGCGTTCCTCTATGACGAAGCGTACGGAGGCATTAATTGAAGCCATGAGAGATATTCTACAGTTACCGGAGGAGGTAACTAGTCGTCCTGGTAAATCAGCACGCATGTTCCAGGAGTCCCGTGCTTCGCGCACAACATTGCCAGCTCTGGATGAGCTTAATGGTGTAATAGAGGAGGAACGTCTATGTCCAGATAAGCGTTTTCATGGAACGCATTTCTTTGATACACTTTATCCTTGCTCTACGGAGTTAAAGGCTAATTGGACTTCTGCTCCTGAAGTGGATGTGTCTTTATCGCAGCTTAGTAAATCCTCACTACTCCCTATTAAGGGAAAAGCGAGCTTACAGGAGCCTTTGGATAGAAAGGCAGAATTGGCGGCAAAAGCAAGCTATGAGGCTGCGGGTCATGGATTTCGAGCAGTGCTAGGATCCATGTGTGCTGCTAGAGCTTCTCTAAGCTGGTTGGCACGTCTGAAGACGGAGTTGCAAAATGAATCTCCGTTATCTGAGATACGGGAAACTTGTGAATGGTTAGAAACGGCAGCCTGTTATATCTTTGATGCCGGTCTGGATACGGCATCTCTGCTGGCCAAAGCGCAAGCTTCAGCGGTCACAGTCAGAAGAGCTTTATGGCTCAGACAGTGGGCCGGGGACGCAGTTTCCAAACAAGGGTTGTTGGCCTTACCTTACAAGGGTGGCCATCTTTTTGGATCCGACCTCACAGAGCTGATTTCCAAGGCTAAGGCGAAGGAATCAGCATTACCACAGCGAAGGGCCATGGCCTCGGTGTCCAGTAAGCCTGGTGTTTATAGTGGTCGGCGGTCCTTTCGGGGCCGAGGACGATCTAGTCACTCCTCGTGGGGATCGGGTCGTCCTTCTTTCTCAGGAAAGAAATCCTCTCAGAAAACTCGTACTCCCTGGAAGCAGAGTTTCCGCCAGAACAAGCGGGAACTTGACAAGAAAACCGCAAAGTCGGATTGACGCCAGGGGTCCACTCGAGGATTCTCGAGTGGGGGGTCGCCTGCTTCTTTTCAAGGAGACTTGGATGGCTCGCGTTCCAGATTCCTGGGTAACGCGGATAGTGTCGGCAGGCTATTTCATAGAGTTTGCTTCTCAACCCCCAAATGTTTTTTGTCAATCTCGCGTTCCGTCGGAACCCGAGCTTGTTGTCGCTCTACAGCGAGAGGTCGAATCGCTACTACAAAAGGGTGTAGTGATACCGGTTCCGTCAGAGGACCGAGGGAAAGGTTTTTATTCCAACCTTTTTATAGTTCCCAAAAAGGAGAACAAATTTCGCCCGATTCTGGATCTCAAGCGATTGAACCGGCATGTCCATGCCCGGAAATTTCGCATGGAGTCGCTTCGTTCCGTTGTGGCAGCTCTGTCACAGAACGATTTTCTGGTGTCAATCGACATTCGCGACGCCTATTTGCATATTCCCATCGGAAAGGCTCATCAGCGCTTTCTTCGATTTGCCATAGGTCAGAATCATTACCAGTTCGTGGCTCTGCCGTTCGGCTTAGCCTCAGCGCCAAGGGTCTTTACAAAAAATTCTGGCGCCCCTCATGGCACTCCTTCGAAGACAGGGGATTACGATTCTCCCTTATCTGGACGATCTTTTGATCGTGGCTTCCTCGGAGGAGGAGGCATTGACGGCTCGGGATTTGTCTCTTCAGTTTCTGAAAGACTTCGGTTGGCTGGTCAATTGGGAGAAGTCGTCCCTGGAACCATCGAGGACAATTCTCTTTTTGGGAATGCATCTCGACACGTTTCGGTCGGTAGTTTCCCTACCACCAGACAAACAGTCATGTCTTCTTCGACATGTACAGATTATGACATCCTCAACGGCAATGTCCCTACGGAAGTGTATGCGTCTTCTGGGACTGATGGTGGCGTCCATGGAGGCAATTCCTTTTGCCCAGTTCCACTCCAGGACTCTTCAAAGGTTCATCTTGAGTCGATGGAATCAGTCGCAATCGCTGGATTGCAGTGTCACCATTTCTCGCGCGGTGCGGGATTCTCTAGAATGGTGGTTACGTCCAGGGGCATTCTCCCTGGGGAAGTCTTTCCTCCCTCTGAAGTGGTCAGTCATAACCACCGATGCCAGCCTGACGGGCTGGGGGGGTGTTTGGAACAATCTCTGGATTCAGGGGGTATGGTCACCGGAAGAGTCTGTGCTTCCGATCAACATCCTGGAATTGAGGGCGATTTTTCTTTGCCTCCAACATTGGACGGTCCCTTTGAGCGGTCTGCCAGTCCGTGTGCAGACAGACAATGCGACGGCTGTCGCGTATATCAATCACCAAGGTGGGACAAGGAGTTCCAGACTCATGGTAGAGGTGTCCCGAATTCTGATTTGGGCAGAGGCCAATGTACCAGCCATTTCGGCGATTCACATTCCAGGGGTTCAGAATATTACAGCGGACTTTCTCAGTCGCAGAAGGATGGATCCCGGGGAATGGAGCCTCCACCCGGAAGTCTTTGCACTACTGTGCTCTCGCTGGGGAACCCCCCAAGTGGATTTGATGGCTTCCAGGTCCAATGCCAAGTTACCGACATTCATGTCCAGGTACAAGGACCCGAAGGCGGTGGCGGTGGATGCTCTAGTGGCTCAGTGGGATCAGTTCAAGCTGATCTATGTATTCCCGCCGATATCCTTACTTCCTCTAGTGCTGCGTCGGATCAGACTAGAGAGAATTCCAGCTATTCTGATAGCTCCAGACTGGCCAAGAAGGGTGTGGTTCTCGACAATAATGTCGCTGTTGGCGGCACCTCCGTTTCCACTCCCTCTTCAACCGGACTTGTTGACTCAGGGGCCCATTTGTCATCCGGACTTGATGTCCCTGCGTTTGACGGCGTGGCTCTTGAGACCGAGATCTTGACCCGTAGAGGTTTTTCAGCCGAGGTCATTGCTACCCTTCGTGCTGCAAGATGTCCGGCTACTTCTAGGATTTACCACAAAATTTGGGAAACCTTCTTTTCGTGGTGTTTGGGGTCTTCTCGGAACCCGAGAAAATTTTCCATTCCCAACCTGTTGGCTTTTCTGCAGCATGGGCTAGACAAGGGTTTGGCAGTTAGCACTCTGAAGGTCAGATTTCTGCTCTGTCCTTATTGTTCCGGAGAACCATTGCTTCGAATAGAGACGTGATCTCTTTTTTCCGAGGTATCTCTCGTAAGTTTCCGCCGCGGAAGGCACCCGTGTCTCCTTGGCGGCTCAACCTTGTTTTGGAGGCTCTTCAGCATAAACCTTTTGAACCTATGGTTTCTGCTAGCCTTTCTTTACTTTCTTGGAAGGTGGCTTTCCTTGTTGCAGTCACTTCCTTGAGGAGAGTTTCTGAATTGGCAGCTCTTTCTTGCTCGCCTCCTTTTCTGGAGTTTTTTCCGGATCGTGTAGTGCTTCGCACTCGGGGTGATTTTTTGCCTAAAGTGGTGTCACAATTTCATGTTAACCAGGATATTGTGTTGCCTTCACTCTGTCCGGATCCGAAGAATACGAAAGAGCGAGATTTACACACATTGGATTTAGTGCGGGCCTTGAAGTTTTATCTATCTATTACTCAAGGTTTTCGTAAGACGGACTCCTGTTTGTGGTTCCGGCAGGTCGTCGGCGTGGTCAACGAGCTTCCAAGGGTTCTATAGCTCGTTGGATCCGGTCAGCTATTTTGGAAGCTTACCGTCTTCGGGGTGAATCTTGCCCGATTAAGATTCGAGCCCATTCCACGAGAGCTGTGGCTTCATCGTGGGCTTTTCATCAAGGTGCTTCGGCAGTGCAGCTTTGCCGAGCGGCGACTTGGCGCTCTGTCCACACGTTTACAAGATTTTATAAAGTGGACGTCAGTGCTTCCGCTGATGCAGCCCTCGGACGTAGGGTCCTGCAGGCAGCTGTAGTTTAAAGTTCTGGATGAACTTGTGTTTAGCGCTGGTTGCGCTTTGTTGTTAAGGTTGTTGGGTTTCTGCCTTTTGTTGGTTTTTTCCCACCCTTATTTTTGAACTGCTTTGGGACGTCCCATCAGTAATGAATACTGTGGCTCTCTTCCTTCATCTGCAGCTGAAACACGGATTTTGGTAAAGACTTACCTGTAAAATCCTTTTCAGCGAAGGAAGGAAGAGAGACACAGCACCCTCCCACGGCAGAAGTGTGTTGATGTTTTCAGATGCAGCGCGACCCTTATCTGATAGCGATTATCTGGGCTGAGGTCAGCGCGCTAAGGCTCTGTTCCAGCATCGCCAGCTCATCGCAGTAGTCAGGTTCCGTGAGTAGTTCCTGGAACTCTGTGGTTTTTGGCTTTCTTTGCATGCATAACCTGTATCCTTGTGTTTTTTCTCTGAAGTTCCTTCAGAAGGGGTTATGTTGCTCCGCTGGTGATCTTGGCTCTTTTCCTAAAAGCTTTGATACGACTGGAGCTGAGTAGGAGGAGCCCGAGCTGGAGGGGCCAGCCAGTCATCACTCTTTTGATCTGAGGTAACATCCTGATCTGGGGCTCCGCCTACCCATCAGTAATGAATACTGTGTCTCTCTTCCTTCCTTCGCTGAAAAGGATTTTACAGGTAAGTCTTTACCAAAATCCGTGTTTTCATGCGCCTATGTGGAGACACGACCCGCGCGGTCTCAGGCTTATGACCTCCTGCAGCTGGTAAAGAAGTGGCTCCAGCCAGAGACTTTGTCTCCAGCCCAGATGGTGGAGAGGGTGGTGGTTGACCGGCTGGTAAGGACTCTGCCGGCTGCTATCCAACGTTGGGTGGGGCAAGGCGACCCCGGCACACTCGACCAGGTAGTCAGTTTGATCGAGCGCTACTCGGCCACTCAAGACTTTATTCGAGACTCCGCCCCCTCTCGGCTGTCACGCCGATCCCTGCCAACCCAGGAATCTGGAAAGGGGTCGCGTCCCTCTGCGGGGGACAGTCAGCACCGTACCCGTGCTGAAGGGGAACCCCGGAGTGAGAGTGGCAGGAGACCGGTTCCCTCCCAAACTGTCATAAGACCTAACAGTACCTCCACCCTTAGGTGCTGGCGGTGTCAGGGGCCGGGACATGTGATGGCTAATTGTCCCCTGACTACGGAACCCATGGACTGCAGATATAGCCGCCGGGTCTCAATGTATGCCCAGACCGTCTGCACAGCAACCCTCGACCCCCAGGACAGTGAACTCCAACTATGCCAGGTACTGGTTAATGGGTACCCTACGGAGACTCTCCTGGACTCAGGGAGCCTCGTGACTCTGGTACATGGGTCACTGGTGGCAGGAGATAACCCCAGCGGACGGCAGGTCGGGGTTGTATGTATCCATGGGGACCTCCGAGAGTATCCAACTACGGAGGTAGTTTTTTCCACGCCATGTGGAGACATAAAACATGTGGTGGGAGTGGTAAAAAATCTTCCCTATGGGTCTGTGTTAGGAAGAGACTTGCCCCTGTTCTGGACTCTGTGGAAAAACAAAATCCATTCTCCCCTGGTAAAATGTATTACAGATGCTGTACCCGACGAACCTGCCGTAGGGGTGTCCCATATAGGGATAGAGTGTGACCCCAATAGTTTTCCCTTAGAGGTGCTGGCAGGAGAGGTGGAGGAGACTGCATCGATTCCCGAGCTGGAAGTGTCCAGGACCACGTTTGGGACAGCTCAGCTACAAGATCCCACCCTGACTCAGGCGCGGGAAAGGGTGCTAGAGGTAAACGGCGTAGCCCAACAGCCCAATGCAGATACGGTATTTCCACGCATGGTAGTCAGTGGTGAGTTGCTTTATAGGATAGATAAAATCAGGGACGAGGTTGTGGAACAGTTGGTAGCACCTCAGTCGTATCGTAGGGTGATTCTAGATTTGGCACACTCACACTTGCTGGGTGGCCACTTAGGGGAAAAAAAAACTCTAGAACGTATCTTGCAGCGGTTCTTTTGGCCTGGAGTTTACACGGAGGTCAAAAGGTACTGCGAATCCTGCCCCGAATGTCAGTTGACCTCACCCACTGCAAGTTTCCGTAGTCCATTGGTACCCCTGCCAATAATAGAGGTACCTTTTGAACGGATTGCAATGGATTTGGTAGGGCCCATTGTAAAATCCGCCTGTGGCCACCAACACATACTGGTGGTCGTCGACTATGCCACCCGGTACCCGGAGGCTATACCACTACGCCACACCTCGGCAAAACTTATTGCCCGAGAACTGTTTGCCATGTTCTGTCGCCTGGGACTACCTAAGGAGATCCTGACGGATCAGGGGACCCCCTTTATGTCCAAGGTGACAAGAGAGCTGTGCAAACTGCTAAAAATTAAACAATTGTGCACCTCGGTGTACCACCCTCAAACCGACGGGTTAGTAGAACGGTTCAATAGAACCCTCAAGTCCATGTTAAAAAAGGTGATTTCTAAGGATGGAAGGGATTGGGACATGTTGCTACCCTATTTGATGTTTGCTGTACGTGAGGTACCCCAGGCTTCCACAGGGTTCTCTCCCTTTGAGTTATTGTACGGCAGACACCCTAGGGGTCTGTTGGACGTAGCCAAAGAGACATGGGAACAAGAGCCGACTCCACATAAGAGTATAATTGAACACGTGGCTAGTATGCAGGACCGGATCGCGGCGGTCATGCCCATCGTGAAAGAACATCTGTTAGATGCCCAGGCAACCCAGAGGCGCACATATAATAAAAGAGCCAGAGTCAGGTCTTTTAACAAGGGCGATCGGGTGTTAGTACTGGTACCCACAGCCGAGAGTAAGCTCATGGCCAAGTGGCAAGGGCCATATGAGATTCGAGAAAAGGTGGAGGAGGTAAATTACCGGGTGTATCAGCCCGGAAGGAGGAAACCTGAGCAGATTTACCATGTAAACCTGCTAAAGCCTTGGAAAGATCGAGAGTGTTTAGTTACAGACATCACCCGGGCATATCACCAGAGAGTTCTCTACCTTCAGCCAGGGAAGCATCCAAGGGGGAGGTCAGGATAAGTGATGCCCTCACTAAACAGCAGCGACGGGAGGCTCGCTCCCTGGTGCAAAACAATACCGACGTGTTCTCAGAGCTACCAGGTAGGACTACGGTTATCCAACATGACATTGTCACCGAACCTGGGGTAAGGGTGCGAATAAGACCGTACCGGGTGCCCGAAGCCCGGAGGCAAGCCATTTCGGCTGAGGTAAAACAAATGCTTCAGTTAGGCGTCATAGAGGAATCACGGAGTGAGTGGGCTAGCCCCATTGTACTGATTCCAAAGCCAGACGGATCATTACGCTTCTGTAATGATTTCCTGAAATTGAATGAAGTGTCAAAGTTCGACCTTTATCCAATGCCCCGGGTGGACGAGCTGATTGAGAGACTGGGGCAGGCCCAGTACTTTACCACGCTCAATCTCACCAAGGGTTATTGGCAGGTACCTCTCACAGATTCGGCGAAGGAAAAGACCGCCTTCGTAATTCCGGAGGGTCTATTTCACTATGTGGTCTTACCTTTTGGGTTACATGGGGCCCCGGCTACATTTCAGAGATTGATGGACATAGTGTTCAAGCCTCATCAGGAATACGCGTCCGCGTATCTAGATGATATCATCATATTTAGCACCGACTGGCAAACGCACCTAACACACGTACAAGCGGTGCTGGATTCTCTCAGCGCCGCGGGGTTAACGGCAAACCCAAAAAAATGTGCGATAGGGCTGGAGGAAGCTCGATATTTGGGGTATGTGATAGGCCGAGGAGCTATCAAGCCCCAAATCAGTAAAGTTGAGGCCATAAAAAACTGGCCTAAACCATTGAGTACAAAACAGGTGAGGGCGTTCCTTGGCATCCTTGGGTATTACCGCCGGTTTATACCTAATTTTGCCGGCGGCCCTGACCGATCTCTTGAAAGGAAAGAAAACGGTAATGGTTCGGTGGAACCCTCAGGCAGAAGAAGCCTTTCAATCCATGAAGTTGGCCCTGTGTGGACAGCTGGTCCTCATCAGCCCCAACTTCAATGAAACCTTCATTGTACAGACAGATGCCTCGGAGGTAGGACTAGGGGCGGTGTTGTCACAAAAAGTGAATGGTGAAGAGCACCCGGTCACCTACTTGAGTAGAAAACTTGTCACGGCAGAGAAAAACTATAGCGTGGTAGATAGAGAAGGAGTGTTTGGCTATTAAGTGGGCCTTGGAATCACTACGTTATTATTTACTCGGGCGTCAGTTCCGCTTGGTGACGGACCACTCACCCTTGGTATGGATGAGGAATGCAAAGGAGAGGAATGCGCGAGTCACCAGGTGGTTCCTGTCACTGCAAAATTTCAGTTTCTCTGTAGAACATCGCCCTGGGAAGTTGCAAGCAAACGCGGATGCCCTGTCCCGGGCACCCTGTATGGTGGCAAATGTTCAACCCCACAAGTTTGAACAGAGGGGGGGGGGATATGTGAGGCAGTGACCGGGATCATTTACGAGGGACGTTATATTTCCCCCAGAATGTGTACAGAGACCTATTAAAGCCATTGGAGTGCATTGCAGTCACACACACAGCTGCGGCTGCAATGCAGGAATGAAGGTGAGCAAAGACCTAGTCAGACTACCTGGCTAAGGCAGATTAAGTAAAATCCGGCAGGGCCTTCATTTCTTGGAGGAGGTCACAGGAGGCAGTGGGGCGGCCTCCTCCCTCCAACCCGGGTTTTCCAGTGGTTTTTGCCACAGGTCTTTAAAACTCCTGCACTAAGGATTAGTGTTGTTCTATGTTTGGACGCTGCGAGGAGCATAGCAGGAAAGCTCCACAGGATTGTGTGTAGCTGAACCCACGCCTGGGACGGCTCTGCACCTGTCAGGCTCTGTTCGGCTTGGCGCGGCCGTTGTCCCCGGCAACCAGTGTTTATGGACTGATGTTACCCCGGCTGCGTACCGGAGGACTTTTCCTGTTTTACCCGTGAGTTGCTGAATAAAAGCTATTTACTTTGGACTTGCTTGGGTCACTGCCTCAGTTACTGCACGGTGTGAACACCGCCGCCTTACAATATATATATATATATATATATATATATATATATATATATATATATATATATCTTTTCGCTGTTATTACTATGCTAATATAGCACCATCGTATTCCAAAGCACTTTACAGATATTGTCATCACTGTCCCCATTGGGGCTCATAATCTATATTTCCTATCAGTGTGTGGGAGGAAACCGGAGTACCAGAGGAAACCCACATAAACACTGGGAAAGCATACAAACTCTTTGTAGATATTGTCCCTTATTGAATTTAAACTTAGAACCCCAGTGCTGCAAATCTACAGTGCTAACCACTAAGTTTTGTTTTTGAGCTTTTTGTTTTTTTCACACCAGTTCATGAGCCTTTTCCATTCACCCGTAATGTCCCTATGACATACATTGCGTCCTGGGATGAGGCTACGGTATTAAATTAAGCTGGTGGCTAATACACAATTTTGCAATTGGATGTGGATTTGTTGACCATTATTAACCATTTTTATTCTCTTGCCTGCTTGATATCCTCATATAGATTTCAGATTATAGTTGATAGTATACTACGAATGTATGTATCTGCTGAGTACAACTAAAATAAATTATATTTTTGTTTTTTCCTTTAGGAGGGAAACCGGATGACATCACTGTTCTTCTGTCAATTGTAGCTGAATATACAGACTAAAATACCTGGAACATCTGCTACAAATTTAGCGTTCTGTTTTTCTCTATAACCCTTGAACTTCTAATTATGTTATACTGTATCCTGCTGGCAGGACTGCAACTTTTCTGCATATTTCATTGGCCCTTTCTAAAACCATGCCGTCTGCGGATTACAACGGAGGACGAAGTTAAAACCACTACTGTTATAATGGTTGTGATTTACAGAAGGTGTAAATTTTCCTTCATTACCCAACTAGGAGCAACATAAGGACGTGCCTCTGTAAAAAGCAGCGCTTTTATCAGGACATGGGGTTTTGTGTCTAATTTTTCATTTTGCCAAAAAGCACATTTAGGATCCTTTCAAAATTGGGAAAAAAATCCGGATTTTGTAATTCATGAATTTCCTGTTCTGACATTTAGTAGATATTGAATTCCCCGTCATCATTTTGCATCTTTTGAACCTTGACTAGAAGCCTTTTTATATTCTGAACTGCTGTACTATACAACACAAGAAGTTCCTTCAGATGTTTGTGTTCTTTTTAAGACTACTTAACTTAAAGCCATGTTTATATATGTGTTATATACAGATCTGTATATAATATATATTTTGGGTAACATTTCGTGACTATGCAGTGAAATTCTACCTGTCACTTCAGTTTTGGGTGTAAGTCGGTCACTTTAAAGGACTTAACTGTATTTTGAAGTTTGCAACTCAGAAATACGTGACTGTGATTTCATTGTATTTTATACGTGTGTTGTGTGTAATGTTACCTCAGATTGTATATTAATGTTTTTCTTCATTTTTGTGAAATTGTATATTTGCATACCTATGTTGGGCTTTTATTTAAATGTCAACATGTACCATGTACATGTCCTAATGATAGCACATCATGCTTGTAACAGGCATTAAATTCTCAATGAGTTACTCATGTGTACGCAGTTAAGAAATGTATGTTCTCTTGCTAACCTGTTGTCTTGTCCACACAAGGTCACGTTGAATAACTTCTGATATTGCCTTAACTGCCCAAAACTTGACAAAGCAGGAAAACCAGCATATGTACTCATAAAAAACATGAATTTTCAATGGAAATTTGACATTCATTGCAGCTTGCCTTATTCATCCTCCTCATTCACTTTTCCCAAGTCACCTACTTATCCTCCCAGCCGGGCTGTTCTCTTTATACTTCTATACCTACTTGCTAATACACTTTATTTCACTTTTCTGAGATTTTATCCAGTGAGAAAACCTCTAAAGACCCTAATACACATTAGATAAAAGTGCTGAACTCGCCAATTTTGGCAGGATTAGCCAAAAATCGAATGTTTATGGGGTCTTTCAACTGTTCCGTGCTACATTATAATAAGGATTGGGCAATTTTAATTTAATGGGCTGATCACTTTTAGTGGGAAGACCACCCGCTGTCAGAAGATTCAGACTGTCGACATGGCTACTAGCCTGGAATTCCTCACTGGTTAGCGCAGGGTAAAGTGAAGGTCCAGTTTTTAGTATACATGTGCTGCACAATTCTTTGTATCCAGAAATGAAGGGGCACTGTGCTGACAAGTGCTATTGGCCCCTGCTCAGTGTGGATTAAACCTGGCACTCCAGGTAATAGTTTCATTAACTGTGGCCTGCTATTCACAAGTAACCACTAGTTCCAATAAGGAGGGAAGCCTGTTCTCAGGGAGAGGAGACCATCTGTCGACACAAACCTCTTAGCGCCCTTAAAGTGTTATTCCTAACTTCATAAATGGATTTTTTCAGATGGTGCTTAAAAATAAATACATTTGCAATTTACTGCCTGTTAAAATTTTCAGACGCTCTTGAGAAATTAAGAATTTTGTTTACAACTCGTTGCCAAAGAGACCGACCACTGGTGTTCTCTAGCTTGTAAGCACTGAGCTCTTAAGATGGTCGGGATTAGGAGTTAACTGTATGCTCCAGGGAGCCTGGCCAGCTTTAAAACCGTTGTTACAAGCTCTATAGAAAAGAACTTGCCAGCGCTGCACATGTTCTGCTGTTTAGCTTGGGTGATCGGCCTTCTAGGCAACCATCTGTAAGCAAAAAAAATAATCTAAAGAACAGCTGAAAATGTTCTTGTATTGCAGGAACTCTCTGACAATAACTTTATGAAGATATGAATAACCCTTTAACGTCTGGACCTTATTGGTCACGCTGTTATAATATGTTAATTAGGCACATTATAAATTGTTTGCTGGAATTGAAAATGATGTACAAATTCTCTCCCCAATCAAGCGTTTGTTTCCATCATCCTACTTTGAAATCCCTGCCCTGGAGATCTATAATTGCTGTGATAGGTAGTCAGTTAGTACATTTACCAATGTTACTAATTTCACTGTCGCGAAAGAACATTTTGGAATCATAAATCCAAGTTTACTAACAACCAGTTATTTGTCATATTGGGCTGAATATTGTTATATTTGGGTCTGACATTTGTTACCTACGTTCTTCTTCACAAGACCACCAGGCATAATAATTGTGTATTAAGTGGCAAGTAGAATTAAAGTAGAAAACCAAAATGCATAGCTGGTCAGAGGCTGGCTTCTATATGTGGGCAGGCTAATGTATTGCTATTTTCTTTGCGATGTATGGATGATATTGGCCACCATAAATGTGATTAAGTTATAAAATACCTTAGCTACATTAACCTCTTATAGACTGCATATTATAACACAAACATGCCAACCAAATATAGCTCTTGGGTAGCTTTCTCTTTAACCTGGTCATCCATAGGATGGTCCTACTGTTGTGAGATTCTAGTGGAAGAAAATGATACCTCTTCCTATAAACACTGGCCATGTTTGCAAGCTGGTGCTTGATGACAGACCATTTCTGGTTGTCTAGTTTGCACTAGAATGTGCTCCAGCTTGGTTAATCTGCTTACAGGGGCATTATGCTGCTTCTTGATCCTCTGAGAACCTGGATCAGGTCACTTATCCGCACACTAATCATCCTCTTTGCCACATTAGTTCAAGAACCTGATGGTGCAAGAGGGTTGCGATAAAAGAATTCAGACTACTTTTATTCTAGTATGTTGTGTGTTGTCCTGGTCATTCTGTCTTATTTGTGTGGCAAGAACAAACGTTCATGGGGAGGAGAATGGTCTCGTATTATCTATTAGATAGGCCAAACATTTTTGCTTTCTATAAAGTGTTTCCAGGTAACCCAACCTTCCATAAATTGTAAGTGAGCCTGAAGATACCATGGAAATTGTCTTACCTAGAAATGTTTGATTCTTCGTACAATGTAACATTTCCTGAAATTTGGAATGGTTGCGATCATTAAAGTTCAGTTGTCAGTGTTTTATGAATTATGATTAATTTAATCTCAAGGCCAATGAAATAATTTCTTTCTTACTATTTTTAGTCTTCTGTTGGGTCATTTCACAGGGAATCTTAGTTGGATATGAAAAATTTAAAGTTGCATATTGGCAAAATGAGTTTATGGACTTTACTCAAGGCTCCAATACAAGACTAAAAGCAACTATGTTCTCTGTTACTCAGCGGTGAATATGAAGTTGCATGACAATCCAGTTTAGTTGTCTGCATGTATATAAGGCCAATAAATGCGTCTTAAAGAGCAGCTATTCTTGATAAATATACACCAATACATTTTAGGGCAATCACATTACAAAGTAGCCCTTAAAAGTCTTTCCCAGCATTAGAAAACAAGTCTGCTTTCTTCTACAAATGGTGCCACATCTGGCTACAAGTTGTTTGGTAGTGCACCTCAACTCCATTGAAATTAGAGATGAGCTGCAATAACACGCACAATCTGCATACACAAGTGGTCCTGTAATTGAAAGTAAGCAACCATGTTTTTGAAAGCATGGACAAAGTATAGAATAATATATATCTATATATATATATATATATATATATATATACACACACACACACACTATATTTGACAGATGCTGTTTAACTCAAGTAATGCTATGTCTGAGATCTCATGGATCCAGACATGTGGCTCTAGGGGTTAGCTGTCTTTCCTCTGTCATAGCAGCATGAACTAATTCTGTTTCCCATTCAACAAGATCCTATGTTTTTGATGATCAAGTTCTGAAAGTCTCATATTTGGAGATATTTACCCATCCAGGTTATCATTGGTTCTATACAGGGTAGAATTCCTTTTTTTTTTTTTTTTAAATTTCTAAATAAATTAGATTGTTCTGCTGTGTTTAAAAGGTCTTTTCATCTTGGGCATTTATGGCATAATCTGTGAATATATTTTGGCCCCAACTCAGATGAGAAACACAATGAAAATGTTAATGTAGAACCTGTCTTTCCATTTGTGTGTGTTTCGTCTGTGTCTATACCTCTACTCATAATGATCAAAGTTGGAACAATGTAAGCTCTTGGCTTCTCCCTCAAGTAACACCAAAGACGGGTACCAGTAATAGCTTTCCATACATCTAAAAGCAATATTGTAAGATAGATGCTTATGTTTTGCCACTTGTGTGATGTTCTGCACTCTACATATCAGCCTGGTCTCTTCCTTTTAAAGCTGAATGCGCACAAAACATCTATTTTAAGATGAAAACAAAACCCATGCACTTCCTAAAGTGAAAATGGTAATGTGATCAAAGTTGATGCTAGGACTAGTTCTGTAAGATCTGTACAGAAATTCTCGCGTGTTAGGTTTTTGTGTTTGTTTTTATCTTTTATACGTTGAGAGTTTAGTGGTTTGGGGGAAAAAGGGATATTCAGCTACTAAAATGCTGCTTTATCAGTATGTTACTACATTGTGTAAATTTGCATTAGTGGGAACGTTCTGTGTGCTTGCTCTGCAGATGTGCCGAATGATAAGTGTAATGTAAAAATAAGTGTACTCAACTGAACATAGTCTTGAACATAGAGTGTCGTCTTAATGTTGGGCCTCTTGCCTAGAAGAAAGAATATGATTTGTTATAAAGGGGTTGTACAAAATTGGAAACACACTTTGTGTGTGTTGTAGTGCAACTCGGCTACAGGATGTGGCTTAGGACCACATACAACCTATTGACAGGTGTCTAGTCCTATACAATCCGTAGTAGGATGACTCTTGGATGTGCATATAACCGCTATTTATGGGTGATCTATGACAGATGATATCTAGCTGTGTGTAATTGTTCAGTTACGTAAAGTTACTAAATTTCTGCCTTTCAGTCGGAAAGTCTACTTTTAAGATTTTAAGGCTGGGATCACACATGGGAGAAACTCGCACGATTCTCATGAGTCTCTCGCATGAACACCCGGCACTGCCGCCGGCACTCGGACCGGAGCGTGCAGCTGCATGTATTTCTATGAAGCCGCACGCTCCGGTCCAAGTGCCGACGGCAGTGCCGGGTGTTCATGCGAGAGACTCATGAGAATCGTGCGAGTTTCTCACATGTGTGCCCCCGGCCATAGGCTGTACATGGTAGATCTTGGTGACAAGGGTACATAAACAGAGTATTTTGAATGTTTGTTTTTTTGTTATGTAGCTTCTAAATGGAAATGTCTGCATTTCATGTATGATTTCACAAGTATGGGAATAGACTATGTAAATATATGAAAGTAAACAGTAAAGTTATTTAATAAATATAGTATTTATACTAAAATGTTTGTAGTCATGATCAGTGTGGTTTATTTTGTGTTTATTTTTTTTTTAAATCCCGCTTGACTTATAATGGATACATTAGAATTCTATTTGGTCAGTTTTGCCTTAGGTGTAGGTTTTTTCCACATTGTTCTTGAGGACACTTTCTAAATATAGTAATGTTTTTTACCAATTTTTGAAGAAAAAAAAACCTGACCAAACAACATGAAAGATAAATTACATGAAGTTAAACAAAAGTAAGATTTCTGAGCACCAGTCACAATATACTGGTAATTGTTCTGCCATAATAGCTATGTAGTCAGCAATGGGTTGCAGGCAAGCATCTTAGGCTGTGGTTCCACGGTCCGGAACCACAGCGCTTTGGACGGAGCGGAAATTCAGGACAGGACACCTGGAACACATCCGGAAAGAACGCAGGGCTGCATAGCCCTGTGTTATTTACCTTGCGGCGACGCTGCGTCGCCGCAAGACGCTAGGACATGCTGCAGTCTGAAAAGAAGCGCCGCATGTCCGGAAACGCAGGTCTACCGCCTGTGTATTTTTACGCATAGTGGAGACGGGATTTCTTGAAATCCCCTCCACTTTGCTGTAACATCTGGACGCTGCGTGTTTGGCGCTGCGCAAATGCACAGCGCCAAACATGCAGCAAATCCGGAGTGTTTCCTGATCGTGGAAACATACCATTAGATGTGAGTGCTTCAGTTCTTAAAACTTGCGTAATCTTCAAGATTCTTCATATCAACAAAATGTTGGTGTTTTAAATAAGAGATTTTATTTAGACAGCTTTTTTTTTTTTTTTAAAAGAAAATTGCATCTGTAGTTATGTGACAAATGAATCAATTACTTTAGACTACACCATTTTCCCGTTAGGTGAGTAGCAGTCAAACTCTTCATAGGGTCTGTTGGCACCTAATACAGGACTTTAGGACAGAGTGGGGCGGGAGAAGGTGTGTAAATCTCAATATAGAGGGTTATCCGTTAGGGATACTGAAGATCTGCTTAAGTGTAAAGTGTAGGGCTGCTTTTAAGTAAAAGTGATCCTTTAAATTCAGTGTTACTAGCAGACTGCGCCCCCAATAAACAGTTGTATAGATTTCATCCTGGTTTTGTCATCTGATGCATTCAGTTTCTCTTTTTTGTGAATGGTTTCTCACAAGCTCTTTTTGTTTGGCTACTCTTGGTTACAATCAAGCAGTTGCTAAGATGAAACGGCCAAGCTGATTTCATATTTTTTCTCCCATTGATCTTAATTCCCTAGCCCCAATTATCTTATACCTCTATTATAGAGAAGTGTTTCCTGGACACTGCCTGCTCTGCACACTGATTTGTCTCATACACAAGAAGCGGCTGTCAGCAGCACATAACTTGTTTGGCCTGGTTTCCTGGCTACCTAAACTTGAGTCACTCCGGGGGGCGCTCTGCTTCCTGACATTGTTAATAAATCTCCCCTGGTAATCGCTGTTCATCTTTACTCTTTTCTCACCAAGAAAGAGAAATGAAATCTATTATGATGCATGAATGTTGTAGGACAGCATCAACATTTCTAAAAGTCGCTTTATTTTTTTGTGGGTATAATGCAGACGCTTCTTTGTAAACATTTCCTAAAATGGCCGTACAAGAAATAAAACAAGGCATGAAGAGCTGTTTCCGTGAAAAGCTGCTGAATGCAGGATGGTACAATGAACTGTTGCAGATCATATTAAGGCACTTTACATCTATAAGTATTAATGTGTGTATAGATCCGTATATATAATTATACATGCTGCAGAGAAAGGTATGTAAATTGGCTCCCAGCCAAGAGGAACATGCTTTCTATGTGGATGAATAGTAGTTTGCATACCCTTTTCCAGGGAGCATTCGCTGGCCTGAAAATCTGCCTCTAAAAAGTTTGTATTCTCCACAAGAGAAAACTATACTGCTGAGGAAAAGTGACCACTTCATCTGCTGTCACCCACAAGCTGCCTGCAGTACTGGTAAAAATGGTTGTGGGTAGTGCAGAGGTAATTTGGGGAATAGCGAAGAGACACAGATGTGCCATACTATTGCCTATGCAAATATGAACATACCTATAAATGATCAGAATACCTGATAATTTTCTGCATGGAAAATAATCACTTCTATATTAACCCTCCATTCTATATTATTTATTGAACTGAAGCACTGAGACATCAGGGAAGAACTGAACACCAGGCATAAATAATAAATGTCCAGCACTGACTGCATTGTTGCTATGGATCAGGATTGCAGAACGGGTTATGGCAATATTTTAACTGTACTTATGTTTGGACATTGTTCTCTATACGTCTGAGCAGAGTGGGGCAATGTCTTTTCAGAGAAGAGGCTTAGACCTCTAGTGCCACCTATAAATCAACCTATAAAGCAGAAATCCTAAAAGTCAACGTCATCCCTTTAAGGTGCCTTGTCACATGATGGGATAAAAGCTTTTCAGGCAATGTCATATTACCTTTTGGTGTCCTCACAAGTGTTATTAACAGTGTATTGCTAGGGGCATGACCTGAATGTTACCGGCACCAAACAAAATGTGCAGACATTGCATATTTCCTGCGGATTTGTCAGCAGCTCATCTGCAGCGTAATACAGTAACAGCAATATGGATGAGATTTGACAAATCTCTACATGTTGCAGATATTTTCTACATGTGAATTAATTTTCAAGTCTGCGGCATGTCAATTCTTTATAAGGAATACGCCTTCACTCATGCAATTCACAGGGTGAAGTCTGCGGCATTTCCATAAAATCCATGGCAAACCCTGCATGTAACACGTGGATTCTGATGCAAATTTGTGGTGATCTTAAAGTAAATATGTTATAGTTGAGAACATTAAATAAAAAGCGTATCACTTGGTTTGGATAAAGATGCATTCACATATCTACACTATGCAGTCTGTACTCAGACCACAATACTTGGCCTGACTGTAGGTCTCCTAACCCGAGGTAGCAACCTGCTAGGAATTTGAGGCTTTTATTTTGGCTCAGAAGACCAACAGTTGGGCCAGGAATTGAGATTTGATCATGAACTGTATGATGTGGATGTGCGAATATACCCAAGGGCCACGTTCACACGGTCAGTATTTTACTTCGGTATTTGTAAGTCACAATCAGGAGAGGAACAATCAGAGGAAAAGTAGAATAGAAACACATCACCACTTCTGTATTTATCACCCACTCCTGGTTTTACTTTATAAATACAGATTTAAAATACTGAATGTGTGAAAGTGGCCTGATGGTGAGGAATTGTATATTAGGCAGCCATATACAGAAGTGAGGCAACGTGCTCAAATGCAGCAGCAACCAGTTGCTATGTCAATAACACACACATGCAATATACAAAAAGCTATTTGCTTCTAAAACACCATATTCAAGTGTATTGCTAAAACTCCCCCCAAAAATATAATATCATGAAATGGGATAAGATGGAATATGTGCATGTACAAAACCATTTTTCAATAAGAGTAAGTTATTAATGCTTTAACGAAACATTTACTGTCTGGCAGGCCTATATATGCCCACTGAGCTAGGCTATCTACCTGAAAAAGCACTTTTAAAAGATACTACAAATAATTAACATATGCACTGCAATGTCAAAATAACTTGCTATGCATATGTTCAATCTTTTTAAGCTTCTTTTAACCGCTTCAAGCCTCGGAAGCCATGAAGCAGCTAATAGAAGTCACCTGACAATTCTTCAGGCGGCTTCAGTTTGGAGGCCGCTCAATAGTTTCAAACATCGCTGTTGGTTTCTTGAAAAGTCTTGTGCTTAAAAAACTCAGCAGGTATGCTGGCATCTGAAGACTTTGTGCGCACATACCCTAACTGTAAACCTATAGGGGTAGCAATATACAGAAAGAAGTATCTGGTTGCAGAGCGCCTTCACCAGCAGAGGTTAGAAAGTCTGTGAGAGTTCTCTGTAGAATTCTACCTCTTCCTCTTCATCTTCACTCGCTGTCACCAAGGTATACAATGCCCGATGAGGCTTTTCTTGTTGTTCTGATGAAATTGCTCCAAAAAACAGGGAACAAAACTAATAAAAATGCATATGAAGTTTATAGTTAGTTTGACATTCAGTATGACATCACCTGTTTTACAAATGTGCACCATCTATACCAGATCTTCTCCAAATATCAATCCCCCTACTTTATATCATTTACATTTGGAGGTAAAAAAATAAAAAGTTACACATTTTATCACAGTGAAATGTATATAGTTGCATTTTTTAAAATGCAAATATACCCATTTTACTCATTTTCTTTACCTTGTCACCTTTGCTCATCCTTACACAATGGCTTAATGTTGATAATAATTGTATAGTAGGAAGATGAGTTTTATAGATCAGGTTAGTTGATGTTGGGTCTCTAGGGTGGTGTGGATCAGGGCCCTTGATGGTTTGCCTGGCAGCATAGGTGTTGTGAGTCACCAAGGTTGCTCCTTCTGCTGGTGCGGTGCCAAAGTGGAGGTGGTCACCTCACGGCGCTATTCCTGAGATGTTAGGGACCTCCTGAGAAGTATGCTGTCATGTCAGAGTGGGTTCATACATTCTGATCAAAATGTGATCAGCCACAGTAAATCAACGTATATTATTTCTAGGTATCTTTTCCCCTAGTTGGAGAAAAGATGTCGATCATTGCACTAGGATACCTAGAAGTATCATGTACTGAGAAGTGTGTAAGGGATACAAGCGCACTATTAATCAGAGCACCTCCAGAGCATTTCTCCAAAGCCTACAATCTATAGTCATATATATATTTGTTTTATATATTTTTTATTTACTTTATAAACTTATTTAGCACTATTAATTCCACAGCGCTTTCCATACATTATATATACAGTTATGTCCGAAAGTGTTGACACCCTTGAAGTTGTTCCAGAAAATTAAGTATTTCTCCGAGAAAATTATTGCAATGACACATGTTTTGTTATACATGTGTATTTCCTTTGAATGTTTTGGAACAACACACAAAAAAATAGAAAAAAAGGCAAATTGGAGATAATTTCACACAGCCTTAAAAATGGGATGGACACAATTATTGGCACCTTTCCAAAACTGTAGGTAAACAACTTTGTTTCAAACATGTGATGCTCATTCAAATTGACCTGTGGCAAGTAACAAGTGTGGGCCATATGAAAATCACACCTGATACCAGATAAAAATGGGTGAAGTTGACTAAATCTTTGCATTGTGTGTGCTACACTAAGCATGGAGAAAAGAACTGTTGAACAATATCAACAATCTCAAGGATCTCCAGAGATCTTGATGTTCCTTTGTCCACGGTGTGCAAAATAAACAAAATGAGAGGTCGTTATACAGATCGCTGAGGAGTTGTGTTTGGAATCTAACTAGCGACCACATAGCGATCGCACCAGCGATCTCGCCAGGTCGTGTCATTGTCGTGATCGCTAGTGTGATCGCTAAGTGTGACAGTGCCTTTACACAGGGGATTCAAGCTGTGTCTGGGCATCCCTCCACTTATGGTGACAAAGCTACAAACATATATACATAGCTCTGGCAAAAATTAAGAGAGCACTGCACAGTTTTATAAAAATCAGCTTCTCTACATGTCCGACAGCCATTCCATTCCAGTGTCAGTTGAATTCCAACCAGAGTACACCTCATTCTACTTAATGTGCTTCTGATTAGGTGAACCAAATCTTATTTAGCGAAGGAAAGTATAAAAAACACTGCGGTGGTGTTCACAATCCTCTTCCAATAGGACAAGCTGGATGGCAAAACAAGTGCTAGTAATATCCCAAAAGTAATAGGAATGAAAATATAACTTTTAGGCTAAGTGCACACGTTCAGGATTATTCGAGTTTTTTTCGCGGCAAAAAACGCGTAAAAAACGCATGAATTAAGCATCCTATCATTTAGAATGAATTCCGCAATTTTTGTGCACATGGTGCGTTTTTTTTTCCGCGAAAAAAATGCATCGCGGAAAAAGAAGCAACATGTTCATTAATTTCGCAGAATTCTAGCGTTTTTCCCGCTATATTATTGACCTAGAAAGCTCAGTGAAAAATTGTGGTAAAACGCGCAAAAAATGCACCAAAAACGCGCAAAATCCGTGAAAAAACCACACGTTTTTACCGCAAAAAAAGTCCGGTATTGCTCAGGAAAATTCTGCACATTCCTGAACGTGTGCACTTAGCCTGAACCATGCCAAAGGAGTTGAAAAGAAAAGTCTTGAGTGAGGAAAAGAAGGGGTCAATTCTGGCTTTACTAGCAGAGGGATACAGTGAGCGTCATGTTGCCTCCATCCTTAAAATTTCTAAGATGGCAGTCCATTACAACAAGGTCAAGCAGCAGACATTGGGAACAACAAAGCTACAGACCGGCAGAGGGCAAAAACGACTCTCCACCGACCGGGATGACTGTCATCTTATTCGAATGTCACTCAGCAACTGCAGGATGATATCAAGTGACCTACAAAAGGAATGGCAAATGGCAGCTAGGGTGAAGTGCATGGCAAGAACAGTTCATAACAGGCTCCTAGAAGCAGGGCTCAAGTCATGTAAAGCTAAAAAAAAGCCTTTCATTCATGAGAAGCAAAAGAGAGCAAGGCTGAAGTTTGCCAAAGACCATAAGGATTGGACCATAGAGGAGTGGAGTAAGGTAATCTTCTCTGATGAGTCTAATTTTCAGCTTTGCCCAACACCTGGTCGTCTAATGGTTAGACGGTGACCTGGAGAGGCATACAAGCCACAGGGTCTTGCACGCACTGTGAAATTTGGTGGAGGATCAGTGATGATCTGGGATGCTTCAGCAAGGCTGGAATTGGGCAGGTTAATCTTTGCAAAGGACATAGGAATCAAGCCGCATACAGGGTTATCCTGGAAAAACAGATGATTCGTTCTGCTCAGGCAATGTTCCCCAACTCTGAGGACTGGTTTTTCCAGCAGGACAATGCGCCATGCCACATAGCTAGGTCAATCAATGTGTGGATGAAGGACCACCACATCAAATCCCTGTCATGGCCAGCCCAATCTCCAGATCTGAACCCCATTGAAAACCTCTGGAATGTAATCAAGAGGAAGATGGATAGTCACAAGCCATCAAACAAAGAAGAACTGCTTAAATTTTTGTACCAGGAGTGGCATAAGGTCACCCAAAAGCAGTGTGAAAGACTGGTGGAAAGCATGCCAAGAGGCATGAAAGCTGTGATTAAAAATCATGGTTATTCCACAAAATATTGATTTCTGAACTCTTCCTGAGTTAAAACATTAGTATTGTTGTTTCTAAATGATTATGAACTTGTTTTCTTTGCATTATTTGAGGTCTGCAAGCACTGCATTTTTTTTGTTATTTTGACCATTTCTCATTTTCTGAAAATAAATACAAAATTTACTGCTTGGAAATTCGGAGACATGTTGTCAGTAGTTTATAGAATAAAAGAGCAATTTACATTTTACTCAAAAATATACCTATAAAGAGAAAAATCAGACAAACTGAACATTTTGCAGTGGTCTCTTAATTTTTCCCAGAGCTGTATATTCAAGAAAACAGATAACTAAAGAGGTACAAAAATACAAAGGCAGATACTGTAGGTGATTCCAACCACTAAGAAGAAATGGCAAGATAAATTTAGTGGTGGTGCTACAGGGACACCGAACACTTTACTGTTACTAGGTTTTCCCACAGATTACAACTGATTATTGTCAAGCAACCTTTTGAGCAAGCGGGGATTCTCCAAAAAGGAGAACCCATTTTATTGCTCTGTAATAATAATTTAATAATTTATGATAATTCTCCAAAAGAAAAAGTCCATCTGGGTAAGGTATGGTGACCATTCAACCAGGAAAAGTCTACCTAATAATAATACAAAAATATGTCTAGTGACTGTATGCATACGTGGTTCTCCTTTTTTATAACATTTAATCATTTAGTTTACTTAATGGAAACCACAAGCATCATGAATCAAAGACCGGCTTCTGCATTCTAAACATCTTTGTTTTACTTTGAAAGTCTATATTTTTTCAGAGAAAAATATAGTATTAGCTATGGCTTGGAAGGACTCGTCCAAGCTGCAAATCCCCACCGACGTCTCCCCGCCCATTCTCAGCTAGACTTACAGGTCTCTCCCTATACACACACACATAAGAATAAACTTGTCAGTTTAGCCGCACTGACGAGGAGTCTGCAGGGACCTTTCTCTTGTATTAGTCATCCTAGTCTCCGCGTCCATGGCCGCCAACAAGGCAAAACAGGGGTGTTTACAGTAGAATGCACGAGCTGTTCTCTGATCCATGAGATGAGCAGGTGACAGTCCTTTACTAAGAACTCCCTAATAAGGTAAATGAAAGATAGTTTTCTAAACTTGAAAACTTTCCGTTATACTACTAAAATTAAAATACAACTATTCCTATATTAAAACTAAACATAGATAGAAAACGTCTGATGTTTTAATTTTCATATCTCTTCCAGAGTTTATCCATTAATAAGTTATGTATTTTTTAAATCTGCCATACAATTCCAGAGATATGGGCCTTCTATTTAGTGCTAATCTTTATGGTCTTTATTAAAGAAGTTGCTTGGTCCAAATTGATAAGTCTGGAGGTGCTACGTGTGACTGCAGACTTATGAATCTGCCCAGCGGATGCACCATGTACTGCAAGGATTTGCCAGTTTCTGAGCCGGGTAGGTTATACATTCTCCTGGCCAGTGGGCATGGCCTCGCTTCCATACACTTGTATAGAGTAAGGCCACACCCACTGGACGCCCAGTCACTAGTCGGGGGGTGGCCTCGCTCAAAACAAGTGTATGGAGTGAGACATGCCCATTAGTCAGGCTCTGGCCGGGAGTATGTATAAAACATACGTATCTTCTGCTCCCGACTCAGAAAGCGGCAAATACCCACAGCACCTAGTGCGTTCACTGGGGGGAATTCATAAGTCTGCAGTCACACAGAATGTGATTTGGACAACACCTTTAAGGGAACATGGCTCTCAGGACTCTCTGGAAGCATGTTTTCAGGCTGCTCAGCATAATTACTCTGTGAGGGTTCTTAACTAAGTGGGTGTTCTTCACATGGTTTTTGTGGCGCCCCTGAGGGTCCAGTCGCCACAGAGGTACTGCACCTCATCCAGAGGTGTGGTATCCCACTCTCAGGTAAGGAAGGAGCACTACCCAGGACTCTAACACTTGCACCCAACACACACTAGTTCAGCCAGGGCACCCGGGCATACCCCAAGGGAGGAGGGCCTCATCTCAGGCTGGGTAGGAAAGGGTGTTGGGGAGTGGGTGGAGAAGGTAGAGATAGAGGGAGGAGCTTAGAGAGCGGGTAGAACAGTGAGTTGTGAGGAGAAAGTGAAAGTGGGCAGACATGCTGACAAGGAGCTCCCTGTCAGAGGGAGCTAGCGAGGAGAGGGTAGCTGAAGCTGTGAGGAGCTTGTCCCCGAACGAGAGAGAGAGAGAATATAGAGGGAGAGAATGAAGGATGCTCCCGTGGACGGTACAAGAGAGAGGCCGCGAAGATCATGGTCGCCCACTTCAAGTGTTACTGTAGTCTAAGAACTTGTCAGTCAGCCACTGAGATCCGCCTCCTGATCCTGGATGGCGAGAAAAGGAAGAAGAAACCCCGCCCACAGAGGAGAGCACGGGAACACCATGTGTGTGCTGCAGAAGAGCTGGAGAATAAGATGGAGAGCGGTGGTGACCCGGAGTGTGGGGGAGCAGGAGAGAGCTTCCCCAGCCGGCAGAGTGAGGACCCGGACCCACCGACAGCCATGCTCTTAAGCATGCAGGTGGAGGAGCTGAGCCGCCAGCTCCTGGGTGTGTAGCTGACCGCGGTGGGGAAGTGGAAGTCGGCCCTGCCAGAAAAGAAGAAACTGGAGGAGCAGCGTTCCATCCAGCGGCCAGCGACCCCTGTTCCTGCAGAGGAGGAGAAAACTAGCACCGGAACAACACCAGAGGCAGGTAATGACATCAACCCTGTCCCGGTAGCCGAGGAGCTCTTAGCAGGCACACTAGCTGCGCTGCCAATTGCAATACGTTCCCAGGCCACTCAAACACCAGTGGCAGGGCATAACCTAACCGTGCATACCTGCACCGGACACAAACTTTTCGTGTCACCTGGACTGACTTTTGCATGTGACCTTCCCAGAGCAGGGAGCAGCCAGCACCAGGTGCTGCCTCACAAAAAGAAATAATTACAAAGCTGCATTCAAATGACTGTACATAGTTTGAAAAATTGAAGTTAACCTGGTAGAGTTCCTGCAAAAAGTTTACCTGTTCAAAGAAAAGAACTCTGAGATCATGAACAATGTTTGATCTGAACTGCCTTTGTACAAAGTTAGCACTTCATAATGTGCTCCTTTTTGGATTTACATAAAACCTTAGAGTGCGTCTGGCACTCTATATGTAATAAGGATCTACCAATCAAAAGATGAGGTATATACAGCAAGGTAGAAGTGCAGGCTTAAAATATAACTTTTAATAATTGCCTTTAAAAAACGAAAATTTTGTTCAATAATATCAAAAAGCAATAAAATGTATCCTAACCACCAGTGACTTGTGAGAAAACAAAATATAATTAATTAAAACCGTCAGTAAAGCAGACTGACTTAATCATAGGTTAGATAGGGATAGATCTATCTGGACACTATCCACAAAATATCAATGACTGTATGTGCTTATTTCCTCTCATAAATTGCACATCAATAATACGGAACAGTCTTACCACATGTCGATATCCACCGTGTACTTGTAGATGGGGGAGGCCTTTTTAAGCATAATGCCATACATTACCCCAAACCAGGTGGATACATGTGAACCAAGGACTGACAATCTCCCAACGCGTTTCTCTGGCTAGATCATCAGGGAGAGTTATGCCATTTTTGTCAGCTGTTATGGTTTGGGGTAACGTCGCCCGCAAAGGTCCGCAGCTGCTGGCTTGGGACACTGATTGTGTTGGTGCTGGGCTGAAGGGAGGAAGCCAGTGCAGTGAGGCAGCCATACTGAAGGGAGTCCTGGAAAGGTGTATCCTGATCTACTTGGGAGTTTGCTGGATCCCTCACCTGGAGGACACTTTACCAAGCGGGCATCTGTGCACACAAGAACTGTGAGTAAAACGTTGGAAACTGCACCCTGCTGTGTCCTCTGAATTATTCCTGCGTCACTTGCCCTGCACCACACTTACTACCAACATCACCTCTAACCTCTTAACTGACCTGGGACATAGCTGCCTGTGGAGAGCTGAACCAACTCTGCTGCATCAAAAGCTGTCCCAGTGGACTGAACCAGCAACGTCGGCTAACACCTTATTTGCCGAATACCACAGGTGGTGTCACAAACACTTTATTACAAAAACTTTATTATCCCTTTTTATTAAATCGCCTTTTATTGGACGCCCAGGGCCATGGACTGGCTCACTGCTGCGGTGACACTGCCCCTTTAAGAAATGGCCCAGTACTGAGTATCCCCACTGCCCTGGCGGGCGATCCATATTTATGCAGCGTAACCTAAAGACACACGTCCAGACCAAAAGAATTATTAAATGAAAAGACCCATATACAGTACAGACCAAAAGTTTGAACACACCTCATTCAAAGATTTTTCTGTATTTTCATGACTATGAAAATTGTAGAATCACACTGAACGCATCAAAACTATGAAGTAACACATGTGGAATTAGACAATACACTTTACAAAAAAGTGTGAAACAACTGAAAATATGTCTTATATTCTAGGTTCTTCAAAGTAGCCACCTTTTGCTTTGATTACTGCTATGCGCGCAGAAAAGGTGAACGGATGGACTCTACATGCCTGGTTCCCATAGTGAAGCATAAAGGAGGTGGTGTGATGGTGTGGGGTGCTTTGCTGGTGACACTGTTGGAGATTTATTCAAAATTGAAGGCATATTGAACCAGCATGGCTACCACAGCATCTTGCAGCGGCATGCTCTTCCATCCGGTTTGCGTTTAGTTGGACCATCATTTATTTTCAACAGGACAATGACCCCAAACACAACTTCAGGCTGCGTAAGGGCTATTTGACCAAGAAGGAGAGTGTTGGGGTGCTACACCAGATGACCTGGCCTCCACAGTCACGAGACCTGAACCCAATCGAGATGGTTTGGGGTGAGCTGGACCGCTCACCGCTTCAATTTTGAATAAATCTCCAACAGTGTCACCAGCAAAGCACCCCCACACCATCACACCACCTCCTCCATGCTTCACGGTGGGAACCAGGCATGTAGAGCCGATCCGTTCACCTTTTCTGCGCGCAAAGCAGTAATCAAAGCAAAAAGTGGCTACTATGAAGAACCTAGAATATAAGACATATTTTCAGTTGTTTCACACTTTTTTGTAAAGTGTAATGCATAATTCCACATGTGTTAATTCATAGTTTTGATGCCTTCAGTGTGAATGTACAATTTTCATGGTCATGAAAATACAGAAAAATCTTTGAATGAGAAGGTGTGTCCAAACTTTTGGTCTGTACTGTATCTGTAATTGTATGGCGGATTGAAAAAAAGGAGAATATTTAGGGGAGCTGCACGAATAAAATACGAATGGCCACTTTTTACATGATGGCACATCCTCTCTAAAGCGTTTAGATACCATGATGTAGCAAACATTTTCAATGGCTTGTACATTGTTCAGTTCAAGATAAGAATGCTGCATCATGGTAGGTAAAATCAATTTAAAGTTTGTTCCATCTGTAGTTATCATTATGCCTCCTTCAGATTACCTTGTTATAAGCTGTAGTAGGTAGTGGCTCTTCTGTGGTATGCTGGTTTGGTTTTTCGGCAGTGATTAACACTGGACTGGTTGTATGTGGGGGGCCATCGTTAGCTATATGATTTCCTTTACTTCTTTTAGTCAATGCACTGGCTTCTTTGTGCACAACAGGAGTAGACCTATTGGAAAAAGATATCACAATGCACAATTATTATTATTATCTTGTGGTACTTTAGGTTTTAAAGTACCTTTAGATCTGTCAGTGTCTGAGTAGAAAGTAAGGACAATTCCTACTATTTGTAACGTTTGGCATAATATCAATTTAAACAAAAAGCTTACAACTTTTTCTTTTATTTAGCTGCATATGGTGTTTTTTTCTGTTTCCTGTTTTTTGTATTATGAATTGGAGGTTTTTATTATATAATATTAATTACAAATATTAGTAAGAAGGAATTAATCTGAAATACTAAAAAATATCTATTTAGAATAAAATGAAGGTGAGGTATTCAGAGAGCCGGTTTTCAATGTGTTCAAATGTTTCTTGTATGATTCCTATGTTTGAGCCTATCATATATTTAGCTGTTTAGTCCTTTGAGGACTTGCACATAGCTCTATGTTAGTTATTCACAGGCAACCAGATGACAGATCATTTAAAGCAGTTGACCAGTACTTTTACATTGATGGCCTATCCCTCAGATAGATCAGATTGTTGGGAGTGCGACACCCGGAACATCCCACCTCCGATCTGCTATTCGCCGAATATGATCACTTGCAGAGCAGAACATCACAGCTCCATAAACTGTATAGTGGCTGAGGCCGTGTGCTGCACATCCGTCCCCATTTGACTGAATAAAAGTGGATCTACAGTACCCCACTCTGGCTACTATACAGTTGAAGGAGCTGTGCTGTTCTGCTCCACAACTGATCACATCCGGTTGTCACTGGCAGCAGGAACAGTTGATCTGGGATGGTGTTATACCACCAACAATCTGATATTGATTACCTATTCTAAGGATAGGCCATCGATATAACTGTAGGGGACAACCCTTAAAATCTAAATGTTTACAGTGGTATAAAAATATGAATGAGGCAATGCTACACTAATAGGCTGCTCCCTGACAATTTTTTTTAACCCCTTTCTGACGTTGGACATAATAATACTTCCACGTCAGACTACCCCTGTTTGGTGTGGGCTCCGGCGCTAAGCCCTCACCTTTCAGGGCACATGTCAGCTGAGCTATACAGCTGACATGTGCCCGCCACAGCCGCTGGTAGAATCGAGATCCACCTACGGCTGTTAACTAGTTACCGTATTTTTCGGACTATAAGACGCACCGGACTATAAGACGCACCCAGGTTTTAGAGGTGGAAAATAGGGAAAAATATGTTTGAAGCAAAAAATGAGGTAAAATATTTAATAACATAAATAACATACTATTATATGTGGTGTTATTATATATAATAGCATGTTATTATGTTGGAAGCTATGGGTAGAAGATGGTGCTGCGGGACCAGTGTGGTGTCTATAAAGTACTACGTGAAGATGCTGGAGGGTGAGTATATGAATGGGGGCAAAGGGCTTATATTTAAAGCACCACTCCAGCACTGAAAAATAACACTGGAGTGCTGCCTTAAGATCCCATGGGAGAACTATAACTCTCAGCATGTCCTGCAGATCCTATGGCATGCTGGGAGTTATAGTCCACCACAGGATGGCAGAGTGCTTTTTTATGTGCTGTAATTACTAACCTTTTAATTAATTCTTTCTTGTACAGTGTGTCTGCAGGACCTGTGATGACATCATGAAGAGGCAGGGCTTTGTGTGGTCATGTGATGCTCCAGCCCGCCCTCTTCATGACCTCATCACAGGTCCTCCACAGGAGCATTCAGCATGGCATCAGCACAGCCCCCAAGCTGTCAGGTATGCGATGCCTCCTGCTGCACTCTGCTCCTGTCGCCTCCTTCTACTTCCCATAGACAAAAAAAAACAAAAAAACCTGACTGGCACATCCAGATTAATGTGAACTAGGTGCAAACCAAGGGAAGCTACCCCCATGTAAAACATACAAAAAAGGCTGCACTCAAGCATACTAAAGCATGACAACATAGAATCCATGAAATTTAGAATAGCAATATGGCTTTGGAATATAAGGAAAATTTTGAGACGCTTAGTATAAACATTTGGCCAAACATTTTAAAGCCCACCAACCATCGTCAAGGTGGTCTCAATTCTGGTGAGTCCCTGACCTAATGTGAACATACCTCAATTAGGCTGAAATCTGAATTTCTGGGTGAATATGCACCTCTGTCAGTAATGCCTGCATTTATAGGTAAAGTAGGGACCTGGTGTAATTAAAATCACCACCTGGTGGGGGCGGAGTGCTCGGTCAGCAAGCTAACATTCAATAGACAAAAAAAACCTGACTGGCACATCCAGACTAATGTGAACTAGGTGCAAACCAAGGGAAGCTACCCCCATGTAAAACATACAAAAAAAGGCTGCACTCAAGCATACTAAAGCATGACAACATAGAATCCATGAAATTTAGAATAGCAATATGGCTTTGGAATATAAGGAAAATTTTGAGACGCTAAGTATAAACATTTGGCCAAACATTTTAAAGCCCACCAACCATCGTCAAGGTGGTCTCAATTCTGGTGAGTCCCTGACCTAATGTGAACATACCTCTATTAGGCTGAAATCTGAATTTCTGGGTGAATATGCACCTCTGTCAGTAATGCCTGCATTTATAGGTAAAGTAGGGACCTGGTGTAATTAAAATCACCACCTGGTGGGGGCGGAGTGCTCAGTCAGCAAGCTAACATTCAATAGACAAAAAAACCTGACTGGCACATCCAGACTAATGTGAACTAGGTGCAAACCAAGGGAAGCTACCCCATGTAAAACATACAAAAAAAGGCTGCACTCAAGCATACTAAAGCATGACAACATAGAATCCATGAAATTTAGAATAGCAATATGGCTTTGGAATATAAGGAAAATTTTGAGACGCTTAGTATAAACATTTGGCCAAACATTTTAAAGCCCACCAACCATCGTCAAGGTGGTCTCAATTCTGGTGAGTCCCTGACCTAATGTGAACATACCTCTATTAGGCTGAAATCTGAATTTCTGGGTGAATATGCACCTCTGTCCTTTTTTTGTATGTTTTACATGGGGGTAGCTTCCCTTGGTTTGCACCTAGTTCACATTAGTCTGGATGTGCCAGTCAGGTTTTTTTGTCTATTGAATGTTAGCTTGCTGACCGAGCACTCCGCCCCCACCAGGTGGTGATTTTAATTACACCAGGTCCCTACTTTACCTATAAATGCAGGCATTACTGACAGAGGTGCATATTCACCCAGAAATTCAGATTTCAGCCTAATAGAGGTATGTTCACATTAGGTCAGGGACTCACCAGAATTGAGACCACCTTGACGATGGTTGGTGGGCTTTAAAATGTTTGGCCAAATGTTTATACTAAGCGTCTCAAAATTTTCCTTATATTCCAAAGCCATATTGCTATTCTAAATTTCATGGATTCTATGTTGTCATGCTTTAGTATGCTTGAGTGCAGCCTTTTTTTGTATGTTTTACATGGGGGTAGCTTCCCTTGGTTTGCACCTAGTTCACATTAGTCTGGATGTGCCAGTCAGGTTTTTTTGTCTATTGAATGTTAGCTTGCTGACCGAGCACTCCGCCCCCACCAGGTGGTGATTTTAATTACACCAGGTCCCTACTTTACCTATAAATGCAGGCATTACTGACAGAGGTGCATATTCACCCAGAAATTCAGATTTCAGCCTAATAGAGGTATGTTCACATTAGGTCAGGGACTCACCAGAATTGAGACCACCTTGACGATGGTTGGTGGGCTTTAAAATGTTTGGCCAAATGTTTATACTAAGCGTCTCAAAATTTTCCTTATATTCCAAAGCCATATTGCTATTCTAAATTTCATGGATTCTATGTTGTCATGCTTTAGTATGCTTGAGTGCAGCCTTTTTTTGTACGTTTTACATGGGGGTAGCTTCCCTTGGTTTGCACCTGGTTCACATTAGTCTGGATGTGCCAGTCAGGTTTTTTGTCTATTGAATGTTAGCTTGCTGACCGAGCACTCCGCCCCCACCAGGTGGTGATTTTAATTACACCAGGTCCCTACTTTACCTATAAATGCAGGCATTACTGACAGAGGTGCATATTCACCCAGAAATTCAGATTTCAGCCTAATAGAGGTATGTTCACATTAGGTCAGGGACTCACCAGAATTGAGACCACCTTGACGATGGTTGGTGGGCTTTAAAATGTTTGACCAAATGTTTATACTAAGCGTCTCAAAATTTTCCTTATATTCCAAAGCCATATTGCTATTCTAAATTTCATGGATTCTATGTTGTCATGCTTTAGTATACTTGAGTGCAGCCTTTTTTTGTATGTTTTACATGGGGGTAGCTTCCCTTGGTTTGCACCTAGTTCACATTAGTCTGGATGTGCCAGTCAGGTTTTTTTGTCTATTGAATGTTAGCTTGCTGACCGAGCACTCCGCCCCCACCAGGTGGTGATTTTAATTACACCAGGTCTCTACTTTACCTATAAATGCAGGCATTACTGACAGAGGTGCATATTCACCCAGAAATTCAGATTTCAGCCTAATAGAGGTATGTTCACATTAGGTCAGGGACTCACCAGAATTGAGACCACCTTGACGATGGTTGGTGGGCTTTAAAATGTTTGGCCAAATGTTTATACTAAGCGTCTCAAAATTTTCCTTATATTCCAAAGCCATATTGCTATTCTAAATTTCATGGATTCTATGTTGTCATTCTTTAGTATGCTTGAGTGCAGCCTTTTTTTGTATATCCTTCTACTTCCCACACATCTCCCCAGCTGCTGCAGGAATCAGGCGCTGGGGAACCATGTGGCTCTGTCATTTGCTGCTCCTGCTCACTGCTCAGCTGATAGGTGGGCGGGGAAGCGGCTAATGAATATTCACTGCACTTAAGTATCGGACCAGTGGTTTCCCCAGCGCTGGATTCCTGCAGCAGATGGGATATTTTTCTGCCTCCTGCGATCCCACTCCACCGCTGTCCCCTGCCCCCCTCCCCACGTTACATTCCGACCATACGACGCACCCACACTTTCCTCCCAAATTTGGAGGAAAAAAAGTGCGTCTTATGGTCCGAAAAATACGGTAAATGCCGCTGCCAATTTCTAACAGCGGTATTTAACTCGCACTTACTGGAAACGTGTCCTTTATCCCACCCATCGGTGACCTCGTCACATGATCGCAGGTCACAGATGGGTCGGCATGACAACCAGAGATCTCCAGAAGACCTCTATGGTTGTCATTGCCAGATTGCTATGAGCGCTGCCCGGTGGTCAGCGCTCATAGCAAGTGAGCAATTTCTGCTATAAACAGGCGATCTGATCATCGCCTGTGTGTAGCAGAGGTAATCGAAGTACTGCAGCTTCTAGTCTCCCATGGAGACTATTGAAGCATGCAAAATCTAAAAAAAAGTTTTTAAAACTATTAAAAAAGTTAAAAAAATATAAAAAGTTCAAATCACCCCCCTTTCGCCCCATTCAGAATAAAACAATAAAAAAAAAATCAAATATACACATATTTGGTGTTGCCGCGTTCAGAATTGCCCAATCTATCAGTATAAAAAAAGAATTAACTTAATTGCTAAATGGCATAACAAGAAAAAAAGTAAAAACGCCAGAATTACGTTTTTTTGGTCACTGCAACATTGCATTAAGATGCAATAACGGGAGAACAAAAGTTCGTATCTGCACCAAAATAGTATCATTAAAAATGTCAGCTCGGTGTGCAAAAAATAAGCCTTCACCTAATCCCAGATCACGAAAAATGGAGACGCTATGGGTCTTGGAAAATGGCGCAATATATATATATTTTTTTAACCCCTTAGTGACAGAGCCATTTTGCAGCTTAATGACCGGGCCAATTTTTACAATTCTGACCACTGTCACTTTATGAGGGTATAACTCTGGAACGCTTTAACGAATCCAGCTGATTCTGAGACTGTTTTTTCGTGACATATGACTTGCTTTTATTTATGAAAAAATGGAAATATGGCGAAAATTTAGAAAATTTCGCAATTTTCAAACTTGAAATTTTTATGCCCTTAAATCAGAGAGATATGTCACACAAATTTCTTAATAAATAACACTTCCCACATGTCTACTTTACATCAGCACAATTTTGGGAACAAAATTTTCTTTTGTTACTAAGTTATAAGGGTTAAAAGTTGACCAGCGATTTCTCATTTTTACAACACCATTTTTTTAAGGGACCACATCACATTTGAAGTCACTTTGAGGGGTCTATATGATAAAAAAATACCCAAAAGTGACACCTCTTTAAAAACTGCACCCCTCAAGGTACTCAAAACCACATTCAAGAAGTTTATTATCCCTTCAGGTGCTTCACAGGAGCTGAAGCAATGTGGAAGGAAAAAATTGACATTTAACTTTTTTTGCAAAAGCTTTACTTCAGAACCAATTTTTTTTTATTTTCACAAGTGTTAAAAGAAAAAATGAACCACAAAATTTGTTGTGCAATTTCTCCTGAATACGCTGATACCCCATATGTGGGGGTAAACCACTTTTTGGGCGCACGGCAGAGGTCACAAGGGAAGGAGCGCTGTTTGACTTTTTCAACGCAGAATTGGCTGGATGCCATGTCGCGTTTAGATAGCCCCTGATGTGCCTAAACAGTGGAAATCCCCCACAAGTGACCTCATTTTGGAAACAAGACCCCTTAAGGAACTTATCTAGATGTGTGGTGAGCACTTTGAATCTCCAAGTGCTTCACACAAGTTTATAACGTAGAGCCGTGAAAAAAAAATCATTTTTTTTCCACAAAAATGATCTTTTCACCCCAAGGGTAACAAGACTGCTAAAGTTTTTGTGCAATTTGTCCTGAGCATGCCGATACCCCATATGTGGGGGTAAATCACTTTTTGGGCGCACGGCAGAGGTCGCAAGGGAAGGAGCGCCGTTTGACTTTTTCAACGCAGAATTGGCTGGATGCCATGTCGCGTTTAGAGAGCCCCTGATGTGCCTAAACAGTGGAAATCCACAACAAGTGACCCCATTTTGGAAACTAGACCCCCTAAGGAACTTATCTAGATGTGTGGTGAACACTTTGAACCCCCAAGTGCTTCACAGAAGTTTATAACGCCCGGGCGTGAAAATAAAAAATCATATTTTTTTCCACAAACCTGATCGTTTAGTCCCCAATTTTTTATTTTCCTAAGGGTAACAGGAGAAATTAGACCACAAAAGTTGTTGTCCAATTTGCCCTGAGTACGCTGACACCCCATATATGGGGGGGACCACTGTTTGGGCGCACAGCAGGGCTTGGAAGGGAAGCAGCGCCGTTTGACGCTAAAATTGGCTGGAATTGAGATTGGACACCATGTCACATTTGGAGAGCCCCTGATGCGCCTAAACAGTGGAAACCCCCCACAAGTAACACCATTTTGGAAACTAGACCCCCCATGGAACTTATCTAGATCTGTTGTGAGCACTTTAAACCCCCAAGTGTTTCACAAAAGTTTATGATGCCTGGATGTGAAAAAAAAAAAACAATTTTCCACAAAAATGATTTTTTAGTTACAAATTTTTTATTTTTTCCAAGGAAATTGGACCCTAAAAGTTGTTGTCCAATTTGTCCTGAGTACGCTGATACCAAATATGTGGGGGGGGGGAACTGTTTGGGCGCACGGCAGGGCTTGGAAAGGAAGTAATAATGTTTTGGAATGCAGACGTTGATGGGGTCATGTTCCATTTGCAGTGCCCCAGATGTGCCTAAACAGTGGAGAACCCCCACAAGTGACCCCATTTTGGAAACTAGACCCCCTAAGTAACTTATCTAGATCTGTGGTGAGCACTTTGAACCCCCAAGTGTTTCACAAAAGTTTATAATGCCTGGGTGTGAAAAAAAAAACAAAAACATTTTTCCACAAAAATGATTTTTTAGTCCCAAATTTTTGATTTTTCACAAGGAAATTGGACCCTAAAAGTTGTTGTCCAATATGTCCTGAGTACGCTGATACCAAATATGTGGGGGGTTGGAAACTGTTTGGGCGCACGGCAGGGCTTGGAAAGGAAGTAATAACGTTTTGGAATGCAGACGTTGATGGGGGTCATGTTCCGTTTGCAGTGCCCCAGATGTGCCTAAACAGCGGAAAACCCCCAAAAGTGACCCCATTTTGGAAACTAGACCCCCTAAGTAACTTATCTAGATCTGTGGTGAGCACTTTGAACCCCCAAGTGTTTCACAAAAGTTTATAATGCCTGGGTGTGAAAAAAAAACAAAAAACAATTTTTCACAAAAATGATTTTTTAGTCCCAAATTTTTGATTTTTCACAAGGAAATTGGACCCCAAAAGTTGTCATCCAATTTGTCCTGAGTACGCTGATACCAAATATGTGGGGGGGGGGGAAACTGTTTGGGCGCACAGCAGGGCTTGGAAATGAAGTAATAACGTTTTGGAATGCACACGTTGATGGGGGTCATGTTCCGTTTGCAGTGCCTCAGATGTGCCTAAACAGTGGAAAACCCCAACAAGTGACCCCATTTTGGAAACTAGACCCCCTAAGGAACTTATCTAGATGTGTGTTGAGCACTTTGAACCCCAAAGTGCTTCACAGAAATTTATAAACGCAGAGCCGTTAAAATAAAAAAACATTTTTTTCCTCAAAAATGATTTTTTTAGTCAGCTATTTTTTATTTTCCCAAGGGTAACAAGAGAAATTAGAACCCCAAAATTGGTGTGCAATTTGTCCTGAGTACGCTGATACCCCATATGTTGGGGTAAACCACTGTGTGGGCGCACGGCAGGGCTCCGAAGGGGGTGAGCGACATTTGACTTTTTGAACGCCACGTTGTGTTTGGAGACCCCCTGATGTGCCTAAATAGTGGAAAACCCTCAATTCTAGCTCCAACCCTAACCCCAACACACCCCTAAACCTAATCCCAACCCTAATCCTAACCCTAATCCCAACCCTAATTCCAACCCTAATTGTAACCCTAAGGCCGGCGTCAGACACAACTACAAAAAATCGGACCGTTTTAGTCGGTCGATTAACGTACCAAAATGAAAACATCACACATCCGCCTGGCATCCGATTTTCCTTCAAAGATGCGATTTAGTCGCATGTGTGTGTACCTTGTAACATCCGATTTTCATCCGACTTGCGAGAATTTCTCGCAGGCTTGCAAAACTGACATATAATGGATCCAAAAGAATAGTATTTAAATCACAAAAGAAAGAATAGATATATACACATAGAACACATATATATATATATACATGTCATTGTGACATATATATATACATATATTTATAGTTCTTACACTTCTACATACTGTAATAGCCGCTAATTCAATTGCCGGCTTTTGTGAAATCACAGAAGCCGACATGAAATGATACATTGTTTAGACACAGTTAACCATGTCATTTCCTGTATTTTGATATATGGTTTGAACTTACAATTACATAAGTATATGTGTGCAAAATTTCAGACATGTAGGGGTTAATTAAAGGTGTAAATTCGTTGAAAAAAAATGCGTGGGCTCACGCTGTATTTTCTCCACCAGACAGACAAAGCAAGCGAGTGGGGGCAGATAATAATAGCCTAGGGAGGGTACATTTTTTTGTGCCCCCCCTGGTTACTAACATCTGCCCCCAGACACCCCAGAAAGGGCAAATCTCTAATTAGATTTGCCCTTTCTGGCACTTTGCCCATCTATTCCCATTGCCCTGTAGCGGTGGCGAATGGGTTAATAAGGGGTTAAAATGACCTTGCAATTGAAAGGTCACTTTAAGCCAGGTTAATAATTGAGAGCTGTCAATTAGACAACTATCAATTATTAATCCTATTGTATGAAAGAAAAATCAAACACACACAGTTTAATAAAAAAGAAGTTTAATTAAATAATCACACAGTTTTTGACCATATTTTATTTTCCTGCTAAAACCATTTCCTGTAATAAAAAGAAAATAAAAAAGCAAAATTATTCTTACCAATCCGATGTACAGTCAGGTCCCACGGTGTAATCCATCAGAAAGGGTTAAGAGGTTAGAGCTCGCAGAGAGCTAATGCTGCTGCTGAGCTCTTACCCCCCGAATGAATAACTTCCTCTCCCAGTGAAAGGAGAGGAAGAGATGAATGAATGAAGCTTAATTGATTTATTGCCACTTTCACTTCAGTGACCTGACCTAAGGTGAAAGTGGATACAATCAATTAAGCTTCATTCATTAATCACATCCTCTCCTGTCGGCAGGAGATAAGCTCATTCATTCAGGAGCTATCAGCTGAGCACGCAGCATTAGTTGCGCTGCCTAGCTGATTGCTAGTTAACCCTTTGTGAAGGATTACATCGTGGGACGTGACAGATCGCCAGATAGGTAAGAATAATGTTGTTTTATTATTTTATATTTATTTTAGGAGATCAAGGGCGTCGCACGGATTAAGAGTAAAATAAAAGATGGTCAAAAAAATGTGTTTTTATTTCATTAAAATTATTTATTCTTAAAGTGTGTGTGTTTTTTTATTTACTTCAATAGGATTAATAATTGATAGTTGTCTAATTGACAGCTCTCAATTATTAACCTGGCTTAAAGTGACCTTTCAATTGCAAGGTCATTTTAACCCCTTATTAACCCATTCGCCACCGCTACAGGGCAATGGGAATAGACGGGCAAAGTGCCAGAAAGGGCAAATCTAATTAGAGATTTGCCCTTTCTGGGGTGTCTGGGGGCAGATGTTAGTAGCCAGGGGGGGCACAAAAAAATGTACCCTCCCTAGGCTATTATTATCTGCCCCCACTCGCTTGCTTTGTCTGTCTGGTGGAGAAAATACAGCGGGAGCCCACGCATTTTTTTTCAACGAATTTACACCTTTAATTAACCCCTACATGTCTGAAATTTTGCACACATATACTTATGTAATTGTAAGTTCAAACCATATATCAAAATACAGGAAATGACATGGATAACTGTGTCTAAACAATGTATAATTTCATGTCGGCTTCTGTGATTTCACAAAAGCCGGCAATTGAATTAGCGCCTATTACAGTATGTTGAAGTCTAGGAACTATAAATATATATATATATATATATATATATATACATGTCACAATTACATGTATATATATATATATATATGTGTTCTATGTGTATATATCTATTCTTTCTATTCTTTATTAAAGCTGTCAGTGTGATTTTACAGTATAGCCGGGGATGAATTGCCGGCTTTTCTAAAGGACACCGATGCGATTTCATCGCAAGTCACACGTGCGGTCCGTTTGTAATCCGATTTTTCATCGCTCCCATAGACTTGCATTGGCGATAGTCGACCCACAATCGGTGACAATCGCAGCATGCTGCGATTGCACACGGACGTTTAAAACGGACCACAAAAAATCTGATACTGGGAGCTGCTCCATAGATTAACATAGGGCAGACTGCAATACGATATTTCATCGTATTGCAGTCGTCCGATTCTGTCGCCAGTGTGACGCCAGCCTAACCCTAATTGTAGCCCTAACCCTAATTGTAATCCTAACCCTAATTGTAACCCTAACCCTAATTATAACCCTAACCCTAAGGCTAGGTTCATTTTGTGTTTTACCAGCCCGTTCAACACATAGCGTTGACGGGCTGGTAACGGTATAGCCTAACGCGATCGCGTTATGCTATACCCGCTAGCGCAGAGGAATCAGCATATGATTCATCTGCGCTAGCGGTGACGGAGCCCAGACGCTGCAGCCCGCATCTGAGGCTCTGTCACTGAATGATGGCACGTCGCGAACGCATGCCGCTTTACGGCATGCGTCGCGATGCGCCCTCAAATGGGGGTGAATGGCAGCGTTAACGGACTGCGTTACACCACGTTATACCGCGGTGTAATGCAGTCCGTCTAACGGACTGCCATAACACAGCATGAACCCAGCCTAACCCTAACCCTAATGCTAACCCTAACCCTAATTATAACCCTAACGGAAAAATGAAAATAAATATAATTTCTAAATTTTTTCTTATATGTCCCTAACTAAGGGGGTGATAAAGGGGGGGGATATGTACTGTTTTTTTTATTTTGATCTCTGTGATAGTTTTTCACAGTGATCAAAATGTACTTTTAGGAGAATGAATGAACATTTTTTGAATCTGCCGCCAGGCAGATTAGACGGGCGCACTGCGCATGCGCCTGCCATTTTTTTTTTAAAAGGAAGAAGACGCTGGGAGCCTGGGGCCTGCCGGAGAATGGAGGACACCGGGAGGTATAAGGGGGGCATCGGAGGTGCTGGGGACCCTAATTCTCTCCCCTCTGATGTGCGATCACATGAGAGGGGAGAGAAATCTTTTTTTTTTTTTTTGCGGTCGCCGTTATACTCTGTATAACGGCGATCGCGACACCGGGGTCGGTAAATACCGACCCGAATCATGTTCTCTGGGGTCTCGGCTACCCTCGGCAGCCGAGACCCCAGAGAAAATTGCCCAACCCCCCTGCAGATCGTGGCGGGCGCACTGAGCATGCGCCCACCATTCAAGATGGCGGCGCCCACCAGAGGAGGCAGGTGGGCCCGTGGGCCACAAGGGGCACATTGGGGCCACAAGGGGGGATCGGGGACCTTTTTTCTCTGTCCTCTGATGTCCGATGACATCAGAGGACAGAGAAATTAAATGGCACATCAGATTTTTTTTGTTGTTGCGATCGCCGTTATAGGGTTAATAACGGCGATCGCAACATCGGGTCGGTAAAAACCGACCCGATTCATGTTCTCTGGGGTCTCGGCTACCCCCGGTAGCCGAGACCCCAGAGAAAATGCGCCTCTGGGGGCGCTATTCACTTTTTCCACAGCGCCGTTTAATTAACCCCTTCAAGACCCAGCCTATTTTGACCTTAAAGACCTTGCCATTTTTTGCAATTCTGACCAGTGTCCCTTTATGAGGTAATAACTCAGGAACGCTTCAACGGATCCTAGCGATTCTGAGAATGTTTTTTCGTGACATGTTGGGCTTCATGTTAGTGGTAAATTTAGGTCGATAATTTTTGCGTTTATTTGTGAAAAAAATGGAAATTTGGGGAAAATTCTGAAAATTTTGTAATTTTCAAATTTTTAATTTTTATTCTGTTAAACCAGAGAGTTATGTGGCACAAAATAGTTAATAAATAACATTTCCCACATGTCTACTTTACATCAGCACAATTTTGGGAACAACATTTTTTTTGTTAGGAAGTTATAAGGGTTAAAAGTTGACCAGCGATTTCTCATTTTTACAGCAAAATTTACAAAACCATTTTTTTTAGGGACCACCTCACATTTGAAGTCACTTTGAGGGGTCTATATGGCAGAAAATACCCAAAAGTGACACCTTTATAAAAACTGCACCCCTCAAGCTACTCAAAACTACATTCAAGAAGATTATTAACCCTTCAGGTGCTTCACAGGAACTAAAGCAACGTGGAAGGAAAAAATGGACATTTTAATTTTTCCAACAAAAATTTTCTTTTAGCATCAATTTTTTCATTTTTACATGGGCATCAGGATAAAATGGATCCTAAAATTTGTTGGGCAATTTCTCCTGAGTACACAGATACCTCATATGTGGTCATAAACCACTGTATGGGCGCACGGCAGGGCTCAGAAGGGAAGGAGCGCCATTTGACTTTTTGAATGGAAAATATGCTGGAATATTTAGCAGTTGCCATGTCGCATTTGGAGAGCTCCTGTGTGCCTAAACATTGGAGCTCCCCCACAAGTAACCCCATTTTGGAAACTAGACCCCCTAAGGAACTTATCTAGATGCATAGTGAGCACTTTTAACCCCCAGGTGCTTCATAAATTGATCTGTAAAAAAAAGAAAGTACTTTTTTTTCACAAAAATTTTCTTTTAGCCTCAGTTTTTTCATTTTCACATGGGCAACAGTATAAATTGGATCCTAAAATTTGTTGGGCAATTTCTCCTGAGTACACAGATACCTCATATGTGGTCATAAACCACTGTTTGGGCGCACGGCAGGGCTCAGAAGGGAAGAAGCGCCATTTGACTTTTTGAATAGAAAATATGCTGGAATATTTAGCGGTTGCCATGTCGCATTTGGAAAGTCCCTGTGTGCCTAAACATTGGAGCTCCCCCACAAGTGACCCCATTTTGGAAACTAGACCCCCTAAGGAACTTATCTAGATGCATAGTGAGCACTTTGAACTCCCAGGTGCTTCACAAATTGATCCGTAAATAAAAGAAAGTACTTTTTTTTCACAAAAATTTTCTTTTAGCCTCAGTTATTTTCATTTTCACATGGGCAACAGTATAAATTGGATCCTAAAATTTTTTGGGCAATTTCTCCTGAGTACACAGATACCTCATATGTGGTCATAAACCACTGTTTGGGCGCACGGCAGGGCTCAGAAGGGAAGGAGCGCCATTTGACTTTTTGAATGGAAAATATGCTGGAATATTTAGCGGTTGCTATGTCGCATTTGGAGAGTCCCTGTGTGCCTAAACATTGGAGCTCCCCCACAAGTGACCCCATTTTGGAAACTAGACCCCCTAAGGAACTTATCTAGATGCATAGTGAGCACTTTGAACCCCCAGTGCTTCACAAATTGATCCGTAAAAAAAAGAAAGTACTTTTTTTTCACAAAAATTTCTTTTAGCCTCAGTATTTTTCATTTTCACATGGGCAACAGTATAAATTGGATCCTAAAATTTGTTGGGCAATTTCTCCTGAGTACACAGATACCTCATATGTGGTCATAAACCACTGTTTGGGCGCACGGCAGGGCTCAGAAGGGAAGGAGCGCCATTTGACTTTTTGAATAGAAAATATGCTGGAATATTTAGCGGTTGCCATGTCGCATTTGGAGAGTCCCTGTGTGCCTAAACATTGGAGCTCCCCCACAAGTGACCCCATTTTGGAAACTAGACCCCCTAAGGAACTTATCTAGATGCATAGTGAGCACTTTGAACTCCAGGTGCTTCACAAATTGATCCGTAAATAAAAGAAAGTACTTTTTTTTCACAAAAATTTTCTTTTAGCCTCATTTATTTTCATTTTCACATGGGCAACAGTATAAATTGGATCCTAAAATTTGTTGGGCAATTTCTCCTGAGTACACAGATACCTCATATGTGGTCATAAACCACTGTTTGGGCGCACGGCAGGGCTCAGAAGGGAAGGAGCGCCATTTGACTTTTTGAATGGAAAATATGCTGGAATATTTAGCGGTTGCTATGTCGCATTTGGAGAGTCCCTGTGTGCCTAAACATTGGAGCTCCCCCACAAGTGACCCCATTTTGGAAACTAGACCCCCTAAGGAACTTATATAGATGCATAGTGAGTACTTTGAACCCCCAGGTGCTTCACAAATTGATCCGTAAATAAAAGAAAGTACTTTTTTTTCACAAAAATTTTCTTTTAGCCTCAGTTATTTTCATTTTCACATGGGCAACAGTATAAATTGGATCCTAAAATTTGTTGGGCAATTTCTCCTGAGTACACAGATACCTCATATGTGGTCATAAACCACTGTTTGGGCGCACTGCAGGGCTCAGAAGGAAGGAGCGCCATTTGACTTTTTGAATGGAAAATATGCTGGAATATTTAGCGGTTGCCATGTCGCATTTGGAGAGTTCCTGTGTGCCTAAACATTGGAGCTCCCCCACAAGTGACCCCATTTTGGAAACTAGATGCCCTAAGGAACTTATCTAGATGCATAGTGAGCACTTTTAACCCCCAGGTGCTTCACAGAAGTTTATAACGCAGAGCCGCGAAAATAAAAAATCATTTTTTTTCTCAAAAAATGATTTTTTAGCCCACTGTTTTTTATTTTCACAATGGTTACAGGAGAAATTGGACCCCAAAAGTTGTTGTCCAGTTTCTCCTGAGTACGCTAGTACCCCATATGTGGGGGGGAACCACTGTTTGGGCACACGTCAGGGCTCGGAAGGGATGTAGTGACGCTTTGAAATGCCGACTTGATGGAATGGTCTGCGGGCATCTTGTTACGTTTGCAGAGCCTCTGATGTGCCTAAACAGTAGAAACTCCCCACAAGTGACCCCATTTTGGAAACTAGACCCGGCAAAGAACTTATCTAGATGTGTGGTGAGCACTTTGAACCCCCAAGGGCTACACAGAAGTTTATAACGCCCGGGCATGAAAATAAAAAAATCATATTTTTTCCACAATCAGGATCTTTTAGTCCCCAATTTTTTTATTTTCCCAAGGGTAACATGAGAAATTAGACCCCAAAAGTTGTTGTCCAATTTGTCCTGAGTATGCTGATATCCCATATGTGGGAGAAAACTACTGTATGGGCACACGTCGGGGCTCGGATGGGAAGTAGTGACGTTTTGAAATGCCCACTTGATGGAATGGTCTTCGGGCGTCATGTTACGTTTGCAGAGTCCCTGATGTGCCTAAACAGTAGAAACTCCCCACAAGTGACCCCATTTTGGAAACTAGATCCCCCAAGGAACTCCTATAGATGTGTGATAAGCACTTTGAATCTCCAAGTCCTTCACAGAAGTTTATAACGCAGAGCCGTGAAAATATAAAATCATTTTTTTTCCACAAAAATAATTTTTAGTCCCCAATTTTTTTTCCCAATGTTAACAGGAGAAATTAGAACCCCCAAAGTTGTTGTGCAATTTTTCCCGAGTACGCTGATACCCCATATGTGGGGATAAACCACTGTTTGGGCATACGTCGGGGCTTGGAATAAAGGGAGCACTGTTTGACTTTTTGAACGCAAAATTTGCAGGAATCAATGGTGGCGCCATGTCGCGTATGGAGACCCCCTGATGTGCCTAAATAGTGGAAACCCCTCAATTCTAACTCCAACCCTAACCCCAACACACCCCTAACCCCAACCCTAACCCCTACACACACCTAACCCTAATACAAACCCTAATCATAACCCTAACCCCAACACACCCCTAACCCTAATCCCAACTCTAACCATAAACCTAACTACAAGCCTAACCCTAATTCCAACCCTAACCCTAATTCCAACCCTAACCCTAATTCCAACCCTAACCCAAATTCCAATCCTAACCGTAATTCTAACCTTAACCCTAATGCTAACCCTAACCCTAGTTCTAACCCTAAGGCTGGGTTCATATTGCGTTTTACCAGCCCGGTCAACACGTAGCGGTGACCGGCTGGTAACGGTATAGCATAACGCGATCGCGTTATGTTATACCCGCTAGCGCAGATGAATCAGCAGATAATCAGCCGCGGATCTGCAGCGAATCAGCAGCGAAATCCGCCGCGGATCAGCAGCGAAATCAGCCGCGGATCAGCAGCGAAATCAGCCGCGGATCAGCAGCGAAATCAGCCGCGGATCAGCAGCGAAATCAGCCGCGGATCAGCAGAGAAATCCGCTGCGGATCCGCAGCGAATCAGCAGCAAAATCAGTCGAGGATCAGCAGCGAAATCCGCCGCGGATCAGCAGCAAAATCAGCCGCGGATCCGCAGCGAATCAGCAGCGAAATCCGCCGCGGATCAGCAGCGAAATCAGCCGCGGATCAGCAGCGAAATCAGCCGCGGATCAGCAGCGAAATCAGCCGCGGATCAGCAGCGAAATCCGCCGCGGATCAGCAGCGAAATCAGCCGCGGATCAGCAGCGAAATCAGCAGCGAAATCCGCTGCGGATCAGCAGCGAAATCAGCCGCGGATCAGCAGCGAAATCAGCCGCGGATCAGCAGCGAAATCAGCCGCGGATCAGCAGCGAAATCCGCTGCGGATCCGCAGCGAATCAGCAGCAAAATCAGTCGTGGATCAGCAGCGAAATCCGCCGCGGATCCGCAGCGAAATCCGCAGCGGATCAGCAGCGAAATCCGCCGCGAATCAGCAGCGAAATCCGCCGTGGATCAGCAGCGAAATCAGTCGCGGATCCGCAGCTAAATCAGTCGCGCATCCGCAGCGAAATCAGTCGCGGATCAGCAGCGAAATCCGCCGCGGATCCGCAGCGAAATCAGCCGCGGATCAGCAGCGAAATCAGCCGCGTATCAGCAGCGAAATCCACGGCGGATCAGCAGCGAAATCAGCCATGGATCAGCAGCGAAATCAGCCGCGGATCAGCAGCGAAATCCGCCGCGGATCTGCAGCGAAATCCGCCGCGGATCCGCAGCGAAATCCGCCACACGTTGCGGATTTTGCTGCGGATCCGCGGTGTATTTTGCTGCGGATCCGCGGCGGTTTTCGCTGCTGATCTGCAGCGGATATCGCTGCGCATCCGCGGCTGATTTCGCTGCTGATCCGCCGCGGATCAGCAGCGAAATCCGCCGTGGATCCGCAGCAAAATACGCCGCGGATCCGCAGCAAAATACGCAACGTGTGCACAGGGCCTAATAGGAAAAAAAAAAAAAAAAAAAAAAATCTTTATTTTTTTTATTTGTCCCTACCTATGATAAAGGGGGGTTCATTTACTTTTTTTTATTTTGATCACTGTGACAGTTTATCACAGTGATCAAAATAAATTTTTGGACACTGGGGGGCGCACTGCGCATGCGCCGGCCGGCGGGCGCACTGCGCATGCGCCCGCCATTTTCCAAGATGGCGGCGCCCATGAAGAGGCCCGGGCGGACGTCGGGACCGATCCAGGGACATCGGTGGATCGGGAGAGGTGAGTAGGGTGGTCGGAAGGTTAGGGGGGGGGATCGGAAGGTGGGGGCACCGGAGCAAAGGAGGAGGGGAGCTGTTAGTGACGGCGGTGACCGATCGCTGCCATCTTTCGGTGGCGGCGGCCGATCGCCGCCGTGAGTACGTGTGGGGGGGTCAGGTCTCGGTGTCCAGCCATGGCAGATGCTATTGCAGCATCGGCCATGGCTGGATTGTAATATTTCACCAATTAAATTGGTGAAATATTACAGATTGCTCTGATTGGCTGTTTCACTTTTAACAGCCAATCAGAGCGATCGTGGCCACGGGGGGTTAAGCCAACCCCCCTGTGGTGAAGCACAAAGGGTCCTGTAACTGCGGGTCGGGTGACCTTTGAGTGACCCCGGTCTCCCGGCCCGCAGGAACGCGATCCTTTCATGACGCAGGGTATGCGTCATAGGTCGGATTGGCACCGACTTTCATGACGCATACGCTGTGTCAAAGGTCGGGAAGGGGTTAACGGCGCTGTGGTTTAAGTACCCTTAATGACCGCCGTTAAAAGGCGTATCGGTGGTCGTTAAGGGGTTAAACAAACTCTGGAATTTTTTTTCACCACTTAGGTAAAAAAGAATCTAGACATGTTTGGTGTCCGTGAACTCATAATGACCTGGAGAATCATAATGGCAGGTCAGTTTTAGAATTTAATGTACACGGTAAAAAAAAACAAAAAACTGTGGAATTGCACCTTTTTTTTGCAATTTCACCACACTTAGATATTTTTCCCGTTTTCCATTACATGATATGTTAAAATCAATGGTTTCGTTCAAAAGTATAGAATCATAGAATGGTAGAGTTGGAAGGGACCTCCTGGGCCATCTGGTCCAACCCCCTGCTCAAAGCAGGATTCTCTAAATCATCCCAGACAGATGTCTGTCCAGCCTCTGTTTGAAGACTTCCATTGAAGGAGAACTCACCACCTCTCGTGGCAGCCTGTTCCACTCCTTGATCACCCTAACTGTCAAAAAGTTTTTTCTAATATCTAATCTGTGTCTCCTCCCATTCAGTTTCATCCCATTGCTTCTAGTCTTTCCTTGTACAAATGAGAAAAAAGATAATCCTTCTACAATGTGACAGCCCTTGAGATATTTGTAGACAGCTATTAAGTCTCCTCTCAGTCTTCTTTTTTGCAAGCTAAACATTCCCAAACCTGTAACCATTCCTCATAGGACATGGTCTGCAGACCGGTCACCATTCTGGTGGCTCTTCTCTGAACTTGCTCCAGTTTGTTGATGTCTTTTTTAAAATGTGGTGCCCAAAACTGGACACAGTATTCCAGATGAGGTCTGACCAAAGAGGAGTAGAGGGCAATAATAACCTCACGTGATCTAGACTGTATGCTTCTGTTGATACATCCTAGAATTGTATTTGCCTTTTTTGCTGCTGCATCACACTGTTGTGTATACAGCAAGGTAGAAGTGCAGGCTTAAAATATAACTTTTAATAATTGCCTTTAAAAAAACGAAAATTTCGTTCAATAATATCAAAAAGCAACAAAGTGTATCCTAACCACCAGTGACTTGTGAGAAAACAAAATATAATTAATTAAAACCGTCAGTAAAGCAGACTGACTTAATCATAGGTTAAATAGGGATAGATCTATCTGGACACTATCCACAAAATATCAATGACTGTATGTGCTTATTTCCTCTCATAAATTGCACATCAATAATATGGAACAGTCTTACCACATGTCGATATCCACCGTGTACTTGTAGATGGGGGAGGCCTTTTTGAGCATAATGCCATACATTACCCCAAACCAGGTGGATACATGTGAACCAAGAACTGACAATCTCCCAACGCGTTTCTCTGGCTAGATCATCAGGGAGAGTTATGCCATTTTTGTCAGCTGTTATGGTGTCTGTCACCCGCAGCGCCTGTGTGGACTGTTGGACGGGTGCGCGTGTCTGAACCACGTGCGTTCTTAAATAGGACGCTAAAATGGTCATATAGTGACGTCAGATCCTGTGCGTTCTCATTCGCGACGTAATATCCTGTGTGTTCTCATTCGCAACGTAATATCCTGTGCGTTCATATTAGCAACGTCATATCCTGTGCGTTCTCACTCATTCATGACATAATATCCTAAGCACTCGTCATCTGGAACGCATATTTGGAACGCAAACTATCATGCCGGTGCACATAAATGAATTAACTAAATCTCACTATAGAAAGATGAGATAACGTCATATCCTAGGCGCCTTTCATATTGACGTCACATCCTAGACATTCAATTGGAACGCGAATTAATCAGTAGGTGCATACTAAATCAATAACATGATAATTTCAGAATAGAGCGCTGAGATAACGTCATATCCTACGCATTCTTTATAGTGACGTGATCTCTTATGCGCTCTTTATTTGAGACGCTTAAATGGAACGCAGATTAATTAACAGGTGTATATAATGGATCACATGATTTCTCAAAAGTCGTCATAATTATGCGTCCCTCATGGTGACGCAATATCTAAGGCGCTCCCATATGGAAAGCACATAGAGTCAAAAATTCAAACATATTCATGTGATTCATCTATGGGCGTCACATTGTAGATATAATGCCAATAATGTATTTAACGATAATACCATCCCGTTTTTAAAGAAGTTTTTCATAGCTGATCCCAAAAATTATTTTTAGAAAATATAATCTCTATGAGATCAGCAACTACACAAGGTGTGATGGTAAGAATTTTGGAAAAACTCCATAAATATTGACTCAGACAATAATTGATAGAATCAAAGGAGAATGAAACAATAAATTTAAATCTCTTAGGATTTAAAAGATTCCTTGTCATGGAATTGGCGGTGATCTGAGATCAAAGCATCATCATTGACAAAAAAGATGTGATAGAGGACATTGGAGATACCGTGTTTCCCCGAAAGTAAGACAGTGTCTTACTTTCTTTTTATCCCCAAAAGCCCCACTATGTCTTACTTTCGCGGTATGTCTTATATTGAAAAAAAATTACCTGTATCTAACCCAGTGTGATACAGTACCACCTGCTGTATTTAATCCAGTGTGACACCTGCTGATACCCACTGGGTTACATACAGCAGATGATACTCCAGTATGCCAGTGTATATGTTTTACTGATGTATGATTAATACTGTGTAGGGAATCTACCACCAGAAAAACTCACCTGAGTTTTTCTGCAGCCGCCTTCCGTCACGGCTCCGGCTCCCTGCAGCCGCTGGTCCCGCCGCGCTGCGTCGCTCCGTTCGCCCGCAGTCCCGGGCTGAAGTTATTGCGGCTCTATTTAAATTTCTTCTTCGGTCCCGAAACGTCATCACGTTGGTCACTCACGTGACCGGAGGCCGCAGTGATAGACAGTTCTCTCCGGCCTCCGGTCACGTGAGTGACCAACGTGATGACGTTTCGGGACCGAAGAAGAAATTTAAATAGAGCGTGCGAGAACTTCAGCCCGGGACTGCGGGCGAACGGAGCGACGGAGGACGGCGGGACCAGCGGCTGCAGGGAGCCGAAGCCCGTGGCGGAAGGCGGCTGCAGAAAAACTCAGGTGAGTTTTTCTGGTGGTAGATGGCAGACGCGGCGACGTATGGAGAGGGGGACGGTGCGGACGTGGGCAGGAAGCGGCGCGCAGCTAGATGAGAGGGAGGCGGCAATACCACCGTGTTTCCCCGAAAGTAAGACATATGTCTTACTTTCGGGTACGGCTTATATTAGCCGACCCCTCTGAAACTCCCGATACGTCTTACAATCGGGGGTGTCTTACTATCGGGGAAACACGGTAGGTAAAAAGAGGGGGAAACAATAACATCACAAAATGGGCTAAATGTCCCTATCAGACCTAGTAAAAACCTACCTAACCGTGGAGGTTGGCACCCTAAGAAGAACAAATTTTTTGGCGCCCCCACTCCTCGACGGCTGACCCTGTTTCTCCCTGTCACACCCTATTCTAAGCCTAGAATAAGTGTGGAAACAGAGATTACATCAATAGTAAAGGGATACATGGAAGAGGAAGAGGGAAAAGAGGGGAGGCTGAATATGGGAGACGAGAATCTCAGAGTTCATACATAGCAACTATATGTCAGATTTTCATTAAGACCTAAAGGTTGTTGTGTTTTTAGCTGATAGATCCATTGTCATGTATAGTGTACAGTTCCTATAGCGTCTTGTGCTTGGGTGCGAGGAAAACACAGGAGACATAGGTTGAAATGAAATGACTTGTATTACTTCATACAAGCATACTGAAAAGTTCACACAGTTTGCAGGAACAGAGTCAGGAGACACAGCAGGCCAGAGTAATTTCAAGCACTACAATAAATCTCCAAAGCAGGTTCAGGATCTCTTCTCTGTACCGTAATTCCTCTGCAAACATGGATTCACCAAACAGCAGGTTTCCAGAGTCCAAAAGTGTTCAAAGGTTCCTCAGTAGGGAATAGCTGGAGTACAAGTTCAAGGTTTCCAGGAGTCAGGTCACAGACTGACTGAGGCTTGATTCAGGAGCACTGATTGTTCAGCTGAGGCTGCTTAAGAAGCAAGAGGGAAGAATCAGGGCGGGAACATGAAAACTGGAACTCCATATTAACTGAGGGCAAGAGCTGCAGAAAGACAGAAAGCAAAATGGCCGACGGAAAACTGAGTTTCAAGGAACATGTCAACAGAGACAAAGAACCTTACATTACTCCCCCTTAGGGACAACCTCCGGATGACCTCAGACCAGGCTTGTCAGGGTACCTCTGATGAAACTGGCGGAGCAGGCGAGGAGCATTTACATTGTTGACTGGTTCCCATGAGTTGTCCTCCACTGGGTAGCCCTGCCATTTAATCAAATATTGCAACTGATTTCTGTACAACCTGGAATCTAGAATCCTTTCCACCATAAATTCTTCCTGACCATCGACCAGCACTGGGTCAGGGCAAGGAGAAGAACGTCCAGGAAACGTATTGGGTGTTGCAGCCTTTAGTAGGGATACATGAAAGACAGGGTGGATACTCATCGTTCTGGGCAGTTGAAGACGACAAGCAACAGCACTTATAATCTTACTGATCTTATAAGGTCCAATGTACTTATGTCCCAATTTAGACGATGGAATCTTTAATTTAAGATTTCTGGTTGACAGCCAGACCAAATCTCCTACCTTGAAAGCTGGTGCAGGTTTACGAAATTTATCTGCTGCTTTCTTGTACCTTTCCTGAGCCAATTCTAGATTTTCCTTTAGAAGATCCATATTCTTTTGTAAAGAAGTGATTCTTTCAGCCACTGCCGGCAAGGGCGTATCTATAGGAAATCGAGGAAGAATGTTAGGATGATAACCTAGATTGGAGTAAAAAGGAGACTGCTTAGTGGAGGCGCTCTGAGAGTTGTTATAAGAGAACTCAGCCAGTGGAAGTAGATCCACCCAATCATCTTGTAGGTGGCAGATAAAACAGCGGAGATACTGCTCCAGGGTCTGATTGGTTCGTTCTGTCTGTCCATTAGTCTGAGGATGAAAAGCAGAAGAAAGGTTTACTTTAATGTCCAATGCTGCACAGAAATTTTGCCAAAACCTTGAAGTGAATTGCACCCCTCGATCCGAAATGACCTCATCCGGTACCCCATGTAAGCGAAACACATTCTTAATCATCAAGTCTGATGTCTGTTTTGCAGTGGGTAAGCCGACACAAGGGATAAAATGAGCTGCCTTTGTTAGACGGTCAACCACCACTAGAATGGTGTTCTTCCCTTGAGAGGTTGGTAACTCCACAATGAAGTCCATAGAAATGGATCCCCACGGGCGGGACGGGGTGGGAAGAGGTTGCAACAGACCAGTTGGTGAGGAGCGAGGTGTTTTGCATCTTGCACAGACTTCACATGAATTGACATAGTTTAAAACATCTTTCCTGTAAGTGGGCCACCAAAAGAAACGAGAAAGAAATTCTTGTGTCTTTAGAATTCCCCTATGCCCGGCTATCTTGGAATCGTGGATGAGTTGCAATACTCTCAATCTGACTGTTTCAGGTATATACAGACGTTGTCCCTGAATCCACACACCATTCTTAAAGACAAGACTTACGTCCCTTGGGGGTTGAGCCAACAAAGAATCCGCATGGTATGCTTCCTTGATGTCCTTAAGTAGGTCTTGATTATGAATCACTCCCAGGAATCTAGAGTCAGGAAGAATAGTCTTAGGAGGAGTAAGTGGACGTGTCTCTGCTGAATGAATCCTAGAGAGTGCATCAGCCTTTCCATTGCGCGATCCTGGTCTATAAGAAATGACAAAATTAAATTGGTTTAGGAAAAGATTCCAGCGAGCCTGGCGAGGAGTCAGGCACTTAGCCGACCTGATAAATTCAAGGTTACGATGGTCTGTCAGGACGACTATTTGCTGTGCAGCTTCCTGAAGAAGGTGTCTCCATTCCTTGAAGGCGGCAATAATGGCCAACAATTCTCTATTGCCCACATCGTAGTTCCTCTCAGCCGAAGACAACTGCTGGGAAAAGAAGGCACAGGGATGCAAGACATTCTTCTCACCTGTTCTCTGAGAGAGTATAGCTCCAACGGCACAGTCTGAAGCATCCACCTCTATTATGAAGGCAAGCTCGGGGTTGGGATGTACTAAGATAGGTGCGGTGGTAAATTTATCCTTTAAACAGGAAAATGCTGCCTGAGCTTGCGGGGTCCAGGAGAACCTAGACTGTTTCCGGGTAAGTTGGGTGATAGGTGACACTACTGCAGAAAAATTTTTAATGAAACGTCTATAGAAGTTGGCAAACCCGATGAAGCGCTGCACCTCCTTCACATTTCTAGGAATTGGCCAATCCTTGATGGCTTGGGTCTTGCTTCCATCCATACTAATCCCTTGCGTAGATAGTACATACCCCAGAAATTGAATTTCTGTCCTATGGAATTCACACTTTTCAAGTTTGATGTAGAGATGGTTTTGTCTTAGGCGTTCTAAGACCATTCTCACATGTCCATGATGTTCCTCTGTGGAGTTAGAAAAAATTAGAATATCATCCAGATAAATCACCACAAATGTATCTAGGAGATCCCTGAAGATATCATTCACGAAGTGTTGGAAAGTGGCTGGGGCGGTACTGTCACGCGGTCTTATGATATGTGTACGATGTCAGTAAACTATTCTTAAAAGAACAACACTCTATACAACATATAGATTAGCAACATCAGCATGTAAATATAGAATAGATTTACCTGACACGATATCCGTTGAACTCAGGGTTAATCTTGAGGACTTGATACACTGTCACAGGAAAGAGGAGGACCGGGGGTCTAACCTGACCCTAAACTGGGGTCCTAACTAAACCCTCACCTTGGAGGTACTGATAATGGTTCAGAGGTCCAAGTCTCCAGCCTAACCCTGTCTCCTATCAGTCCCTGAACCCTGTAATCAGTCCTAAGAAGGATTCTGATTACCACCAAAGGGATATGGGCTGATCTCTGCTAAATACACAGATTAGACATATAAGACAGACTGGAGAAAACACAGACTTGCATACACACTCAAACACAGAAGGAACATAAATGATCTGGGATATTAAACTCTAAGCAAGGTGAGCTTAAAACAACTAAGGAGCTCTTTAACTTAAGTCTATACAGATACAATCCTATCTGTGGTCTGCATGAAGAATTTCACTGGCAACTCCCAACACAGACAACCAGAGATTTAAAGGAAACCAATCAACAAATAATTAATTGCAGCCGGGAGAAAACTGCACCCAGTCCCAGAACTGAGCACAGACAGAATTAACTCCCTAACTGCCAAACACAAAGAAACAGCAACTCAGCTGTGAGAAGTCAGAATGTGCAACCGCGACGATCTTCGTGGCGATGCACACATGACAGTACCCCCCCTTCTACGAGGGGCCTCCGGACCCTCAGGGCCAGGTTTGCCCGGGTGAGTTCTGTGGAAGGTCCGCACCAAACGATCTGCGTTAATGTCAGACGCAGGAACCCACGTCCTCTCCTCTGGACCATACCCCTTCCAATGCACCAAGTACTGAAGGGACCGGCGATTCAGACGTGAGTCAATGATCTTTGACACTTGAAACTCCAAGTTACCATTGACCACCACTGGAGGAGGAGGTAGAGGTGATGGTATGACTGGTGCCACGTACCTCTTAAGTAATGACTTGTGGAACACATTATGAATTTTAAACGTAGGAGGGAGGTCCAGACGAAATGCCACAGGATTAATTATGGAACTGATCCTGTACGGCCCGATGAATCTGGGGCCCAGCTTCCAGGAGGGAACTTTAAGTTTTATATTCCTGGTAGACAACCATACCAGATCGTTCACATTAAGATCTGGACCAGAAACTCTCCTCCTATCAGCCATACGTTTATAACGGTTCCCCATAGCACTCAGATTATTCAATACACCTCTCCACACTGAAGCAAGTGACGACGAGAAACGCTCCTCCTCAGGAACCCCAGAAGGGCCCCCCCCATTGAATGTACAAAACTGGGGATGAAAACCATATGCCCCAAAAAACGGGGACTTACCAGTGGACTCGCTCCGCCTGTTGTTAAGAGCGAACTCTGCCAGAGGCAAGAAAGAAGACCAGTCCTCCTGGTTCTCTGAGACAAAACACCGAAGATAAGTCTCTAAGCTTTGATTCAGACGCTCTGTCTGACCATTGGTCTGCGGATGAAAAGCCGAGGAAAATGACAATTGCATCCCCCGACGTAAACAAAATGCCCTCCAAAACTTGGACACAAACTGAGACCCCCTATCTGACACCACATCAGAAGGCAACCCATGAAGTCTCACAATCTCCCCAATGAACACCTGCGCCAGAGTTTTAGCATTAGGGAGGGCAGGAAGAGCAATGAAATGTGCCATCTTACTGAACCTGTCAACAACCACCAGTATGACAGTCTTCCCTGACGACTGAGGAAGGTCCGTGATGAAGTCCATAGACAAATGAGTCCATGGACGCTCCGGAAGTTTCAAGGGTAAGAGGGTCCCAGACGGACGGGTATGAGGGGTCTTAGAGCGAGCACAAACCCCACAGGACGCGACAAAAGTTAAAACATCTTTATTAACGTTAGGCCACCAAAACCGGCGAGAAAGGAGATCTAAAGTAGCCTTACTCCCTGGATGTCCTGCTAAAGCAGAATTATGATGTGCCTCAATAACCTTTTGTCTCAACTGATTTGGGACAAACAGTCTCCCTGGAGGTCCTGCAGGGGCGTCCCCCTGAGCCTCTAACACCTCCTCCTCAAGCTCAGAACATACAGCCGACACTACCACCCCCTCCTGAAGGATGGGAATCGGGTCATCCATTTTCCCGGCCCCTGGGAAACTGCGAGACAAGGCATCCGCCTTAACATTCTTAGATCCAGGGCGATAAGTGACAACAAAATTAAACCTGGTAAAAAATAACGACCATCGAGCTTGTCTGGAATTCAGACGCTTAGCAGATTCCAAATACAGCAGGTTCTTGTGATCAGTAATGACGGTGACCGGGTGGACTGCCCCCTCCAAAAAGTGACGCCATTCTTCAAAAGCCAACTTAATGGCCAAAAGTTCCCTATTGCCGATATCATAATTCCTTTCGGCGGACGACAATTTTTTAGAAAAGAAAGCGCACGGATGCCATTTACCAGGGGACGGACCCTGGGACAATATTGCACCCACCCCTACGTCAGACGCGTCCACCTCCACAACGAACGGCTGTGATGCATCTGGTTGGATGAGAACGGGTGCCGAAGCAAAACATTTTTTCAAAGAGGAAAAAGCTTGGCAAGCTTTGTCCGACCATTTAGAAAAATCCGTCCCTTTTCTTGTCATGTCAGTGAGAGGTTTGACAACAGATGAGAAATTACAAATAAATTTCCGGTAGTAGTTAGCAAACCCCAGAAAACGCTGCAGAGCCTTAAGATCCTCTGGCTGATCCCATTCAAGCACTGCTCTCACCTTTTCAGGGTCCATACGGAAACCGGAGGCTGACACCAAGAAACCCAAAAACTGAAGTTCCTGTACGGCGAATACACACTTTTCCAGTTTGGCGTATAGTTTATTGTCTCGCAAGATCTGCAACACCTGTCTCACATGCTCCTGGTGAGACACAAGATCTGGTGAGTAAATTAAAATGTCATCCAAATATACGACCACAAACAGCCCCACCAGATGACGAAAAATGTCATTAACAAAATGTTGGAATACTGCTGGTGCAGTAGTCAGACCAAAAGGCATGACAAGGTTCTCATAATGTCCCTCCGGCGTGTTAAACGCCGTTTTCCACTCATCCCCCTCTTTTATCCTAATCAGATTATACGCCCCCCTGAGATCCAATTTAGAGAACCATTTGGCGCCAACAATTTGATTGAAGAGATCAGGAATCAGAGGGAGTGGATACGGATCTCGAACAGTAATCCGATTAAGTTCGCGGAAATCCAAGCAAGGGCGTAGGCCTCCATCTTTTTTCTTCACAAAGAAGAACCCCGCGGCCACTGGGGAAGATGAAGGTCTAATATGCCCTTTGGCCAGACTTTCCGAAATATAATCTTTCATAGCCTGCCTCTCAGGACCAGAAAGGTTATATAACCTAGCTTTAGGTAACTTAGCATCAGGAAGTAAATTAATAGAGCAGTCATACACGCGATGAGGAGGCAACTCCTGACACCCCTCCTCAGAGAACACATCCCCAAAGTCCTCCAAAAAAGGAGGCAAAGTACTAGGCACGACCGCACTGATGACTGTGTTCATGCAGTTACTTTTGCAAAACTCCCCCCATTGGCTTATATCTCTGGACTGCCAATTAATCACAGGGTTATGTTTAACCAACCAAGGAAGTCCCAACACAATAGGAGTAGGTAGACCCTCCAACACATAACAAGATAATAGTTCCCTATGTATTGCCCCTACCCGAAGGTCAATGTTATGAACCTCATGAACAAAGCTACCTTGGCCGAGAGGCCTGGCGTCAATGGAGAATATAGGGATCGGTTTGACCAATACACTCAGATGCATACCTTGAGCCTGAGCAAACTGAGCGTCAACCAGATTAGCCCCGGACCCACTATCAAGAAGAACAGAAAATCTCTCCACTCTCGTACCAACCACCACCTCCACTGGTACAAGGAACCGAGAAGAACTAGCGGACGAAATACATACTCCCAGGTTGTCGTCCACCACACAACCTGGGATTAACAGTTTTCCGGCGACTTTTTGCTCAACAAGGCACGGGATGGACATCCCCCAACAAAATGTCCCTCTTTCCCGCAGAAGAAACACCTTCTAGTCCTGCGGCGTACCGCCAATCCCCTCCTACGAAATGATGTCCCTCCCAACTGCATAGGCTCCTCCGAACAGACAAGGGGAACCTCAACATAAGGGACTTTAGTAGTAGGTGGAGTAACAACAGGGGCGGAGTTACCTCGCACCTCTCCCGGAGCCGTCTATCAGTACGGATAGCTAGGGCCATAGCAGCCTCCAGTGATGGAGGAGAATCATACTGAGCCAAAACGTCCTTTAATTTGTCAGAAAGCCCATGACAAAACTGGCTCCTAAGAGCTGGGTCATTCCACTGAGTATCTGTGGCCCATCTACGGAACTCAGAAGCAAATTCCTCCGCCGGACGATCTCCCTGCTGTATCTTACGTAATTTTGTCTCAGCAAGAGAGACCCGATCTGGGTCATCATATACCAAACCCAGGGCAGTAAAAAATCGATCTACTGACTGTAGAGCCGGGGATCCCGGAGGAAGGGAGAAGGCCCAGGATTGAGGGTCCCCTTGTAGGAGCGAGATAACAATTCCCACTCTCTGCTCTTCACTCCCTGATGATCGAGGCCGAAGCCGAAAATACAATTTACATGCTTCCCTGAAGGTAAAAAATTTGTCTCGCCCACCAGTGAACCTGTCCGGGAGAGCTACTTTAGGTTCAAATCTGGTTTGCTCCGAGGGAGACAAAACTTTGGACTTAATGTCCGTCAGCTCCATGGATAATCCCTGCAACTGCAGAGCCAGCTGGGCTACTGGATCCATGGCAACTGGGAATAATTTTATTGGCCAGTGAAAATGTCACGCGGTCTTATGATATGTGTACGATGTCAGTAAACTATTCTTAAAAGAACAACACTCTATACAACATATAGATTAGCAACATCAGCATGTAAATATAGAATAGATTTACCTGACACGATATCCGTTGAACTCAGGGTTAATCTTGAGGACTTGATACACTGTCACAGGAAAGAGGAGGACCGGGGGTCTAATCTGACCCTAAACTGGGGTCCTAACTAAACCCTCACCTTGGAGGTACTGATAATGGTTCAGAGGTCCAAGTCTCCAGCCTAACCCTGTCTCCTATCAGTCCCTGAACCCTGTAATCAGTCCTAAGAAGGATTCTGATTACCACCAAAGGGATATGGGCTGATCTCTGCTAAATACACAGATTAGACATATAAGACAGACTGGAGAAAACACAGACTTGCATACACACTCAAACACAGAAGGAACATAAATGATCTGGGATATTAAACTCTAAGCAAGGTGAGCTTAAAACAACTAAGGAGCTCTTTAACTTAAGTCTATACAGATACAATCCTATCTGTGGTCTGCATGAAGAATTTCACTGGCAACTCCCAACACAGACAACCAGAGGTTTAAAGGAAACCAATCAACAAATAATTAATTGCAGCCGGGAGAAAACTGCACCCAGTCCCAGAACTGAGCACAGACAGAATTAACTCCCTAACTGCCAAACACAAAGAAACAGCAACTCAGCTGTGAGAAGTCAGAATGTGCAACCGCGACGATCTTCGTGGCGATGCACACATGACAGGTACTCAGACCAAAAGGCATAACTAGATATTCAAAGTGTCCATAGCGTGACCTGAAAGCAGTCTTCCATTCATCCCCAGGTCTAATACGGACCAAGTTATAGGCCCCACGGAGATCCAGTTTAGAGAAAATTTTGGCATGCCACACTCTCTCCAACAACTCAGGGATTAAAGGCAATGGATAACGGTTTCTAATAGTAACCTTATTGAGTTCTCTATAGTCTATGCAGGGTCTCAGAGATCCATCTTTCTTCTTCACAAAGAAGATGGGTGCACCTGCGGGAGATGAAGAGGGGCGTATGAAGCCCTTGGCTAAATTTTCGTCTATATAATCCTTCAAAGCTTTTAGCTCGGGCCCCGCTAGGGGGTAGATCTTACCAAAAGGTATCTCGGCTCCAGGCAATAATTCAATTGGACAATCATATGGACGGTGAGGAGGAAGCTGGTCAGCGTTCTTCTTGTCACATAAATCCACATAGTCCTGGTATACAGCTGGTAGTTCAGGGACTGACATGGTTCCTTTAGGAACAGAGCAAGCTGAAACTCCTTGACTCATCTGTTTCTCCGGAAAGTGTAATTCCTTGGTCTCCCAGTTAATCGTAGGATTCTACGCCTGCAGCTATGGTAGCCCTAGAATAATGGGAAAGTGGGGAGAAGAGATAAGCATAAAAGACATTTTCTCCTGATGATCTTTACCCATAAGGACCCTCAAAGGCTCTGTTTCTTGATCCACTGGTCCAGAAGTCAGTAGAGAGCCATCCACAGTCTCCATCTGTACTGGAGTAGCCTTCTTCACTGAACGTATCCCCTGTTTCAGAGCAAAGGAGATATCCATAAAATTTCCACTTGCTCCTGAGTCGATCATAGCAGAGCTAGACACCCAGACTGAGTCAACCAGAGTTTGATGGAAAGGAAGCAATGAGAATTGTTTCTTTTACAACTCAGCTGGGACATCGCTGAGGAAACTTGAAAAATTGCAGCGTTTATACCGTCATCGTCCCCAGAACTAACAGAGTTTAAGTCCGAGAAATCAAGATCTCTTGCAGCAGATCTCTCTGGAGCCTGAGGCTCGGACATGACAGAGCTCCTCTCGCAACACTCACAGTGAATGACTGCTGCAGTAGTCTTACGAGAACGGCTGGGGCAGTTTATAATGAAGTGCCCTGACTTACCACAATAGAAACATAGATTCTCCTTAAAACGATGTTCCTTGCGTGCATCACTAACCCGTCTTGTAAAGAGTCTACCTGCATGGGTTCAGGTTCTGGTTCCCTTGTGATCCTACTCAAAGGTTCCTTAGCTGAGGAGGGAGGTAGTAAAAGATTAGTGCGATTATTTTCGAACCATCTCTCTTGTCTGCGTTCAGTCAGACGAGCATCAATACGAATACAATAGTTAATAAAGTCACCTAACGCAGTGGGAGGGTCGGCACGAGCAAGTTCATCCTTAATCAGTGGAGACAACCCTTTCCGAAAAATAGATTTCTTAGCGGAAGTGTCCCAAGTGGTATCAAGAGCCCATCTCCTGAAATCCAGGGCATATTCGGCTACTGAACGCTTACCTTGGCGCAAAGTTAACATGGCTGCTTCAGCTGTTGCACCTCGATTGGGGTCATCAAACACCTGCCCCATGGCTGAAATAAAAGCATCAAGGTGATTCAAACAATCATCCTCAGTCTCAATCAGAGGGTTTGCCCACATCAAAGCCTTATTGGTAAGCAACATGATTATAGTAAGCACTTTGGATCGTTCAGTGGGAAATTGTGAAGCATGTGCAGAGAAAAATAAATTGCATTGATTAATAAATCCCCTGAATTTCTCACGTTCACCGCCAAAACGAAAAGGAGGTAATTTGGGGATCCCAGAACTCGGGTTATGGCAGGAGCCTGGGCTCGTTCCTCTAGAGCCTCAATCCTGGCTCGCAATTCCTGGGTAGTCTGTCCAAACACTTGCAAATTATGATTAGTGAGGTCCTGTAGGCTTGCAAAACGGGTTTTTAAAGTAAATACATCTGAAAGGATTGTATCAGTCACTCCGCAAAGTTCCTTTATGCGGGCCTCCATCTTCCAGATCTTTTAAGGCAGAAGTGCTGGAAGGAGAAGAGGAAAAAAAAAAAAAAAAAAACAATAGTGTTTACCTGTGGTAACACTGCAGAGTAAAATTTTAAGGGAATGCGCTCACCTGGAATGGTTGTGAGAAGTCACAACCACTGTCATCACATAAGGTATTTAAACGGACATCTGATATCCACAGTCACAGCAGACACGGCTTTCCCAGACCCAGCAGACACTAAACATTGGCTCCTGAATCTTGTCATGTATAGTGTACAGTTCCTATAGCGTCTTGTGCTTGGGTGCGAGGAAAACACAGGAGACATAGGTTGAAATGAAATGACTTGTATTACTTCATACAAGCATGCTGAAAAGTTCACACAGTTTGCAGGAACAGAGTCAGGAGACACAGCAGGCCAGAGTAATTTCAAGCACTACAATAAATCTCCAAAGCAGGTTCAGGATCTCTTCTCTGTACCGTAATTCCTCTGCAAACATGGATTCACCAAACAGCAGGTTTCCAGAGTCCAAAAGTGTTCAAAGGTTCCTCAGTAGGGAATAGCTGGAGTACAAGTTCAAGGTTTCCAGGAGTCAGGTCACAGACTGACTGAGGCTTGATTCAGGAGCACTGATTGTTCAGCTGAGGCTGCTTAAGAAGCAAGAGGGAAGAATCAGGTCGGGAACATGAAAACTGAAACTCCATATTAACTGAGGGCAAGAGCTGCAGAAAGACAGAAAGCAAAATGGCAGACGGAAAACTGAGTTTCAAGGAACATGTCAACAGAGACAAAGAGCCTTACATCCATTTTGTTTCACTCTGTAAAATTCTCCTGTCCCAGTTGCCGCCCCTCTTTGGTGCTCCTATTTTATCAATACCAATAAATTTAAGACCCGTTGTTTCCCCCTCATGTTGGCTAGTCATGTGTCTGGCTAGGGTGTGTCTCTCTTTAGGGCTATGTCTCGCAGATGTTCACCTATTCTTCTTCTGAATTCTCGAATGGTCTTTCCTACGTATTCCAGATTACACGGGCAGGTAGCTTTATAGATCACCCCCTTGGTACGACAGTTGATGAAATGTCGGATTTCATAGGTTCTTTTCATTGCAAAGCTCGTAAATGATCCTCCTGTAGCTAGAACCGGACAAGCAATACATCCACTGCATTTATAACAACCTTTTATATTGCTGGTAAGCCATGTCTCTTTCTTTTGGGGATTGAAATGACTGTGTACAACTCTATCCCCAATGGATCTACCCTTCAAAAAGGTCATTTGCGGGAAATCTCCCACCAAATCTCCAATGTCCTCATCATCTGTAGAATTGACCAATGTTTCTGGAGAATCGAGCGGACCTGCTGTGCTCCAGAATTATAAGTGGTGATGAATCTACAGGTGGGAGACTCATTTTTAGGTTGTTTGATATTCAGTAGGGACGTTCTATCCAAGGATTTAATATCATTATATGCTTTCCGTAGGACCCCATCCGGGTATCCCCTATTTAGAAATCGCTGTCTCAAATCTGCTGCCTGTGTCTGATAATCGCCATCAGAGGAGCAATTACGTCGCATCCTCATGTATTGTCCCTTTGGGATGCCTTTCTTTAGGGGAGTTGGGTGGTGACTTTCCCATCTCAATAGGGCATTCGTTGACGTGGGTTTTCTGAAGGTCTTAGTTTCTATATACCCATTTTCCATTTTTTGATGTATATATCCAGAAAGGGCAGTTCAGACATATGATGTTCAAAAGTGAAAGAGAGTCCCAATTGGTTGACATTCAATTTGGCCACAAATTCTCTAGTTCAGGAATGGTTCCATTCCAAATCATGAATACAGCGTCAATATATCTTGACCAAAAACTTATCCTTTCACATTCCTGTTGATGTATGTCGCTAAAGACAATAGTCTCTTCCCACCAGCCCAGGAGCAAATTAGCGAAGGATGGGGCACATGGATTCCCCATCGCTGTGCCCCTGAGCTGGTGGTACAACGCATTGTCAAAAAGAAAGAAGTTTTTGGTCAAGGAGAATTCCAGCAGTTTGAGCACAAAGGTGTTGTGATCACTTCATTGTTGGCCCCTCCTTTTTAGGTAGAATCCTACTGCTTCTAGGCCATTAGCATGATTGATGGAGGAATATAATGCCTCTACATCAATGCTGACAAGAATGGACCCTGTCTCAATGTTCAACCCATCCAGTTTTCTCAATAAGTCTGTTGTGTCTCTGGTATATGAATTCAATGAGACAACAAAAGGTTTCAAAATAATGTCTAGATATATCCCAATATGGTGTGTCAGATTGTCTATCCCTGAGACTATTGGTCTTCCCTTTAGGGGAGACAGACCTTTATGAATTTTAGGAAGACAGTAGAAGGTTGCTGTTACAGGGAACTTGGGAAAAAGATAATCATATTCGTTTTTATCAATTAAATTCTTTCCCATACCTCTATCCAAAATCTCTTTTAGTTGATGGAGAGATTCATTCATTGGGTTGTTTGATAATTTCTCATAAAAAACTGTGTCTTTCAAAATCTTTTGACACATCTCCCGATAATCCAACAGGTTCATAACAACCGTATTCCCACCCTTATCTGAAGGTTTTATCACAATATTGGGATCCTTTTCTAGACATTTTAAAGCCTCCATTTCATTTTTGGATAAATTAAAGCGTTTATTGGCCTTAGTGTTCAAGCCTTCTAGATCCTTTGTTACTACCTCCAAAAATACATCAATGGTGGACTTATCTCCCGATGGTGGAGGCATCTTGATACTTTTAGGCTTAAGTTGGGTGAAAGGGCCCTCGCCTGTAAGTTCAGGGATAGGGTCAGCCAGACCATATAGTAGTCTAATGTCTGGTAATAATGATTCTGGGACACTTAAATCTTGACTAGTCCGTTTGTCTTCCCTTATGAAGTGTTTTTTCCACTTTAGATTTCTAACAAAAAGGTGAAGATCTTTAATACTCTCAAATGTCTGAAAGTCTGAAGTTGGTACAAAGCTTAACCCTCTGCTCAAAACCTGCACCTCATTATCTGTAAGAGGTCTTGATGAAATATTGATTACTTGCGTGGTTTCAGTATTAGTCAATTGCTGACTCCTGGTCTGTTCCTCAGGTAATAGCCCTGGTCTAAAAAACGTGAACTACCCAATCTGTCACCAGGGCGCCCTCTCTGATTACCTCTTCCTTTCTGTTTACCTCTAGAATTCATATGTCTGAACTGCCCTTTCTGGATATATACATCAAAAAAATGGAAAATGGGTAATAGAAACTAAGACCTTCAGAAAACCCACGTCAACGAATGCCCTATTGAGATGGGAAAGTCACCACCCAACTCCCCTAAAGAAAGGCATCCAAAAGGGACAATACATGAGGATGCGACGTAATTGCTCCTCTGATGGCGATTATCAGACACAGGCAGCAGATTTGAGACAGCGATTTCTAAATAGGGGATACCCGGATGGGGTCCTACGGAAAGCATATAATGATATTAAATCCTTGGATAGAACGTCCCTACTGAATATCAAACAACCTAAAAATGAGTCTCCCACCTGTAGATTCATCACCACTTATAATTCTGGAGCACAGCAGGTCCGCTCGATTCTCCAGAAACATTGGTCAATTCTACAGATGGATGAGGACATTGGAGATTTAGTGGGAGATTTCCCGCAAATGACCTTTTTGAAGGGTAGATCCATTGGGGATAGAGTTGTACACAGTCATTTCAATCCCCAAAAGAAAGAGACATGGCTTACCAGCAATATAAAAGGTTGTTATAAATGCAGTGGATGTATTGCTTGTCCGGTTCTAGATACAGGAGGATCATTTACGAGCTTTGCAACGAAAAGAACCTATGAAATCCGACATTTCATCAACTGTCGTACCAAGGGGGTGATCTATAAAGCTACCTGCCCGTGTAATCTGGAATACGTAGGAAAGACCATTCGAGAATTCAGAAGAAGAATAGGTGAACATCTGCGAGACATAGCCCTAAAGAGAGACACACCCCTAGCCAGACACATGACTAGCCAACATGAGGGGGAAACAACGGGTCTTAAATTTATTGGTATTGATAAAATAGGAACACCAAAGAGGGGCGGCAACTGGGACAGGAGAATTTTACAGAGTGAAACAAAATGGATCTATCAGCTAAAAACACAACAACCTTTAGGTCTTAATGAAAATCTGACATATAGTTGCTATGTATGAACTCTGAGATTCTCGTCTCCCATATTCAGCCTCCCCTCTTTTCCCTCTTCCTCTTCCATGTATCCCTTTACTATTGATGTAATCTCTGTTTCCACACTTATTCTAGGCTTAGAATAGGGTGTGACAGGGAGAAACAGGGTCATCCGTCGAGGAGTGGGGGCGCCAAAAAATTCGTTCTTCTTAGGGTGCCAACCTCCACGGTTAGGTAGGTTTTTACTAGGTCTGATAGGGACATTTAGCCCATTTTGTGATGTTATTGTTTCCCCCTCTTTTTACCTATCTCCAATGTCCTCTATCACATCTTTTTTGTCAATGATGATGCTTTGAACTCAGATCACCGCCAATTCCATGACAAGGAATCTTTTAAATCCTAAGAGATTTAAATTTATTGTTTCATTCTCCTTTGATTCTATCAATTATTGTCTGAGTCAATATTTATGGAGTTTTTCCAAAATTCTTACCATCACACCTTGTGTAGTTGCTGATCTCATAGAGATTATATTTTCTAAAAATAATTTTTGGGATCAGCTATGAAAAACTTCTTTAAAAACGGTATGGTATTATCGTTAAATACATTATTGGCATTATATCTACAATGTGACGCCCATAGATGAATCACATGAATATGTTTGAATTTTTGACTCTATGTGCTTTCCATATGGGAGCGCCTTAGATATTGCGTCACCATGAGGGACGCATAATTATGACGACTTTTGAGAAATCATGTGATCCATTATATACACCTGTTAATTAATCTGCGTTCCATTTAAGCGTCTCAAATAAAGAGCGCATAAGAGATCACGTCACTATAAAGAATGCGTAGGATATGACGTTATCTCAGCGCTCTATTCTGAAATTATCATGTTATTGATTTAGTATGCACCTACTGATTAATTCGCGTTCCAATTGAATGTCTAGGATGTGACGTCAATATGAAAGGCGCCTAGGATATGACGTTATCTCATCTTTCTATAGTGAGATTTAGTTAATTCATTTATGTGCACCGGCATGATAGTTTGCGTTCCAAATATGCGTTCCAGATGACGAGTGCTTAGGATATTATGTCATGAATGAGAACGCACAGGATATGACGTTGCTAATATGAACGCACAGGATATTACGTTGCGAATGAGAACACACAAGATATAGTCCGATGAGAGCACAGGATATTACGTTGCGAATGAGAACGCACAGGATCTGACGTCACTATATGACCATTTTAGCGTCCTATTTAAGAACGCACGTGGTTCAGACACGCACACACCCGTCTGTTGTGAATGGGTTTGAGATGAGTTCTGAGCAGAGGCTCCCTCTGGTGGTTACAAGCGGTGCTAGTGAAGATTGTGAGGACTGGGAATCAGGTGTTACTGACTGGTCTTATATAAGGGAGTCATTTTCCCATCAGGGTTGCCGGTGATCAATTGTTCTGGTCTGAATCCTTCTTTCCAGTTTCCCTTGTAGCCTGCTGTGTCGTGTCTGCATCTCCTGCTAACAGATAAGAATTTTTCTTCTTTTGTGTTTTTGCTATATTTTTGCATTTTGTCCTGCACTTCTGTGGGGGCCTTCAGGGTCCCCTCCGGGGGCTTTTGCCCTCTCAGTTTAGTTCAGCCACTGAGTTTTGTTCTTTTGCTTTTTCCAGTTTTTTCAGTGGCTGCTGTTTTGATTTTGTTACACCAGAGAACTAATTTAGGTGGTAGAGGTCGTGTGATCTCAGGTGATTTTGAAATTAGTAGAGTTGGTGCTTTTCAGGGTTTTCTGGGATTGCAGTAAGTACCCTTCCTATCCTTTTCTATTTAGATAGTTTGGGCCCCAGCGTTTGCTCATACTATTTTCTTTCTGTGTCAGTATTTCCTCTTGTCTAATCGCCATTACATGTTTGGGGGCTTTCTATTATCTTTGGGGTTCTGCTCCGGGGCAGATAGCTTTCCTATTTCTATCTTTAGGTGTAGTTAGTTTCTCAGGCTGTGACGAGGCGTCTAGGACCAACGTAGGAACGCTCCACGGCTGCCTCTAGTTGTGGTGGTTAGTCAGGGTACTGCAATCTCATAGATTCCAACTGCTCTGGTGTATTGCCTTTTTTACCTGCACTCCTCAGCTACCGAAACATAACAGTATCACCGGCCTAAAAGTTGAAAATTTTATGTACTCACAGAAGGGAAAAAATTATTGAGAAAGAAAAAAGGTTGTCAGAGTTGTCAGAGATATTTTTCTGTTTGTTGCATTTTTTTTTTTCCCTCTGTATCTCTGGGTGCTGGGGAGGATCTTTTCTCCCAATGGAGTTTGCACAGTTGTCTGGCCGTGTGGATCAGCTTGCCACTGAGGTTCAGAGTATTGCTGCATATCTTGCTAGGTTGCCTGTTGTGGAACCTAGGATCCCCATGCCAGATTTGTTTTTAGGGGATCGAGCTAAGTTTCAGAATTTCAAAATAAATTGTAAATTGTTTTTTGCCTTAAAATCTAAGTCCTCAGGAAACGCAGCGCAGCAGGTTCAAATTATCATCTCTCTCCTGCGCGGCGATCCTCAGGATTGGGCTTTTTCCCTGATACCTGGGGATCCTGTTTTGAGTGATGTTGATGCATTTTTTCAGGCTTTGGGGTTATTGTACGATGAGCCTAATGTCACTGATCAAGCTGAAAAAGCCTTGTTGGCATTAAATCAGGGGCTTGATGACGCTGAGTTATACTGTCAGAGATTCCGTAGGTGGGCAGTCCTGACCAAATGGAATGACGACGCTTTGGCGGCCCTTTTCCGGAAGGGTCTGTCAGATAATGTAAAGGATGTTATGGTGGGATTCCCTGTCCCCTCTGGTCTCAATGATTCTATGTCATTAGCGATTCAAATTGACAGACGTTTGCGTGAGCGGAGAAGTATGCGTGGAATGGTGTTGCCTTGTGAACCAGCTTCTGAACCCATGCAGTGTGATAGAGTGGTGTCTGGGGCACAGCGTCATGAGTTTCGAAAGCGCAATGGGTTATGTTTCTACTGTGGTGATGCCTCTCATGCTATTTCAGTCTGCCCTAAGCGGGGAAGACGTTTTGCACGCTCAGTTGTCTTGGGTAGTGTTCAGACTAAGTTTTTATTAACTGTCACTCTGATATGCTCTCTGTCCTCATTTTCTGCTCAGGCTTTCGTTGATTCTGGAGCAGCTATTAACCTGATGGATTATGATTTTGCTAAACGTTGTGGGTTTCCCTTGATACCCCTACAGAAGTCTATTCCCCTACTGGGGATCGATTCTACCCCTTTGGCTGAGAATAAACCCCAGTTTTCTACTCAGGTGATAATGAGGGTTGAACCTGATCACCAGGAGTGCTGCAAATTTTTGGTTCTATATAATCTGCATGACATTATCGTGCTGGGTTTCCCTTGGTTACAGTCTCATAATCCTGTTTTGGATTGGAAATCTGTGTCTGTAACCAGTTGGGGCTGCCAATGTGTTAATACCAACACTCCTGTTTTTTCTGCCTCCCCCCAGGCTCAGGATGTTCCTGACTTTTTGATTGTTTTTTCTGATGTGTTTAGCGAAAGTAAATCTGCATCCTTGCCTCCCCATAGGAGCTATGACTGCGCTATTGAATTAGTGCCGGGTAGTAAATTCCCTAAAGGTCGCCTTTTTAACTTGTCTGTACCTGAACATGACGCTATGCGGTCTTATATCAAGGAATCATTGGAGAAGGGTCATATCAGACCATCCTCTTCACCCTTAGGTGCCGGTTTTTTTCTTTGTGGCCAAAAAAGATGGTTCATTAAGGCCGTGTATTGATTATCGTCTCTTGAACAATATTACTGTGAAATATCAATACCCGTTACCCTTGATTTCTGACCTGTTTTCCAGGGTGAAAAACGCTACTTGGTTTACCAAGCTTGACCTCAGGGGGGCGTATAACCTTATTCGCATTAAGCACGGGGATGAATGGAAGACGGCATTCAATACCCCTGAAGGGCATTTTGAGTACCTAGTGATGCCCTTTGGGCTCACTAATGCTCCTTCCGTCTTCCAGTCCTTCATGAATGACATTTTCAGGGATTTTGTAGACAAATTTCTGATTGTTTATTTGGATGATATCTTGATTTTTTCTAATGACTGGGACCCTCATGTTAAACATGTTCGAACTGTATTCCAGATTTTGAGAGAGAATGCTCTGTATGTGAAGGGATCAAAGTGTCTTTTTGGCGTACAGAGGATCTCATTTCTGGGATTCATTTTGTCCCCATCTGTTATTGAAATGGACCCGGTCAAGGTTCAGGCCATCTGTGATTGGGTCCAACCTACTTCATTAAAGGCTCTTCAGAGATTTTTGGGTTTTGCCAATTTTTATCGTAAATTTATTGGTAATTTCTCGGTTATTGTTAAACCATTAACTGATTTGACCAGAAAGGGTTCTGATGTGGTGAATTGGCCTCCTGAGGCAGTCTCTGCATTTCAGGAACTTAAGCAGAGATTCACTTCTGCTCCTGTTCTACGGCAGCCTGATGTTTCTCTGCCATTTCAGGTGGAGGTTGATGCCTCTGAAATTGGGGCAGGTGCCGTTTTGTCCCAAAAAGATCCAGAGACCTCTAAAAGTAACCCTTGTGCCTTTTTCTCTCGAAAATTTTCTCCTACTGAACGTAATTATGACGTGGGTAATCGGGAGTTATTGGCCATGAAGTGGGCTTTTGAAGAGTGGAGACATTGGCTGGAGGGAGCCAAACATCAGGTGGTGGTCCTTACGGACCATAAGAATCTGGTCTATCTGGAATCTGCCAAGCGACTCAATCCTAGACAGGCCAGGTGGGCCTTGTTTTTCACACGTTTTAATTTTGTGGTTTCCTTTCTTCCTGGCACTAAGAATGTTAAGGCGGATGCCCTCTCGAGGAGTTTCCTTGCGGACTCTCCTGAGTTATCTGATCCTTCTGTTATTTTGAAAGAGGGTGTAGTTCTTTCCGCCATCTCGCCCAATTTGAGACTTGCTCTGGAGGGGTGTCAGGAGGATAGGCCCGAGCGCTGCCCTGTTGGAAAATTGTTTGTCCCGGACCAATGGAAAAAGAGTGTGATGTCTGAGATTCATTGTTCCGCATTGGCTGGGCATCCCGGAATTTTTGGTACCAGAGACTTGGTTAGTCGGTCCTTTTGGTGGCCTACCTTGTCTCGTGATGTCAGGGAATTTGTGCAGTCCTGCGGGACTTGCTCTCGCTCCAAGCCTTGCTCTCGCTCTAGTGGTTTGTTGATGCCATTGCCTGTGCCCAAGAGACCATGGACCCATATCTCTATGGATTTCATTTCCGATCTTCCTGTTTCTCAGAGAATGACCACCATCTGGGTAATTTGTGATAGGTTTTCCAAAATGATACATCTTGTGCCATTACCTAAGTTGCCTTCCTCCTCTGAATTGGTGCCGTTGTTCCTTCAGCACGTGGTTCGTTTACACGGCATTCCTGAGAACATTGTGTCTGACAGAGGAGTCCAGTTTGTTTCCAGATTTTGGAGGACTTTTTGTTCTAAACTGGGTGTTCAATTGTCTTTCTCCTCGGCATTTCATCCTCAGACCAATGGTCAAACTGAGAGAACAAACCAGACATTGGAGACTTATCTAAGATGCTTTGTGTCTGCTGATCAGGATGACTGGGTCTCTTTTTTGCCTTTGGCTGAGTTTGCTCTTAATAATAGGGCTAGCTCTGCCACTTTGATGTCTCCGTTTTTCTGTAATTCTGGGTTTCACCCTCGATTTTCTTCAGGACAGACGGAGGCTTCTGTCTGTCCAGGTGTTGACTCTGTTGTGGAGCGTATGCAACAGATTTGGGACCAGGTAGTGGAGAGGTTGTCCCTCTCTCAGGAGAAGGCCCAGCGGTTTGCTAACCGGCATAGGACTGATGGTCCTCGGTTTAAAGTGGAGGACTTGGTCTGGTTGTCCTCAAAGAATATTCCTATGAGAGTAGCATCTCTAAATTTAAGCCTAGGTTCATTGGACCTTATAAGATCATGGAGATTATTAATCCTGTTTCTTTTCGTTTGCTTCTTCCAGGGACATTTAAGATCCATAACGTGTTCCACAAGTCCTTATTGAAGAGGTTTGTTGAGCCAGTGGTTCCTGCTGCTGTGCCTCCTAACCCTGTTTTTGTTGAGGGCAATCTGGAGTATGTGGTTGAGAAAATATTGGATTCTCGTTTTTCTAGACGGAAACTCCAGTATTTGGTTAAATGGAGAGGTTATGGTCAGGAAGACAATTCTTGGGTGTTTGCTTCGGACATCCATGCTAGGAGACTTATCCGTGCGTATCATAGAACTCATCCTGACCGACCTGGTTGCTCAAATGAGGGTTCGGTGACCCCTCCTCAAGGGGGGGGTACTGTTGTGAATGGGTTTGAGATGAGTTCTGAGCAGAGGCTCCCTCTGGTGGTTACAAGCGGTGCTAGTGAAGATTGTGAGGACTGGGAATCAGGTGTTACTGACTGGTCTTATATAAGGGAGTCATTTTCCCATCAGGGTTGCCGGTGATCAATTGTTCTGGTCTGAATCCTTCATTCCAGTTTCCCTTGTAGCCTGCTGTGTCGTGTCTGCATCTCCTGCTAACAGATAAGAATTTTTCTTCTTTTGTGTTTTTGCTATATTTTTGCATTTTGTCCTGCACTTCTGTGGGGGCCTTCAGGGTCCCCTCCGGGGGCTTTTGCCCTCTCAGTTTAGTTCAGCCACTGAGTTTTGTTCTTTTGCTTTTTCCAGTTTTTTCAGTGGCTGCTGTTTTGATTTTGTTACACCAGAGAACTAATTTAGGTGGTAGAGGTCGTGTGATCTCAGGTGATTTTGAAATTAGTAGAGTTGGTGCTTTTCAGGGTTTCCTGGGATTGCAGTAAGTACCCTTCCTATCCTTTTCTATTTAGATAGTTTGGGCCCCAGCGTTTGCTCATACTATTTTCTTTCTGTGTCAGTATTTCCTCTTGTCTAATCGCCATTACATGTTTGGGGGCTTTCTATTATCTTTGGGGTTCTGCTCCGGGGCAGATAGCTTTCCTATTTCTATCTTTAGGTGTAGTTAGTTTCTCAGGCTGTGACGAGGCGTCTAGGACCAACGTAGGAACGCTCCACGGCTGCCTCTAGTTGTGGTGGTTAGTCAGGGTACTGCAATCTCATAGATTCCAACTGCTCTGGTGTATTGCCTTTTTTACCTGCACTCCTCAGCTACCGAAACATAACACCCGTCCAACAGTCCACACAGGCGCTGCGAGTGACAGACACCATAACAGCTGACAAAAATGGCATAACTCTCCCCTGATGATCTAGCCAGAGAAACGCGTTGGGAGATTGTCAGTTCTTGGTTCACATGTATCCACCTGGTTTGGGGTAATGTATGGCATTATGCTCAAAAAGGCCTCCCCCATCTACAAGTACACGGTGGATATCGACATGTGGTAAGACTGTTCCATATTATTGATGTGCAATTTATGAGAGGAAATAAGCACATACAGTCATTGATATTTTGTGGATAGTGTCCAGATAGATCTATCCCTATTTAACCTATGATTAAGTTAGTCTGCTTTACTGACGGTTTTAATTAATTATATTTTGTTTTCTCAAAAGTCACTGGTGGTTAGGATACACTTTGTTGCTTTTTGATATTATTGAACGAAATTTTCGTTTTTTTAAAGGCAATTATTAAAAGTTATATTTTAAGCCTGCACTTCTACCTTGCTGTATACACAACAGTGTGATGCAGCAGCAAAAAAGGCAAATACAATTCTAGGATGTATCAAAAGAAGCATACTGTAAGGTTCTATGTATATATTCCTGAAACTCAGTTTGTTCGTCAGCCATTTTACTTTCTGTCTTGCTGCAGCTATCTTGCCCTCAGTCAAAATGGAGTTTCCAGCTTGCATGTTCCCGCCCTGATTCTCTCCTTTGCTTCTTAAGCAGCCACAGCTGAGCAATCAGTGCTTCAGAATCTAGCCTGCAGTGAACCTGTGACTTGACTCCTGTAAGCCTTGGACCTTGTACTCCAGCTATTCCTACTGAGGAACTCTGAAGCACTTGTGGACTCTGAACCCTGCTCTTTGAAAGACCCACGTTTGCATGGACTTACGGTAACAGAGAAGAAGATCCTGAATCTGTATTGGAGAGTGATTGCTGAGCTTGGATTACTCTGGCCTGCTGTGTCTCCTGTTTCTGTGTCTGCAAACTGTGTGACTATTTCTGCCAACTTGTATGAAGTAATACAGGACTTTTCTATATCAAACCTGTGACTCCTGTGTTTTCATCGCACCCAAGCACAAGACGCTATATGAACTGTACACCATACATTACAAGATTCTGAAGCCAAAACGTTAGTGTCTGCTGGGTCTGGAAGGCTGTGTCTGCTGTACTGTGGATATCAGACGTCCGGTTGTACTTTCTGTGATGACAGTGGTTGTGACTTCTCACAACCATTCCAGGTGAGCAATTCCCTTAAGTTTTTTCTTTTTGCAGTGTTACCACAGGTAAACACTATTGTTTTTTTTTTTTTTTTTTTCCTTTCTTTTCTCTTTTTTGTCTGCTGTAACTCTGGATATCAGATGTCTGGTTGAAACTTTCTGTTATGATAGTGGTTGTGACTTCTCACAACCATTCCAGTAATCCTGTCTTAAAAGATCTGGAAAATGGAGGCCCGCATAAAGGAACTTTGCGGAGTGACTGATAATATCCTTGCAGATTTGCAGAATATAAAGACCCGTTTTACAAATCTACAGGACCTCAATAATCACAATTTGCAAGTGGTTGGACAGACTACCCAGGATTTGCGAGCCAGGATTGAGGTTCTAGAGGGGCGAGTCCAGGCTCCTGCCGTAGCCCCGAGTGCTGGGATTCCCAAGTTGCCCCCTTTTCGTTTTGGCGGTGAACGTGAGAAATTCAGGGGATTTATTAATCAATGCAATCTTTTTTTTTCTGCACATGCTTCACAATTTCCCACTGAACGATCTAAGGTGCTTACTATAATTATGTTGCTTACCAACAAGGCTTTAATGTGGGCAAACCCTCTGATTGAGACTGAGGATGATTGTTTGAATCACCTTGATGATTTTATTTCAGCCATGGGGCAGGTGTTTGATGACCCCAATCGAGGTGCAACAGCTGAAGCAGCCATGTTAGCTTTGCACCAAGGTAAGCACTCGGTAGCTGAATATGCCTTGGATTTCAGGAGATGGGCCCTTGATACCACCTGGGACAGTTCCGCCAAAAAATCTATTTTTCGAAAGGGGTTATCTCCACTGATTAAGGATGAACTTGCTCGTGCCGACCCTCCCACTGCGTTAGGTGACTTTATTAACTACTGCATCCGTATTGATACTCGTCTGACTGAACGCAGGCAAGAGAGATGGTTCGAAAGCAATCGTACTAACCTTTTCCTACCTTCCTCTCCAGCTAAGGAACCTTTGAGTAGGATTACACGGGAACCTGAACCTGAACCCATGCAGGTAGACTCTTTACAACGACGGGTTAGTGATGCACGCAAGGAACATTGTTTTAAGGAGAATCTATGTTTCTATTGTGGTAAGTCAGGGCACTTCATTATAAACTGCCCCAGCCGTTCTCGTAAGACTACTGCAGCACTCATTCATTGTGAGTGTTGCGAGAGGGGATCTGTCAGGTCCGAGCCTCAGGCTCCAGAGAGATCTGCAGCAACAGATCTTGATTTCTCGGACTTAAACTCCGTTACCTCTGAGGACGTTGACTGTGTAAACGCTGCCATTTTTCAAGTTTCCTCAGCGGTGTCTCAGCTGAGTTGTAAGAAAAACAATTCTCATTGCTTTCTTTCCATCAAACTCTGGGTTGACTCAGCTTGGGTGTCTAGCTCTGCTATGATCGACTCAGGGGCAAGTGGAAATTTTATGGATGTCTCCTTTGCTCTGAAACAGGGAATACGTTCAGTGAAGAAGGCTACTCCAGTACAGATGGAAACTGTGGATGGCTCCCTGCTGACCTCTGGACCAGTGGATCAGGAAACAGAGCCTTTGAGGGTTCTTATGGGTAAAGATCATCAAGAGAAACTGTCCTTTATGCTTATCTCTTCTCCCACTTTCCCATTATTCTAGGGCTACCATGGCTGCAGGCTCAGAATCCTACCATTAACTGGGAGACCAAGGAATTACACTTTCCAGAGAAACAGATGAGTCCAAAAGTTTCAGCTTGCTCTGTTCCTAAAGGAATCATGTCAGTCCCTGAACTACCAGCTGTATACCAGGACTATGTGGATTTATGTGACAAGAAGAACGCTGACCAGCTTCCTCCTCACCGTCCATATGATTGTCCAATTGAATTATTGCCTGGAGCAGAGATACCTTTTGGTAAGATCTACCCCTGGCGGGGCCCGAGCTAAAGGCTTTAAAGGATTACATAGATGAAAATCTAGCCAAGGGCTTCATACGCCCCTCTTCATCTCCTGCAAGTGCACCCATCTTCTTTGTAAAGAAGAAAGATGGATCTCTGAGACCATGCGTAGACTATAGGGAACTCAATAAGGTTACTATTAGAAACCGTTATCCATTGCCTTTAATCCCTGAGTTATTCGAGAGAGTGCGACATGCCAAAATTTTTTCTAAACTAGATCTTCGTGGGGCCTATAACTTAGTCCGTATTAGACCTGGGGATGAATGGAAGACTGCATTCAGGTCACGCTATGGACACTTTGAATATCTAGTTATGCCTTTTGGTCTGAGTACCGCCCCAGCCACTTTCCAACACTTGGTGAATGACATCTTCAGGGATCTCCTAGATACATTCGTGGTAATTTATTTGGATGATATTCTAATTTTTTCTAACTCCACAGAGGAACATCATGGACATGTGAGAATGGTCTTGGAACGTCTAAGACAAAATCATCTTTACATCAAACTTGAAAAGTGTGAATTCCATAGGACCGAAATTCAATTTCTGGGGTATGTACTGTCTACACAAGGAATTAGTATGGATGGAAGCAAAACCCAAGCCATCAAGGATTGGCCAAGTCCTAGAAATGTGAAGGAGGTACAGCGCTTCATCGGGTTTGCCAACTTCTATAGACGTTTCATTAGAAATTTCTCTGAGGTAGTGTCACCTATCACTCAACTTACCTGGAAAGAGTCTAGGTTTTCCTGGACTCCCCAAGCCCAGGAAGCATTTTCCCGTCTAAAAGATAAATTTACCACTGCACCTATCCTAGTACATCCCAACCCCGAGCTTGCCTTCATAATAGAGGTGGATGCTTCAGACTGTGCCGTTGGAGCTATACTCTCTCAGAGAACAGGTGAGAAGAATGTCTTGCATCCCTGTGCCTTCTTTTCCCAGCAGTTGTCTTCGGCTGAGAGGAACTACGATGTGGGCAATAGAGAGTTGTTGGCCATTATTGCCGCCTTCAAAGAATGGAGACACCTTCTTCAGGGAGCTGCACAGCAAATAGTCATCCTGACAGACCATCGTAACCTTGAGTTTATCAGGTCGGCTAAGTGCCGGACTCCTCGCCAGGCTCGCTGGAATCTTTTCTTAAACCAATTTAATTTTATCATCTCTTATAGACCAGGATCGCGCAATGGAAAGGCTGATGCACTCTCTAGGATTTACTCAGCAGAGACACGTCCAATTACTCCTCCTAAGACTATTCTTCCTGACTCTAGATTCCTAGGAGTAATTCATAATCAAGACCTACTTAAGGACATCAAGGAAGCATACCATGCGGATTCCTTTTTGGCACAACCCCCAAGGGACGTAAGTCTTGTCTTTAAGAATGGTGTGTGGATTCAGGGACAACGTCTGTATATTCCTGAAACAGTCAGATTAAGAGTATTGCAACTCATTCACGATTCCAAGATAGCTGGGCATAGAGGAATTCTAAAGACACAGGAATTTCTTTCTCGTTTCTTTTGGTGGCCCACTTGCAGGAAGAATGTTTTGAATTATGTCACTTCATGTGAGGTCTGTGCAAGATGCAAAACACCTCGCTCCTCACCAACTGGTCTGTTACAGCCTCTTCCCACCCCGTCCCGCCCGTGGGGATCCATTTCTATGGACTTCATTGTGGAGTTACCAACCTCTCAGGGGAAGAACACCATTCTAGTGGTGGTTGACCGTCTAACAAAGGCAGCTCATTTTATCCCTTGTGTCGGCTTACCCACTGCAAAACAGACATCAGATTTGATGATTAAAGATGTGTTTCGCTTACATGGAGTACCGGATGAGGTTATTTCGGATCGAGGGGTGCAATTCACTTCTAGGTTTTGGCAAAATTTCTGTGCAGCATTGGACATTAAAGTAAACCTTTCTTCTGCTTTTCATCCCCAGACTAATGGACAGACCGAACGAACCAATCAAACCCTGGAGCAGTATCTCCGCTGCTTTATCTGCCACCTACAGGATGATTGGGTGGATCTACTTCCATTAGCTGAGTTCTCGTATAACAACTCTCAGAGTGCCTCCACTAAACAGTCTCCTTTTTACTCTAATCTAGGTTATCATCCTAACATTCTACCACGATTTCCCATAGAAACGCCTTTACCAGCAGTGGCTGAAAGAATCACGTCTTTACAGAAGAATATGGATCTTCTAAAGGAAAATCTGGAATCGGCTCAAGAAAGGTACAAGAAAGCAGCAGATAAATTTCGTAAACCTGCACCAGCTTTCAAGGTAGGAGACTTGGTCTGGCTGTCAACCAGAAATCTTAAGTTAAGGATTCCATCGTCTAAGTTGGGACATAAGTACATTGGACCCTATAAAATCAGTAAAATTATAAGTGCCGTTGCTTGTCGTCTTCAACTGCCCAGAACTATGAGAATCCACCCTGTCTTTCATGTATCCCTACTAAAGGCTGCGACACCCAATACGTTTCCTGGACGTTCCTCTCCTTGCCCTGACCCAGTGCTAGTCGATGGTCAGGAAGAATTTGTGGTGGAAAGGATTTTAGATTCCAGGTTGTATAGAAATCAGTTACAATATCTGATTAAATGGCAGGGCTACCCAGTGGAGGACAACTCATGGGAACCGGTCAATAACGTTAATGCTCCTCGCTTGCTCCGTCAGTTTCATCAGAGGTACCCACACAAGCCTGGTCTGAGGTCATCCGGAGGTTGTCCTTAATGGGGAGTAATGTAAGGTTCTATGTATATATTCCTGAAACTCAGTTTGTTCGTCAGCCATTTTACTTTCTGTCTTGCTGCAGCTATCTTGCCCTCAGTCAAAATGGAGTTTCCAGCTTGCATGTTCCCGCCCTGATTCTCTCCTTTGCTTCTTAAGCAGCCACAGCTGAGCAATCAGTGCTTCAGAATCTAGCCTGCAGTGAACCTGTGACTTGACTCCTGTAAGCCTTGGACCTTGTACTCCAGCTATTCCTACTGAGGAACTCTGAAGCACTTGTGGACTCTGAACCCTGCTCTTTGAAAGACCCACGTTTGCATGGACTTACGGTAACAGAGAAGAAGATCCTGAATCTGTATTGGAGAGTGATTGCTGAGCTTGGATTACTCTGGCCTGCTGTGTCTCCTGTTTCTGTGTCTGCAAACTGTGTGACTATTTCTGCCAACTTGTATGAAGTAATACAGGACTTTTCTATATCAAACCTGTGACTCCTGTGTTTTCATCGCACCCAAGCACAAGACGCTATATGAACTGTACACCATACATTACACATACAGTCTAGATCACGTGAGGTCATTATTGCCCTCTACTCCTCTTTGGTCAGACCTCATCTGGAATACTGTGTCCAGTTTTGGGCACCACATTTTAAAAAAGACATCAACAAACTGGAGCAAGTTCAAAGGAGAGCCACCAGAATGGTGACCGGTCTGCAAACCATGTCCTATGAGGAACGGTTGCAGGATTTGGGAATGTTTAGCTTGCAAAAAAGAAGACTGAGAGGAGACTTAATAGCTGTCTACAAATATCTCAAGGGCTGTCATATTGTAGAAGGATCATCTTTATTCTCATTTGCACAAGGAAAGACTAGAAGCAATGGGATGAAACTGAATGGGAGGAGACACAGATTAGATATTAGAAAAAACTTTTTGACAGTTAGGGTGATCAAGGAGTGGAACAGGCTGCCACGAGAGGTGGTAAGATCTCTTTCAATGGAAGTCTTCAAACAGAGGCTGGACAGACATCTGTCTGGGATGATTTAGAGAATCCTGCTTTGAGCAGGGGGTTGGACCAGATGGCCCAGGAGGTCCCTTCCAACTCTACCATTCTATGATTCTATGATTCTATACTTTTGAACGACACCATTGATTTTAACATATCATGTACTGGAAAACGGGAAAAATATCTAAGTGTGGTGAAATTGCAAAAAAAGGTGCAATTCCACAGTTTTTTTTTTTTTTTTTACCGTGTACATTAAATTCTAAAACTGACCTGCCGTTATGATTCTCCAGGTCATTACGAGTTCACGGACACCAAACATGTCTAGATTCTTTTTTACCTAAGTGGTGAAAAAAAATTCCAGAGTTTGTTTAACCCCTTAACGACCACCAATACGCCTTTTAACGGCGGTCATTAAGGGTGTCATGGAAATATATATGTATTCCATATATTCAAAGTATATTCACAGTTCACAGTTAGATAGATCTCACTTGCTAAAAACCCTGTGCTCACATATTTCTAGGCCAGCTATAATCAGTCGTTTTAAACAAATCTGGCCTTCATAAGGCCTTCATAAGGAACAAGTACATGAAGTACATGGAGTCTTATTAGATATCTGTTGTTTACCTTATAGTCATGCAAGACAACTAGGTCAAAAGAATATAAAACAATAATTCTGCAAGTTCAGCTCTTTTTATCATGATTATCATAATTATCATACTTACACTAGAACAGCCAATAATCTAGCAGCTTTTAATTGTATGTTAATTGACTAACCAGCCCCTTTTTGTAAACGTATAAAACCTTGAATGAATAATAAATGTATGTCTTGACGAACTGCTATACTGACACTTTCGTGTGGACACAAATATGCAAGCAGCTGACAGCACTCGGGAGTTATCAAGGATGCACGTTCAGACGTTCGGGGATCCAAACGAACAAGGTCCAACAGAAAAATAGGAACAGCATCCAGTCCAGGTAGAAGTATGAAAAAACTTTATTCAGCCACCATAAAACACGACGTTTCGGCCATTATTAGGCCTTTATCAAGTATACAAAATAGGGCAAAATGGTGTCCTTAAATGGTGTGGAGAAGCCAATCACCATCCAGGAACCGCCCACAGTGCAAATAGACATATATAACATTTTATACAGCAATATACAATTTAAAACAGTGATCAAAGCTGAAATAGTGACATCACAAAGAAAATACTGCAAAGTACAAAAACAGCATGAAATATTCAAGAGATTACTACATGTAAACAGTATCACAATATCTGTCTGCCAATAGATGATCTGTTCTTATACACACCCATCATAATGCTGTACCAATTATGTGCTCACTAACTGCATCGTCCTCCATGTCCAATCAGTATCTGTTCATCAGCACTTACTCAGAGCTCTCTTCCAATCGCCCACAGGAACACAGTTCAGAAGACACACTTAGCACACCCCCTTCTGTGGTAAACAAAGGCACATGTTCAGAGGTCGTCACAGCAGAACGCTGAGTGGATCATGTGACCACCAGCGTCAGCAGACATCCGACCATGTGACCGCCAGCATCATCAAAGGTCCCGTCGCATGATGACCACATCATAGACCTCCATTTAAAGAAGTCACGGCCAAAATATCACGTGATCACAGGCATCATCCGACACCCGGTCACATGACTTGATATACCGTGGCTTCTTTAAATGGAGGTCTGTTATGTTATGGTAGCTGAGGAGTGCAGGTAAAAAAGGAAATACACCAGAGCAGTTGGAATCTATGAGATTGCAGTACCCTGACTAACCACCGCAACTAGAGGCAGCCGTGGAGCGTTCCTACGTTGGTCCTAGACGCCTCGTCACAGCCTGAGAAACTAACTACACCTAAAGATAGAAATAGGAAAGCTATCTGCCCCGGAGCAGAACCCCAAAGATAATAGAAAGCCCCCAAACATGTAATGGCGGTTAGACAAGAGGAAATACTGACACAGAAAGAAAATAGTATGAGCAAACGCTGGGGCCTAAACTATCTAAATAGAAAAGGATAGGAAGGGTACTTACTGCAGTCTCAGAAAACCCTGAAAAAACACCAACTCTACTAATTTCAAAATCACCTGAGATCACACGACCTCTACCACCTAAATTAGTTCTCTGGTGTAACAAAAACAAAACAGCAGCCACTGAAAAAAAACTGGAAAAAACAAAAGTACAAAACACAGTGGCTGGACTAAACTGAGAGGGCAAAAGCCCCCGGAGGGGACCCTGAAGGCCCCCACAGAAGTGCAGGACAAAATGCAAAAATATAGCAAAAACACAAAATAAGAAATTGTCTTATC
>JARQOD010000001.1:816712590-816932599 GCA_033576555.1 Oophaga sylvatica | reverse complement strand
TGTGTAGCCCTGGTGTGTAAGGCACACATAAAACCCTGGAGGATGTGCGGAGAGGTAACAGTTTAATGCTCGATATCCATTCACTCCATCACACACTTGGACACACCCATAGGGTATATAAGTTAGTGACATACAGCAGAGCGGAGTCTGTTTCCTGTCTTCGGACAGAGTAGTCAGTTTCCTGTCTTCGGACAGAGGAGTCTAGTCTAGCTCGGGTGGCTCCGGAGTGAGTCATCCCACCAGTGTGCAGTCTGTGCAGGAGGAGAGGAGATCAGATTGCATTTCCTGTCAGAGCTCTGGGTGAGCTAAAGTCAGACAGACGGAGACAGCTTTTGGAGAAAGGGAAGTTTGCAGCAGAAACTTCAGTCGCCTGTCCCAAGGACAGTGAAGTTCAGTTGATGCGTTCCTGAACTAGGAGAATACTGAGAATCTGTCAGCAAGCTCCAAGGAAGAAGTAAGGAAGGATTGACTTGTACTACCTTAGGAAGTGTGGAGTGCTTATGTTAAAAGCGCGAACAGGGAAGGGCGCAGTGGAAAGAAACAGAGAAGTGCCTTAAGGATTGAACTATCCTGCACTGTTTACCGGTCACTGGGGACCGAAGTGTCGCTACAGCTTCAGGCGTGGTGATAAGAAAAACCAGAGGTTCGCTGGACTTCAGGTCACAGGAACAAGCCTATTGTCGGTACGTAACAGGGGTCAGGTGGAATAGGGACTTTGAGTCAGTGCACGACAAAAGCAAGAACCTAGTTCCATCACATGGAAGGCTCCGACCACTATGCTGACCGGGCAGTACAGCTACAGAATTAGCTGGAGATTTTGAGTGAACTTAGCTTTATGCAGGTTGGACTCGTTACATGGAAAGTAAAGGAGGCCTCTAACCTGTTCAGCTGTTATCTCGAAGCACATTCTCCACCCCGACCAGCTCACCCGGGACCTGCCTAAACATCTGACAAGTAAAAGGTATGGAAAGACGCTGGATGGTGTGAGACTGATTCATTTATCTGCACCCTACATCATTATAACCATAGACTTTGAGGGACCAGTCCCACCTGTGGGGGACCCGTCATCTAGCTGCCATAACATCCCCTCAGAGATCTACAGCAGCGCTGGTCTTAGTGACTAGAAAACTACAGGTGGCGTCACGAACTGTTATATACTAATCCCCTGTAAATAATATTCCCCCCAACAAACGCCTGACCGCCAGGGACACGGACCGAGCCACGCTACCAGTGACATCCCCCATAGAAATCTACAGGCTCGGCTCCGAGTACCCCATATCCCTGGAAACCCACAATTGTGGTGCGTGGTCGAGACACAGGCTGTTAGAGTCTGGACCCGGATAGAGAGGGAAATCTATCTAAGTGTAGTAAGTGGCTGGACAAGCCCAGGGCTTATGTTTATGATTTGGTTTTGATTATGTTCTGTTTGCTGTGGACTTTAATAAAACTGGTTGCGGCCAGTTTTTACCAGAACTGCTGTCTGTGAATGAACTGTTTCCGTGCCACTCCGTCTACCCAGACGGCGATCCAGAGCTATATCCCCTGAAAAGCTTACAATATCTATTGTTTACCTTATAGTCATGCAAGACAACTAGGTCAAAAGAATATAAAACAATAATTCTGCAACTTCAGCTCTTTTTATCATGATTATCATAATTATCATACTTACACTAGAACAGCCAATAATCTAACAGCTTTTAATTGTATGTTAATTGACTAACCAGCCCCTTTTTGTAAACGTATAAAACCTTGAATGAATAATAAATGTATGTCTTGACGAACTGCTATACTGACACTTTCGTGTGGACAGTCTCATTTCGTTCTGAGCGCTCAAAAAGACATTAAATAGAGATTTGGACATGGCAGCAGCAAACACTGAAGGATATATTTATCCTAATTAAATTTCCATAACAGGGTACTTAAACCACAGCGCCGTTAATTAACAGCGCTGTGGAAAAAGTGAATAGCGCCCGCCAGAGGCGCATTTTCTCTGGGGTCTCGGCTACCGGGGGTAGCCGAGACCCCAGAGAACATGAATCGGGTCGGTTTTTACCGACCCGATGTTGCGATCGCCGTTATTAACCATATAACGGCGATCGCAACAAAAAAAAAAATCTGATGTGCCATTTAATTTCTCTGTCCTCTGATGTCATCGGACATCAGAGGACAGAGAAAAAAGGTCCCCGATCCCCCCTTGTGGCCCCCAATGTGCCCCTTGTGGCCCACGGGCCCACCTGCCTCCTCCGGTGGGCGCCGCCATCTTGAATAGCGGGCGCATGCTCAGTGCGCCCGCCACGATCTGCAGGGGGGTTGGGCAATTTTCTCTGGGGTCTCGGCTGCCGAGGGTAGCCGAGACCCCAGAGAACATGATTCGGGTCGGTATTTACCGACCCCGGTGTCGCGATCGCCGTTATACAGAGTATAACGGCGACCGCAAAAAAAAAAAAAAAAAGATTTCTCTCCCCTCTCATGTGATCGCACATCAGAGGGGAGAGAAATTTGGGTCCCCAGCACCTCCGATGCCCCCCTCTATACCTCCCGGTGTCCTCCATCCTCCGGCAGGCCCCAGGCTCCCAGCGTCTTCTTCCTGTAAAAAAAAAATGGCAGGCGCATGCGCAGTGCGCCCGTCTAATCTGCCTGGCGGCAGATTCAAAAAATGTTCATTCTCCTAAAAGTACATTTTGATCACTGTGATAAACTATCACAGAGATCAAAATAAAAAAAAACAGTACATATCCCCCCCTTTATCACCCCCTTAGTTAGGGACATATAATAAAATATAGAAATTATATTTATTTTCATTTTTCCGTTAGGGTTAGGGTTATAATTAGGGTTAGGGTTAGCATTAGGGTTAGGGTTAGGCTGGGTTCATGCTGTGTTATGGCAGTCCGTTAGACGGACTGCATTACACCGCGGTATAACGCGGTGTAACGCAGTCCATTAACGCTGCCATTCACCCCCATTTGAGGGCGCATCGCGACGCATGCCGTAAAGCGGCATGCGTTCGCGACGTGCCATCATTCAGTGACGGAGCCTCAGATGCGGGCTGCAGCGTCTGGGCTCTGTCACCGCTAGCGCAGATGAATCATCTGCTGATTCCTCTGCGCTAGCGGGTATAGCATAACGCGATCGCGTTATGCTATACCGTTACCAGCCCATCAACGCTATGTGTTGAACGGGCTGGTAAAACGCAAAATGAACCTAGCCTTAGGGTTAGGGTTATAATTACACACAGGATATGACGTTGCTAATATGAACGCACAGGATATTACGTTGCGAATGAGAACACACAGGATATTACGTCGCGAATGAGAACGCACAGGATATACGTGGCGAATAGACACAGGTTTTATAAGCAGTCCTATATTATAGCGCAAACGTGGTTCAGACACGCGCACCCGTCCAACAGTCCACACAGGCGCTGCGGGTGACAGACACCATAACAGCTGACAAAAATGGCAAAACTCTCCCCTGATGATCTAGCCAGAGAAATGCGTTAGGAGATTGTCAGTTCTTGGTTCACATGTATCCACCTGGTTTGGGGTAATGTATGGCATTATGCTCAAAAAGGCCTCCCCCATCTACAAGTACACGGTGGATATCGACATGTGGTAAGACTGTTCCATATTATTGATGTGCAATTTATGAGAGGAAATAAGCACATACAGTCATTGATATTTTGTGGATAGTGTCCAGATAGATCTATCCCTATTTAACCTATGATTAAGTCAGTCTGCTTTACTGACGGTTTTAATTAATTATATTTTGTTTTCTCACAAGTCACTGGTGGTTAGGATACACTTTGTTGCTTTTTGATATTATTGAACGAAATTTTCGTTTTTTTAAAGGCAATTATTAAAAGTTATATTTTAAGCCTGCACTTCTACCTTGCTGTATACACCTGATCTTTTGATTGGTAGATCCTTATTACATATGCATCACACTGTTGACTCATGTTCAGTCTGTGATCAATTAGTATACCCAAGTCTTTTTCACATGTGCTGTTACTTAGCCCTATTCCTCCTAGAATATAACAGAAAACAAGCCCTCATGCGGCCATATTGACTGAAAAATAAAAAAAAGTTATGGCTCTTGGAAGAGGGGGAGCAAAAAACGAAAATGCAAAAACTGCAATATCCCTGGTCGTTAAGGGGTTAATCAAATAACTTTTTTAAGGTTTTGCTTTTAACAATACAACAAATACAGACAAATGTAACCCCCACCACACCCCTTTCTCATCCCTGAATGTTATACAATCCCATTATATATAAGATAGACCATCATTACAATCAACTGATACAGAAAATAATGAAGTAAAAGAGTAAACAATTATACCAACACAACATAATTTTGCACCCTTGTAAATCAGACATGTAGCTGATTGTGAAACACTTATTTGTGCACTTTCGTATAACTGAATGCCACAGTAAGGCCGGCGTCAGACCCAATGTATAAAAATACGGACCGTATTGTATGCCCGTAATACGCAGAAATGTTCCCAGCACAGTGATCCGTATTTCATCCGTTGTCAAGGTGTGGCTGTGCATTTTGCACATGTAAGCATCCGTATGTAATTCGTATGGCATCCGTACGGCGAGATTTTCTCGCAGGCTTGCAAAATGGACATATAACGGTTTTTAGGCCTGAAATTCATTAAGACCATCATCAGCAACCCTATTTATTGGCTCTGCATCAGGTGGCAGCCCCCAATCTGGCCATTTTGTTGCTGTGCTTGTGTTGGAGTACTGCTGCTTGTTTGCCAAAATGTCTGACACTCTTCAGTTCACCCCAACTGATCGAGTTCTGTACAACTGGGTTTTGTCCCGCCGCTTTGGGCAGCCATACCCAGTGATCGTTGCTCCGCGGAGGACGAGATGAATGTGGGTGCATCCGTATTTGAGGCAACGCCTCACTAAAGGCCATTTTCACTGCCTTTATGCATCTCTGCGGACTCATCCCAACAAGTTTTTTCTCTATTGTCGGATGAGCATTGCCACATTTGATGTTTTGTTGGAGATCGTGCGCCCAGGGATCACCTACCAGGACACCAGGATGCGCAAAGCTATCTCTGCAGTGGAGCGACTTGACCTTACGTTACAGTATGTATTCCTCACCTACATGCTGTATGTTGATGATGTGTTTTCCCACAAGTTTTCCTTTAGACGTATGCCTTTTGCTAAATTATCTTCATCATATATCCCAAATATCAGCTCGAAGTACCAGAACTATGATCTGTATGTGAAATTCACATAGCCCTTTAACTTGTGTATAATTTTAGTTAGGCTTGTTTGTAAATTACATCCTTTTATGGTTATCTATAGTGCATTTGTGAAACCTTTGGCCTGGTGTAATGTTTTTTTCTCTCTACATTTGTTTAATTGTAGGTTCCTGACAACTGGCATTTCATATGCCGCACTCCATGTGGAGTTTTTGATTGGGAGATCAACTATATCTGGCATTGTTCGTGATACATGTTCCCAAATCTGGGACAGACTTCATCAAGTGGTCATGGCTGAGCCCAAGATGGAAGACTGGATGAGGGTTGCCAGGGGATTTGAGGAGCACTGCCAGTTTCCAAATTGTATAGGAGCCCTGGATGGGAAGCACATCTGTGTGCGTAAGCCGCCGAACTCAGGGTCCCAATTCTATAATTATAAACACTTTTCTGTAGTGCTGTTGGCTCTGGTTGACAGTAACTACAGGTTTATAATTGTAGACATTGGAGCCTATGGAAGAACTGGAGACTCTAGAGTCTTCAATTCTTCCATTATGGGTCGGCAGCTGCGCAATAACCAGTTGCACCTACCACCACCACGTCAACTTCCTGGCTCCAATCTTGAACCTGTGCCGTATGTTGTAGTTGGGGATCAGACCTTCGAACTATCAAGGAATGTAATGAGGCCATATCCACGACGAAACCTTGACCACCGATCTAGGATCTTTAACTTGCGTCTATCACGGGCCCGGCGCCTGGTGGAGTGTGCCTTTGGCATTCTTTGTGCAAAATGGCGGGTCCTCCAGTCTGCTATTCAGCTGAGTGAAGCCAGCGTCAATGAGGTCATCAAAGCATGTGTTGTCCTATATAATTTCACTAGAATGCATGATTGTGGCCCATCTGATGTTGGTGAAAGTGTGGTGACCAATGGGGATATGCCTAGGCCACATGTCATCCCTTTACGTCGTCCAATATCAGGACTGAAAACCCGTGATATATTTACCCATTATTTTGTGTCACCTCAAGGTACTACAACCTGGCAAGATCAGGCATTATCAAGGCTGTAATGTTGTTCTGTGTTTATAGATAAATATGCTTTTTCACTGACATTGTCTTTGTGTCTGGTGTTAATGTTCATAACAGATGTGTTGGTGGGTTTCTATAAAGAAGTTATGAAAGAAGAGTCTAAACTTTCCGTACAAATTCTTTTTTATATTGGCAAACTCTCACTTGAGGTAGTGACTACCATATTTTTGTCATATGGTATAAGTCTTAAAAGCACAATACTGTACGTCTGCATAATTACACAACAAGTACCAAAAGAAGTCATAAAAAATAGCAAACATTGGTATAAATAATAATACATAATCAAAATAACAAACTGTCACTTAGCCTACTGAAGACCATATCTGTACCATATGGTTTTTTGAGGCATTCAGATTAGTGCAAATATGCTTTACATAATCAAAATAACAAACTTTCACTATGCCTAGTGAAGACCATATGTGACCCATATGTTTGGTTTTTAAGATTAGACTAGTGCAAATATGCATTAGACAACATGGAGTAAAAGTAAAGATAAAAAAATAACAAATATTGGGATAAATAATAATACATAATCAAAATAACAAACGTTCACTATGCCTAGTGAAGACCATATGTGGCCCATATGTTTGGTTTTTAAGATTAGACTAGCGCAAATATGCATTAGACAACATGGAGTAAAAGTAAAGATAAAAAAATAACAAACATTGGTATAAATAATAATACATAATCAAAATAACAAACTGTCACATAGCCTACTGAAGACCATATCTGTACCATATGGTTTTTAGAGGCATTCAGATTAGTGCAAATATGCTTTACACATGTTGTAAAAATAAATATAAAAAAATAACAAACTGGGTTTGAAATAATAATATATAATAAAAATAACAAATCAGAGTTGGTAGTATGCTGGTGGTGGGGTTGTCGGGTGACCAGCGTCTCTGTGTTGTTGGCTTGGGTGACCACCTTGACCATCACCCTGTTGGGGTGGATTTTCTGGGCCCTGAGCTAACATCTGGCCACGGTCAGGTTGTTGTGTGGGCACATTGCCATAAAGATAATGGAGATTATACTCCTGGGGAAGCTGGTACCCACGAGAATCATACCCCCCAATATGACCATGTTGACCAAATCCAGGTTGGGACCAGCCTCCAACACTGGATCTGTACAAGTGGCCATATTGGGAAGTTGGGTTATAGCCTGCCATTTGACCCTGTTGTTGCCAAGGTTGGTTTTGTGGGGGAATGGGTTGAGGTGTAGGCGCACGTGCAGGAGGATCCTCAGATCCTAATTGAGCATGCACATTTTGGTGGGGGGTAAGGCACAGAAGGTTATGGGGTGAGAGCTGCCACCTCTCAAGGAATTCAAACACCTCATATGGTGTATTGGGGGGTGTGCATGCGTCAATTAGGATCTGAATTGATCCTCGCACACGGAGCCTGACCTCACGGGGTAAGGGACATAGGTAGCGGGCAAGGCTACGTGAATACGCCTCTTCACCCTCATCCACAGCTGCCCTTGAAAGATAATTGAGGACCCCTGTGTCCACATGCTTCCGTGTATCAAAGGCAGTGTTGTCTCGCCGTCTTCTGCCACGGCGGGATATTGCAGCAGGCTGGGGGGAGACCCCCAGAGGTACAGTAGGGCTGCTGCTGTTTGCTGCTTCCTTAACGCTGGCAGCTGCTGCTGCAGCTGGTGGGTCAGGTACTGGTAGAGGTGCAGCTGGTTGGTCAGGTCCTGGTGCTGGGGAAGCTTGGGGGATGCAGCTGGGAGGGTCAGAAGATGGGTCAGCCACCTCTTCACCTCCCCCAACCGGGTCTATAATGGCCTCTGAGTCAGAGCCAGTCTCCCTCTCAGTGAGGTTGAACTGAATTCTGTTAGGAAATTAAATGGGATTAGAACATGTTGGAGATGTCAGCCTAAACAGCATATGTGTTATGTGGTGTGATGTATGTAGTTACAGTCTCAGATCCAGAATAGGAGCCAAAAACCCAAGGCGGTCAAAGTACACATATTTCAGCTTGGTTGGTGCTGCAGAACCGCTCCTGGCCCTCTGCTGATGCTCCCGCAGGTACTGGTCGCGGATTCTTCGCCAGTGTCTCATTACATCTTCCACTGCAATGTGACATATAATTTCATCATTTACCTAGCTGCACAATGCCAAATTGTTCCACATACATTTCACATAGTCATGGGGGCCTAGTTGGATGTCAGTATACTAACATTTTGGCGCTTAAAAAAAAAATATTACAAAAAAATATTGTATTTTAGGGAAACTCTGCTCAATTATTACATTGTTCCCTTTAAGATGTTTGGGAAAACATCTGGTAACTTACTCATTCGGTGCTGCTCCTCCCGTGGGCTGTCACCAAAGTGGGGAAACATCTGCCCACAGATGCGCCTCCATGCCGCCTCTTTTCTTGCGCGGTCTGCGTAGTGTGCATCCCGTTGGTCCCAAATTTCGGGCCTCTCCTGGACCAAAACGTTCAACATCTCCACATTTATGTGTGTAGACATGATGGTGGACTCCGTGGAGGCGTTCTTCCGGGATGTCTGGTGCTCTTTTTGAGCTAATTTGCATGTGCAAGCTTCCTGATTCATGGCTTGCACCATTTCCTGTGAGCTGCAGAAGTCTTGCGTATTTTTCGCAAGTCACACGTGTGGTCCATGTGTAATCCGTATTTTTATCACACCCATAGACTTTCATTGGCGTACAATGGGCGCAATATGATGACAATCGCAGCATGCTGCGAGTGTCTCGCACCGTAAAATACGGCCGAGAAATATATGCATGATCAGAGCTGCCCCATAGAGAAATATTGGTCCGAGTGTAATGCGCGATTTTCACGCCTCTCACTTGCCCGTATTCCTTTTTAGTGTGACGCAGGCCTAAGAGACGGATCAAACATTGGATTACACATACAATTCAGCCCAGTAAGGATAATATAGACTTTCCATGGTAATTTCTCCAAACTTCCAATATTTTTGTAGTATTTAATTATGCATAGTTCTCCGTTTTCTGTATACCCCTTCCTCCAGCCAAATAAGCAAAAACATTTTTTCCATAAATGCTCTGAATCTTGGTGGTGTATTATCCACCCAGTGGGAGGCAGTAATCTTCCTAATTAGATACAGAATCCTCTTACGTGCAACTCTTACATTCTTATCCTCCGTTACACCATAAACAAAACCAGAATGCACACTACAGGTTGTTTACGAATCTTAAATTTAAACACATAATGAACTAATTTAGGATTCAGTTCCAGAAGTTCCCAATTGCACATGACCGGAACATGCGCATAATATGCACTGGACCCAACCCACATCTTGGGCAAAAGTCATCCAGTCTCACCCCTATTTTATGCAGAAATTTGGGAGTTCTATAAACCCGGTGCAGTAAATGCAACTGTGATAGCCTATGGGCCTCATTAGTGGACAATTGCGGGACCAATCACTGCACTGATCAGCATCAATTATCACAATATCCTGTTCCCACTTCTCTTTTATTTTTAGTGGATGTTTGGATATGACTTGAGGAAGGATTATTTTATATAGTCTACAGCTGGCCCCTGCTACTGTACTCTGATTAGAGACCACAGAGAATACCAAGTGTTGTGAACGTATTGGAGACGACTTCGGAGCTGAAGCTCCCTCTGGTGGTTGCTGAGGGTATTGAACCTATGTTGAAAACCAATAGTCCTACACCTGCAGTTGATGAGTGGTTGTCAGGTGGTACTGACTGGCCTAATATAAGTGAACTGACCTCCCATGATCCTCGCCGGTGATCAATTGTTCTTCCTGGTCTATGTTGGAATTCAGCTTGCTTTTCTGCTGTCTCCTGCTTGCATTCAGATAAGTCTCTTTCAGTTTTTTTTTTACTGTGGTTTGAATTCCTTGCTTTTTGCTGCATTGCTTTTTGTCTTCAGCCGGGTCCCCTTTGGGGGGCTTTGGCTGGTCTCCGTTCGTTTTTTGTATTTGTTCTTTTGCTCAGTTCTTGTGATATTGTACGGCTGGGTTGCTACGTGTCCACAACAGAGATCTGATATAGGTGGTCGAGACCGTGTGGTCTCAGTATTTTTGGATTCAGAAGTGTTGGAGTTTTTCCTAGGGTTTTTCTGGGTTGCAGACAGTATTCCCTCCTGTGCTGTCCTATCTAGACAGTTTTGGGCCCCAGCGTTTGCTCAATCTATTTTCTGTCTGTGTTCGTATTTTCATCTTGTCTAACCGCCATTATATGTCTGGGGGCTTCCTATTCTTTTGGGGTCTACTCCGGGGCAGTTAGCTTTCCAAATATAAGAACGCTAACCAGCTCACCGGTTTGTAGAAGCATGGATCCTCCGCTTGATCAAACGTGAAGATACATGAGAAAATGAAGGAAAAAGGGATCCAGCTTCAATAAAATCTTCATCTTTATTGATTCATAAAAACATGAATAATGGCATGCTCCTGGACAAGCTCAGGACAAGGCTACGCGTTTCGATCACAGGGATCTTTATCACAGCTGACATATTCAGACAAAGGCACATATTTAAGACAAAGGAAGACCAATCACGATCAGAAAAAATGTCATGTGATTTTTGACAAGTCCTTTAACAATTTTCACATAACGAATAAAGAAAAAAAAAAAAAAAAAACAATATTTGCACAAATAAAATCAATGCAAAGAAATAAAATTAATAATGGAACATCAATTCGTTTCTTTTGTTGAGACCAAATGGATGTCTGGTATGTAGATTAAAGATCCAGAAAGCTTCACGTGTGAGGAGTCGCTGACGTGCATCTCCACCTCGGGCAGACAGGTTAACACTTTCAATACCTGTGACTTGGAAGGAAGAAACATTGTGAGCATGCTGAAAAATAAAATGTTTAGCAGCAGCAGAAATATTGCGATTCGAAGAAACATTCTTTACATCCTGCAAATGTTCAGCGATCCTGATTTTTAGTTTCCTAGTAGTGCAGCCTATATAAGATAAATTGCAAGTAGTGCACATAATTTTATATACCACATAGCATGAATTACAATTGATATATTTGTTAATGGTATAAATCGCAGTGCTGTCATTATTTTCAAAGGTTTTCGTTACACAAACATATTTGCAAAGTGCACATCTATTGTGGCCACATTTATAAAAACCTTTATGTTCTAACCACGATGTTTTATGAGAAGAGAAATTATTACTGAACATGCTTGGAGAAACTTTGTTACCAATAGATGGCGCTTTCCTTGAAACAACATTAATACCTGATGAAAGAATGTCAGCAAGAGAGGGATCTTCATATAAAATAGGCAGCGATCTCAAAATGATTTTTTTGATGTCCCCAAATTGAGGACTATATTGAGCACAAAAATATGGTTTCACTGCAAGATCATTTTTTTGTTGTTGTCGCCCTCCACTAATGAGATCCTCTCTGTTTTTATTACTTACAATTGTTCGTGCTCTTTTTAATGACCATTTAGGATAATTTCTGTTTTTTAATTTTGTATCCACACAATTAAATTCCGTTTCCAAAGCTGTAGGATCGCTGCAGTTTCTCAAAATTCTGGTATATTCACCCAAAGGAATCGATTTAATAGTATGTTTGGGGTGACTGCTTGCTGCATGCAAGATAGAATTACCAGCACAAGGTTTGCTGAACGTTTTAGTAATAATAACAGAGTCATGTACCCCATATAAATCAAGATCCAAAAAAGAAATTTTGTTATGATGAAATTTATGAGTAAAATGTATGTTGAATGAATTAGAATTGATATAATCAATAAATCCGGATATGGCAGGTACATCACCACTCCAAATAATGAGTAAATCATCAATATATCTACCATACCAAGCAATCGAGTCAATAAATGGATTAGTAGCTGAAAAAATAAAAAAATATTCCCAATATGACATAACAAGGTTAGCTAGGGATGGCGCGAATTTCGCACCCATCGCCACGCCAGATTTTTGTAAAAAAAATTTATTGTCAAATTAGAAAAAATTGTGGGTTAATAAAAATTGAATAACTTGTAAAATATAATTAATGAGATCCTGGGAATAATTACTGAATTTCGTTAAGACAAACTGCAGCGCTGTCATGGCAACATTGTAAGGTATACAGGTATATAAAGAAGTCACATCACAACATAACCAAGTATTTTCTTTAGACCAGATTTTCTTGGAAAACATTCTCAGCACTTCTTTAGAATCTTTAATATAACCAGGAGTGATTTGTACTAGTGGTTGAAGTAGTGAGTCAACCCATTCACCCAGATGTTCATTTAAAGATCCAATCCCTGAGACAATAGGTCTCATGGGGGGGATTTTCATATCCTTGTGAATTTTTGGGAGACCATGCATGATAGGGATAATAGGATGAGACACTGTGAGATAATCAATTTGTTTTTTGGTTAAAATGCCAAGGCTGAAACCCTCATTGATAATTTGGATAATCTCACTTTTAAATTTATCAGTGGGATTTGTATGGAGTTTTTCATATACATCACTGTCAGACAAGAGAGACATAATTTGAGAATGATAATCCTCTTTATTCAGGATAACTACCATGCCACCCTTGTCCGACATTTTAATTATATATCTGACATACTTTTGATCCATCTAATGCAGTTTTCTGGGCTTTTGTTAAATTGGAATGATTTCTGCTGCTGCCCATTTTAACCCTATCATGAAGGATTTTTAAATCCCTCTCTATCACCTCCTGGTATTTAGTCATGCATCAGGCCTGGATGAATGGATAAAAAGAGGGATTTTTGTTTAAACACGGGTGCATAAATGGTATCAGATTCATTATCATAGGAATGAGTAGACAAACTAAACAAAGTGTTGAGAGATACCTGTTCTCTGAAAGACAAGTCAGTAAATTCATTATTATATGTCAGCGACTCCTGCAAAGGGGTCTCATCAGAATGATTTAAAAAATGCTTTTTGATGGTAAGGTCTCGCATAAACTTATTGTTTAGTTTGTCTACTCATTCCTATGATAATGAATCTGATACCATTCATGCACCTGTGTTTAAAACAAAAAATCCCTCTTTTTATCCCATTCAATCCAGGCCTGATTGCATGACTAAATACCAGGAGGTGATAGAGAGGGATTTAAGAATCCTTCATGATAGGGTTAAAATGGGCAGCAGCAGAAATCATTCCAATTTAACAAAAGCCCAGAAAACTGCATTAGATGAGATCAAAAGTATGTCAGATATAATAATTAAAATGTCGGACAAGGGTGGCATGGTAGTTATCCTGAATAAAGAGGATTATCATTCTCAAATTATGTCTCTCTTGTCTGACAGTGATGTATATGAAAAACTCCATACAAATCCCACTGATAAATTTAAAAGTGAGATTATCCAAATTATCAATGAGGGTTTCAGCCTTGGCATTTTAACCAAAAAAAAAATTGATTATCTCACAGTGTCTCATCCTATTATCCCTATCATGCATGGTCTCCCAAAAATTCACAAGGATATGAAAATCCCCCCCATGAGACCTATTGTCTCAGGGATTGGATCTTTAAATGAACATCTGGGTGAATGGGTTGACTCACTACTTCAACCACTAGTACAAATCACTCCTGGTTATATTAAAGATTCTAAAGAAGTGCTGAGAATGTTTTCCAAGAAAATCTGGTCTAAAGAAAATACTTGGTTATGTTGTGATGTGACTTCTTTATATACCTGTATACCTTACAATGTTGCCATGACAGCGCTGCAGTTTGTCTTAACGAAATTCAGTAATTATTCCCAGGATCTCATTAATTATATTTTACAAGTTATTCAATTTTTATTAACCCACAATTTTTTCTCATTTGACAATAAATTTTTTTTACAAAAATCTGGCGTGGCGATGGGTGCGAAATTCGCGCCATCCCTAGCTAATCTTGTTATGTCATATTGGGAATATTTTTTTATTTTTTCAGCTACTAATCCATTTATTGACTCGATTGCTTGGTATGGTAGATATATTGATGATTTACTCATTATTTGGAGTGGTGATGTACCTGCCATATCCGGATTTATTGATTATATCAATTCTAATTCATTCAACATACATTTTACTCATAAATTTCATCATAACAAAATTTCTTTTTTGGATCTTGATTTATATGGGGTACATGACTCTGTTATTATTACTAAAACGTTCAGCAAACCTTGTGCTGGTAATTCTATCTTGCATGCAGCAAGCAGTCACCCCAAACATACTATTAAATCGATTCCTTTGGGTGAATATACCAGAATTTTGAGAAACTGCAGCGATCCTACAGCTTTGGAAACGGAATTTAATTGTGTGGATACAAAATTAAAAAACAGAAATTATCCTAAATGGTCATTAAAAAGAGCACGAACAATTGTAAGTAATAAAAACAGAGAGGATCTCATTAGTGGAGGGCGACAACAACAAAAAAATGATCTTGCAGTGAAACCATATTTTTGTGCTCAATATAGTCCTCAATTTGGGGACATCAAAAAAATCATTTTGAGATCGCTGCCTATTTTATATGAAGATCCCTCTCTTGCTGACATTCTTTCATCAGGTATTAATGTTGTTTCAAGGAAAGCGCCATCTATTGGTAACAAAGTTTCTCCAAGCATGTTCAGTAATAATTTCTCTTCTCATAAAACATCGTGGTTAGAACATAAAGGTTTTTATAAATGTGGCCACAATAGATGTGCACTTTGCAAATATGTTTGTGTAACGAAAACCTTTGAAAATAATGACAGCACTGCGATTTATACCATTAACAAATATATCAATTGTAATTCATGCTATGTGGTATATAAAATTATGTGCACTACTTGCAATTTATCTTATATAGGCTGCACTACTAGGAAACTAAAAATCAGGATCGCTGAACATTTGCAGGATGTAAAGAATGTTTCTTCGAATCGCAATATTTCTGCTGCTGCTAAACATTTTATTTTTCAGCATGCTCGCAATGTTTCTTCCTTCCAAGTCACAGGTATTGAAAGTGTTAACCTGTCTGCCCGAGGTGGAGATGCACGTCAGCGACTCCTCACACGTGAAGCTTTCTGGATCTTTAATCTACATACCAGACATCCATTTGGTCTCAACAAAAGAAACGAATTGATGTTCCATTATTAATTTTATTTCTTTGCATTGATTTTATTTGTGCAAATATTGGTTTTTTTTTTTTTTTTTTTTTCTTTATTCGTTATGTGAAAATTGTTAAAGGACTTGTCAAAAATCACATGACATTTTTTCTGATCGTGATTGGTCTTCCTTTGTCTTAAATATGTGCCTTTGTCTGAATATGTCAGCTGTGATAAAGATCCCTGTGATCGAAACGCGTAGCCTTGTCCTGAGCTTGTCCAGGAGCATGCCATTATTCATGTTTTTATGAATCAATAAAGATGAAGATTTTATTGAAGCTGGATCCCTTTTTCCTTCATTTTCTCAGTTAGCTTTCCGCCTTCCATCTTCAGGGATAGCTATCTCTCCGGCTGTGACGAGGCAACTAGGGCACCGTAGGAACGTCCCACGGCTGCTTCTAGTTGTGCGGTAAGTTTAGGGGTCTGCAACCTATTAGTTTCCAACCTCTCTGGTGTTAGGCTGCCTATGTGGTTTTTTGCTCCTGCCTCCTCAGCTACCTAAACATAACAGAATCACCAGCCATACTGAAAATTCTATGGTACTCAATAGAAGGGAAAAATAGTAAAGGAAAAAAAAAAGGTCAGATTTGTCAGAAATGTTTTTTTTTTTTTTTCTGTTTGTTACATTTTGTCCCTCTTTTTCTCTGGGGGCTGAGGAGGAATTATTTTTTTTTCTCTCCTCAATGGAGGTCAAGCATGTGTCTGATCATGTGGAGCAGCTTGCTGCTGAAGTTCGGAGTATTGCTATCTATATTGCTGGGTTGCCTGCTGTGGAACCTAGGATCCCTCTGCCGGATTTGTTTTTGGGGGATCAGTCTAAGTTTTTGAATTTTAAAAATAACTGTAAGTTGCTTTTTGCTTTGAAGCCTAAGTCCTCAGGGAACACAGCGCAGTAGGTTCAAATTGTCATCTCCCTGTTGCGCGGTGACCCTCAGGATTGGGCCTTTTCCCTGACACCTGGGGATCCTATTTTGAATGATGTTGATGTGTTTTTTCAGGCTCTGGGGTTATTGTACGATGAACCTAATGTTACTGATCAAGCTGAAAAAACTTGTTGGCATTGAATCAGGGTCATGAAGCCGCTGAGCTGTATTGTCAGAAATTCAGAAAGTGGGCAGTCCTTACAAAATGGAATGATGATGCTCTGGCAGCTCTTGTTCGGAAGGGTCTGGCAGAGACTGTAAAGGATGTTATGGTGGGATTCCCTGTCCCCTCTGGTCTCAATGTCTCTATGTCATTATCTATTCAAGTTGCCAGACGTCTGCCCGAGTGTAGAAATATGCGTGAGATTGTGATGCCTTACGGGCCAGCCCCTGAGCCCATGCAGTGTGATGGAGTGACTTCTGGGGCACAGCGTCATGAATTTCGTAAGCGTAATAAGTTGTGCTACTATTGTGGTGATGCTTCTCATGCTATATCCGTCTATATAGAAGACGTTTTACGCGCTCAGTTGTTTTGGGTAGTGTTCAGACTAAATTTCTGTTGACTGTTACCTTGATTTGCTCCATGTACACATTTTCAGCTCAGGCTTTTGTTGATTCAGGGGCAGTTATAAACCTGATGGATTTTGATTTTGCCAAACGTTGTGGTTTTCCTATGATACCCCTGCGGAAGTCTATTCCTTTGCTGGGCATTGATTCTACCCCCTTGGCGGAGAATAAACCCCAGTTTTGTACCCAAGTGATAATGCGGGTTGACCCGGACCACAAAGAGAATTGCAAATTTTTGGTGTTACATAATTTACATGACATTGTTGTACTGGGTTTTCCTTGGTTACAGACTCACAATCCTGTTTTGGATTAGAAATCTGTGACCAGTTGGGGTTGTCAATGTGTTCATGCTGACACTCCTGTTTTTTCTGCTCCCCCCAGTCTCAAGATGTTTTTTCTGCCTCCCCCAGTCTCAAGATGTCCCTGACTATTTGACTGATTTTTCTGATGTGTTTAGTGAGAGTAAGTCTGCATCCTTACCTCCTCATAGGAGTTATGATTGCCCTATTGACTTAGTACCCGGTTGTAAATTTCCCAAGGGTCGGCTCTTTAATTTATCTGTACCTGAGCATGAGGCTATGTGATCTTATATCAAAGAGTCTTTAGAGAAGGGTCATATCAGACCATCCTCTTCACCCTTGGGCGCCAGCTTTTGCTTTGTGGCCAAGAAGGATGGCTCATTGAGGCCGTGTATTGATTATCGTCTCCTGAATAAGATCACTGTTAAATATCAATATCCGTTATCCTTGATTTCTGACCTATTTTCCAGAGTGAAGGGTGCTTGTTGGTTTACCAAACTTGACCTCAGGGGGCGTATAATCTTATTTGCATCAAGCACGGAGATTAATGGAAGACGGCGTTTAATACCCCACAGGGGCATTTTGAGTACCTAGTGATGCCTTTTGGGCTCACTAATGCCCCTTCCATCTTTTAATCCTTTATGAACGATATTTTCGGGATTTCGTGGATAAATTTCTGATCGTTTATTTGGACGATATCTTGATTTTTTCCAATGACTGGGATTCTCATGTGTAACATATTCGGACTGTATTCCGGATTTTGAGAGAAAACGCATTGTATGTGAAGGGATCAAAATGTCTTTTTGGCGTACAGAAGGTTTCATTTCTGGGATTCATTTTGTCTCCGTCTGTTATTGAAATGGACCTGGTCAAAGTTCAGGCCATTTGTGATTGGGTTCAACCCACTACATTAAAGGCTCTTCAGAGATTTTTGGGTTTTGCTAATTTTTATCGTAAATTTATAGCTAATTTCTCTGGTATTGTGAAACCACTGACTGATTTGACCAAGAAAGGTTCTGATGTAGTGAATTGGTCTCCTGAGGCAGTTTCTGCATTTCAGGAGCTTAAGCGGAGATTCACTTCTGCTCCTGTTCTGCGCCAACCTGATGTTTCTCTACCATTTCAGGTGGAGGTTGATGCTTCTGAGATTAGTGCAGGAGCTGTTTTGTCCCAAAGGGATCCAGAGACCTCTAAGAGTAACCCTTGTGTCTTTTAATCTCGAAAATTTTCCCCAGCGAAACGAAACTATGATGTGGGTAATCGGGAGTTATTGGCCATGAAGTGGGCTTTTGAGGAGTGGAGACATTGGCTGGAAGGAGCCAAGCATCAGGTGGTGGTCCTCACGGATCATAAGAACCTGGTTTATCTTGAATCAGCCAAGCGACTTAATCCTAGGCAGGCCAGGTGGGCCTTGTTTTTCACACGTTTTAATTTTGTGGTCTCTTTTCTCCCGGGCACTAAGAATTGTAAGGCGGATGCCCTCTCGAGGAGTTTGTATTTGTTCTTTTGCTCAGTTCTTGTGATATTGTACGGCTGGGTTGCTACGTGTCCACACCAGAGATCTGATATAGGTGGTCGAGACCGTGTGGTCTCAGAATTTTTGGATTCAGAAGTGTTGGAGTTTTTCCTAGGGTTTTTCTGGGTTGCAGACAGTATTCTCTCCTGTGCTGTCCTATCTAGACAGTTTTGGGCCCCAGCGTTTGCTCAATCTATTTTCTGTCTGTGTTCGTATTTTCATCTTGTCTAACCGCCACTATATGTCTGGGGGCGTCCTATTCTTTTGGGGTCTACTCCGGGGCAGTTAGCTTTCCTCATTCCATCTTCAGGGATAGCTATCTCTCCGGCTGTGACGAGGCGTCTAGGGCACCGTAGGAACGTCCCACAGCTGCTTCTAGTTGTGCGGTTAGTTTAGGGGTCTGCAACCTATTAGTTTCCAACCTCTCTGGTGTTAGGCTGCCTATGCGGTTTTTTGCTCCTGCCTCCTCGGCTACCTAAACATAACAACCAAGTGATTATTAATTCTGCGAAAACCAAGCATGACGCAATTGGAGATAGTGATAAAAACATTTATTAGGAAGATGAAACTTATCTCTAAGTTGATGAAAGCTATCAAAAATCAGAATTGGACTGTACTTGAGTTGGAAACTTAACACCCGCCTTTATCCAGGGGATAAATGCTTCCAATCTAAACAACTCCGGTAATTTTGGATTTTGACTAATAGGCGTAACCGGGGTATATTCACCAATGTCTAACACTCGTTTAGTTTTTTCCCAAGTTTTAATCATAAGGACCATTGTTTGGTGTTTGTTCTTGAACCCACCCTAATATCCCACCTCAAGGAAGGGCAAAACTGCAAGTCCCCCCCGCATGTTCCAATAATCTTTACGGCGGCGATTCCAAAGAAATTTGATTTGTTCAACATGTAGAAGGAGATTACCCATATGGTGTATTGAAATTTGTTCGATATGGTTACTTGTCACTTGTCTTATCCATTGCACTATTCCTGTGTCCTGTTGTGTATAAATATGTGATTCTTCAGATGTTGTATTAGTCTTTGCCTTATGAAGAGACCTGAGTAGTCTCGAAAGCTTGCAATTTGTTACCATCTTTTCAGTTAGCCATTAAAAGGTATCAACCACTGAGGACTCTCAATTCTAAATATTTTTCTATATGGTTACAAACTTGCCAGAGGAAAAGACAAACTTCACATGCCAGAAATGCAAGCTTGTGACTCTGTGAGCAGGTTGCAAGATGCAGGGAGGCATGAGAGGCAGTGCAAGGGTTGACAACTTTACTTTAACAATGGGATACTCCATGCAGGGAGATAAGCAGTGAAATGAGGGAGCAAACAGTTAAGTGGGGGGATAAACAGTTCAATTGCAAAGATTATGCAGGGTCAAGGAACAATGGATAAGGTAACGGCAGTTCTTTGGGGTAACTTATCATTTCAGTAGTTCCTCAGGCTGTGGGAGCTGCAGGGAAACCAATGGCACCAGAATGGCTGGCGTGGTGTGGTCCAGCGAGGTCCTGTGAGCAACAACGATCCGTCTTCTGGTGGCAGCAGTCGGTCTACGGTACTTTCCGCTGAGACAGAGAAGGCCACAGCACTATGCGGATCCAATGTAGACCGGCAAGTATATACTGGCAACTAAGGGCGTAAACGTCTGTCTTGTCCCTGGTCTATCTTAGGCGGCCCGCGCGCTGTACTCACATACACGGAGCGTGCGGCACCTTGCTCTCTGGTAGTCACCAGATACCCTGCCCTTCTCTCTCTCAAGTCCCCTCTGGTGGCGGCGGGGGTAATCTGACACAGGCCTGTGCGGTGTCAGTACTCGAGGGACGGAGCACTCCTCTCTCGCTGCAGCTCGCTGTCTGCTCCTGCCAAAACTGACTGTTTCCGCACGTGCTGTGGTTGCTTCCTGGTGCAAAGGTTTGTCCGGTCTCTTATTCTTTCCCCCAGACAACAGAGGAGACAGCCCCGACAGTTCTGGACTCAGCACGGAATAAGTACCCACAGCCTGTTCCTCCTCCTTACAACTCTATTAGAGGAAAAGGTGCAAAGTCTTCAGGAGAGAATAGCTACACCGAAGCTCATCAAAGAAGTCAAAGAAGATGAGGATTTCCTTGACAGAGCAGAAGAATCTCTTCACAATGTTGCAAGAGAAGAACTTTTTAGTGTTCCTACAGAAGCTAATGACACAGTATAAATAACTGTTCAGAATGTTTGAAGAGAAGTGGATGAAAAAAATGGAAGCATGTGACACAAAGAAGAAGGAGGATGAGGGGGCAGTCAGCACCCATACAGCTGGAAAACTGCTACCAGGCTTTCACGCTGGACAACTATGAAAATGGACAAAAAAAAGTGCTTTGCCCACAAAGAACAGCCCAGTAAGAAATCAGAAGCATCTTGAAGGGAGAAAAAGAAGCACTATGGTAAAGAAGAAAATGAGAGTGGTGGTCTTGAGGGATTCCCTACTAAGAGGAACAGAAGCCGCTATTTGACCACCGGACATTACCTCACGAGAGATGTGCTGTCTTACAGGTGCCCAAATCAACGATGTGTCTGATAGGGTATCAAGACTCTTTAGTGCTACAGACGACCACCGACGACTACTGATACACATAGGAACAAATAACACATCAAAAAAGGACCTGGAAACTATATACAGAGACATTGAAGACCTAGGCTGGAAAGTGAAGGACCTGGAAGCGCAGGTTGTCTTCTCATACATCCTCATAGTGGATAGATATGGACCAAGGACATTGAACAGGATTCTACAGGTGAACAACTATCTACAACGATGGTGTCGTGAGCAATTTTTTGGGTTTCTTGACCATGGAATGAATTACCTGTATGATGGGCTACTTGATAGAGATGAGTTGCATCTTACAAAAACAGGAAACGCATATTTGATAGACGCCTTTTTTATACTCATCAGGAGAGCTTTAAACTAGAGCAATATAGGATGGGAAATATATGGCCAGGAAAAAATATGCAGCTAATGAATTCTTTTGAGAACCCTGCTAATAGAAGTGGAAAGAAAGAACAAAAACATCAAACTCTGAATTAAAATAGGAGCAAGATAAACTGACTACAAACTAAAATGTGGTTATACAAATGCTCAGAGCATAGGAAACAAACAAGGAGAATTGGAACAGCTAATACTGGAAGAGAGATATGATGCCATAGGCATCACTGAAACTTGGTGGGATGATACACATGATTGGAATAAAAACCTTGTATGGGAGATTTTAGCTATCCAGATATTTGTTGGGAATCTTTCTCAGGCAAAAGTAATGGGTCCAGATAATTCTTATCTTCTCTTGCTGACAATGTTAGCTTTCAAAAGGTAGAAGAGAAAACAAGAGGATCTGCAATCTTGGACCTAATTCTAACCAACAGGGAGGAAGTAAAGGTAGCTGGGAATTAAGGAGACAGAGATCATGCTATCCTCGAATTTTGGATTACAAGATGAGGAAGACCAGAGAGGACTCAGACTTTAAAGCTGGATTTCAGAAAGGCAGAATTTAATTGACTTAAGGGTATGCCACACTAAGCGAGATCGCTAACGAGATCGCTACTACGTCACCATTTATGACGCAGTAGCGATCTCGTTAGCGACTTAGCTGTGTGTGACATGTAGCAGCGATGTGGCCCCTGCTGAGATGTCGCTGATCGCTTATGAATGTTCTGAGCCGTTTTTTAGTCGTTGGTGTCCCGCTGGTGAGCCTGAATCGCTGAGTGTGACACCCTTTATGAACGACTTCACCAGCGTCGCATGCGGAACTAGGTTTTCCCAACGACCGCAGAGGTCGGTATACAGATCGCTGATGAGTTGTGTTTGGAATCACAGATCGCTGATGAGTTGTGTTTGGAATCTAACTAGCGATCACATAGCGATCGCACTAGCGATCTCGCCAGGTCGTGTTGTTGTCGTGATCGCTGTTACGATCGCTAAGTGTGGCAGTGCCTTTAGAAAGAGGGTAGGAAAGGTCCAATAGCTGGATATTCTAAAGCAGTGGTCCCCAACCTTTTTTGCACCAGGGACCGGCTTCAAGAAAGACCATTCTTCCATGGCCCGGCAGGGCGGGGATGGAGGTGTGGCAGGGGTGGGGCTTTGGTATAAGGGGGCGGGGCTATGGACGGGGTTGTAGTTTAGTAGTAGTGCATACTCATCATTTAATTATAACATTTATAATGTGAATGTGACTCCCTTGTATACAAGGCTCCGCTCCCACCCTTGTATGCATGGCTCCGCTCCCACCCTTGTTTATATGGCTCCGCTCCCACCCTCCCATCCTGTATACATGGCTCCGCTCCCAACCTCCCATCCTGTATACATCTCTGCTCCCACCCTCCTATCCTGTATACATGGCTCCGCTCCCACCCTCCCCTCCTGTATATATGGCTCCGCTCCCCCTCCCATCCTGTATATATGGCTCCGCTCCCACCCTCCCATCCTGTATATATGGCTCCGCTCCCATCCTCCCATCCTGTATACGTGGCTCCGCTCCCCCTCCCATCCTGTATATATGGCTCTGCTCCCATCCTCCCATCCTGTATATATGGCTCTGCTCCCCCTCCCATCCTGTATATATGGCTCCGCTCCCATCCTCCCATCCTGTATATATGGCTCCGCTCCCCCTCCCATCCTGTATATATGGCTCCGCTCCCATCCTCCCATCCTGTATATATGGCTCCGCTCCCCCTCCCATCCTGTATATATGGCTCCGCTCCACCCTCCCATCCTGTATACATGGCTCCGCTCCACCCTCCTATCCTGTATACATGGCTCCGCTCCACCCTCCCATCCTGTATACATGGCTCCGCTGCCCCTCCCATCCTGTATACATGGCTCCGCTCCCAGCCTCCCATCCTGTATATATGGCTCCGCTCCCACCCTCACATCCTGTATACATGGCTCTGCTCCCACTCCCATCCTGTATATATGGCTCCGCTCCACCCTCCCATCCTATATACATGGCTCCGCTCCTCCTCCCATCCTGTATACATGGCTCTGCTCCCCCGTCCTCCCATCCTGTATACATGGCTCCGCTCCACCCTCCCATCCTGTATACATGGCTCCGCTCCCCCGTCCTCCCATCCTGTATACATGGCTCCGCTCCACCCTCCCATCCTATATACATGGCTCCGCTCCCCTCCCATCCTGTATACATGGCTCCGCTCCACCCTCCCATCCTATATACATGGCTCCGCTCCCCCTCCCATCCTGTATGCATGGCTCCGCTCCCATCCGCCCATCCTGTATATATGGCTCCGCTCCCCCTCCCATCCTGTATATATGGCTCTGCTCCCACCCTCCCATCCTGTATATATGGCTCCCCCCCTCCCATCCTGTATATATGGCTCCGCTCCACCCTCCCATCCTGTATATATGGCTCCGCTCCCCCGTCCTCCCCCCCTGTATACATGGCTCCGCTCCCAACCTCCCATCCTGTATATATGGCTCCGCTCCCCCTCCCATCCTGTATACATGGCTCCGCTCCCATCCTGTATATATGGCTCCGCTTCCCCTCCCATCCTGTATATATGGCTCCGCTCCCCCATCCTCCCCCCCTGTATACATGGCTCCGCTCCCCCCTCCCATCCTGTATACATAGCTCCGCTCCCCCTCCCATCCTGTATACATGGCTCCGCTCCCCCGTCCTCCCCCCATCATACTTACCCTCCTCGCTCCGTCGCTGAACTTCCCTGCGTCCCTGTCGGCCGCAGCAGCTTCCTCCTGTGCGCAGCGGTGACGTAATACCGCTCATTAAGGGCATGAATATGGACGCCACGCCTATGGGAGTGGCGTCACGTCCATATTCATTACCTTAATGAGCGGTATTACGTCACCGCTGCGCACAGGAGGAAGCTGCCGCGGCCGACAGGGATGCAGCGACGGAAGGTAAGTATCGATGTCTTGAAGCCGGCGGCTGCAGCTGTCACTACAGTGCTGCAGCCGCCGGCTCCAAGTGTGTACAGCGTTCTGTGCCGTGGCTCCGCGGCCCAGCAACAGAACTGCTACGGCCCGGTAATGGGCCGCGGACCGGCGGTTGGGGACCCCTGTTCTAAAGGACAGAACTGTCCAAGAAGGATGGGCGATTTTGCTAAATGAAATTCTCACTGCACAATCAGTAACAATCCCGAAAAGAAGGAAGAATTGGAAGCATATGAAGAGACCAGGATGGATGAACACAGAACTTAATTATTTTTTTAAAAAAGGAAAAAATAAATGTATATTAAATGGAAGGAGGGGGCATATCTAAAGAAGAATATAATGCTGCTTGGAGGGAAAGCAAGGCAATCGTTAAAAGAGCTAAAGCCAGTAATGAAGTTAGGCGTGCAAGGGGGACCAAAAGCAGTAAAAAGGATTTTGGGGCTATGTCAAAAGCAAAAGAGAAGTCAAAGATGCTATAGGTTTTTACAGGATGAAAAGAGTGAAGTTGTCAAAAATGATACTGAGAAGGCCGAACTTTTAAATTCCTATTTTGCATCTGTGTTGTCTAAGAACGCAAATGTAACATCAACTGATCTATACTGTGTCATCGAAGGAATAAAAGAATCCACACTATCTTTAAACATAGAGATTAGAAAGAAAATTATAGACAAACATGTTAAAGGTAAAAGTTATAAGACCATCTCCAAGCAACTTGATGTTCCTGTGACTACAGTTGCACATATTATTCAAAAATTCAAGCTCCATCGGACTGTAGCCAACCTCCCTAGACGTGGCCGCAGGAGGAAAATTGATGAAAAATCAAAGAGATGTATAATACGAATGGTAACAAAAGAGCCCAGAAAAACTTCTAAACAGATTAAAGGTGAACTTCAAGCTCAAGGAACATCAGTGTCAGATCGCACCATCTCTCCTTTGTATGAGCCATTGGGATTTCATGGGAGACAACCAAGGAGGACACCATTGTTGAAAAAAAATCATAAAAAAGCCAGACTGGAATTTGCCAAACTACATGTTGACAAGCCACAAAGCTTCTGGGAGAATGTCCTATGGACAAATGAGACAAAAATGGAACTTTTTGGCAAGGCACATCAGCTCTATGTTCACAGACGGAAAAATTAAGCATTTCAAGAAAAGAACACTGTCTGTTATGTTACGGTAGCTGAGGAGTGCAGGTAAAAAAGGAAATACACCAGAGCAGTTGGAATCTATGAGATTGCAGTACCCTGACTAACCACCACAACTAGAGGCAGCCGTGGAGCGTTCCTACGATGGTCCTAGACGCCTCGTCACAGCCTGAGAAACTAACTACACCTAAAGATAGAAATAGGAAAGCTATCTGCCCCGGAGCAGAACCCCAAAGATAATAGAAAGCCCCCAAACATGTAATGGCGGTTAGACAAGAGGAAATACTGACACAGAAAGAAAATAGTATGAGCAAACGCTGGGGCCCAAACTATCTAAATAGAAAAGGACAGGAAGGGTACTTACTGCAATCCCAGAAAACCCTGAAAAACACCAACTCTACTAATTTCAAAATCACCTGAGATCACACGACCTCTACCACCTAAATTAGTTCTCTGGTGTAACAAAAACAGCAGCCACTGAAAAAACTGCAAAAAGCAAAAGTACAAAACACAGTGGCTGGACTAAACTGAGAGGGCAAAAGCCCCCGGAGGGGACCCAGAAGGCCCCCACAGAAGTGCAGGACAAAATGCAAAAATATAGCAAAAACACAAAATAAGAAATTGTCTTATCTGATAGCAGGAGATGCAGACACGACACAGCAGGCTACAAGGGAAACTGGAAAGAAGGATTCAGACCAGAACAATTGATCACCGGCAACCCTGATGGGAAAATGATTCCCTTAAATAAGACCAATCAGTAACACCTGATTCCCAATCCTCACTAGTACCGCTTGTAACCACCAGAGGGAGCCTCTGCTCAGAACTCATCTCAAACCCATTCACAACAGTACCCCCCCCTTGAGGAGGGGTCACCGAACCCTCATTTGAGCAACCAGGTCGGTCAGGATGAGTTCTATGATACGCACGGATAAGTCTCCTAGCATGGATGTCCGAAGCAAACACCCAAGAATTATCTTCCTGACCATAACCTCTCCATTTAACCAAATACTGGAGTCTTCGTCTAGAAAAACGAGAATCCAATATTTTCTCAACCACATACTCCAGATTGCCCTCAACCAAAACAGGGTCAGGAGGCACAGCAGCAGGAACCACTGGCTCAACAAACCTCTTCAACAAGGACTTGTGGAACACGTTATGGATCTTAAATGTCCCTGGAAGAAGCAAACGAAAAGAAACAGGATTAATAATCTCCATGATCTTATAAGGTCCAATGAACCTAGGCTTAAATTTAGGAGATGCTACTCTCATAGGAATATTCTTTGAGGACAACCAGACCAAGTCCCCCACTTTAAACCGAGGACCATCAGTCCTATGCCGGTTAGCAAACCGCTGGGCCTTCTCCTGAGAGAGGGACAACCTCTCCACTACCTGGTCCCAAATCTGCTGCATACGCTCAACAACAGAGTCAACACCTGGACAGACAGAAGCCTCCGTCTGTCCTGAAGAAAATCGAGGGTGAAACCCAGAATTACAGAAAAACGGAGACATCAAAGTGGCAGAGCTAGCCCTATTATTAAGAGCAAACTCAGCCAAAGGCAAAAAGAGACCCAGTCATCCTGATCAGCAGACACAAAGCATCTTAAATAAGTCTCCAATGTCTGGTTTGTTCTCTCAGTTTGACCATTGGTCTGAGGATGAAATGCCGAGGAGAAAGACAATTGAACACCCAGTTTAGAACAAAAAGTCCTCCAAAATCTGGAAACAAACTGGACTCCTCTGTCAGACACAATGTTCTCAGGAATGCCGTGTAAACGAACCACGTGCTGAAGGAACAACGGCACCAATTCAGAGGAGGAAGGCAACTTAGGTAATGGCACAAGATGTATCATTTTGGAAAACCTATCACAAATTACCCAGATGGTGGTCATTCTCTGAGAAACAGGAAGATCGGAAATGAAATCCATAGAGATATGGGTCCATGGTCTCTTGGGCACAGGCAATGGCATCAACAAACCACTAGAGCGAGAGCAAGGCTTGGAGCGAGAGCAAGTCCCGCAGGACTGCACAAATTCCCTGACATCGCGAGACAAGGTAGGCCACCAAAAGGACCGACTAACCAAGTCTCTGGTACCAAAAATTCCGGGATGCCCAGCCAATGCGGAACAATGAATCTCAGACATCACACTCTTTTTCCATTGGTCCGGGACAAACAATTTTCCAACAGGGCAGCGCTCGGGCCTATCCTCCTGACTCCCCTCCAGAGCAAGTCTCAAATTAGGCGAGATGGCGGAAAGAACTACACCCTCCTTCAAAATAACAGAGGGATCAGATAGCTCAGGAGAGTCCGCAAGGAAACTCCTCGAGAGGGCATCCGCCTTAACATTCTTAGTGCCAGGAAGAAAGGAAACCACAAAATTAAAACGTGTGAAAAACAAGGCCCACCTGGCCTGTCTAGGATTGAGTCGCTTGGCAGATTCCAGATAGACCAGATTCTTATGGTCCGTAAGGACCACCACCTGATGTTTGGCTCCCTCCAGCCAATGTCTCCACTCTTCAAAAGCCCACTTCATGGCCAATAACTCCCGATTACCCACGTCATAATTACGTTCAGTAGGAGAAAATTTTCGAGAGAAAAAGGCACAAGGGTTACTTTTAGAGGTCTCTGGATCTTTTTGGGACAAAACGGCACCTGCCCCAATTTCAGAGGCATCAACCTCCACCTGAAATGGCAGAGAAACATCAGGCTGCCGTAGAACAGGAGCAGAAGTGAATCTCTGCTTAAGTTCCTGAAACGCAGAGACTGCCTCAGGAGGCCAATTCACCACATCAGAACCCTTTCTGGTCAAATCAGTTAATGGTTTAACAATAACAGAGAAATTACCAATAAATTTACGATAAAAATTGGCAAAACCCAAAAATCTCTGAAGAGCCTTTAATGAAGTAGGTTGGACCCAATCACAGATGCCTGAACCTTGACCGGTCCATTTCAATAACAGATGGGGACAAAATGAATCCCAGAAATGAGATCTTCTGTACGCCAAAAAGACACTTTGATCCCTTCACATACAGAGCATTCTCTCTCAAAATCTGGAATACAGTTCGAACATGTTTCACATGAGAGTCCCAGTCATTAGAAAAAATCAAGATATCATCCAAATAAACAATCAGAAACTTGTCCACAAAATCCCTGAAAATGTCATTCATGAAGGACTGGAAGACGGAAGGAGCATTAGTGAGCCCAAAGGGCATCACAAGGTACTCAAAATGCCCTTCAGGGGTGTTAAATGCCGTCTTCCATTCATCCCCGTGCTTAATGCGAATAAGGTTATACGCCCCCCTGAGGTCAAGCTTGGTAAACCAAGTAGCATTTTCACCCTGGAAAACAGGTCAGAAATCAAGGGTAACGGGTATTGATATTTCACAGTAATATTGTTCAAGAGACGATAATCAATACACGGCCTTAATGAACCATCTTTTTTGGCCACAAAGAAAAAACCGGCACCTAAGGGTGAAGAGGATGGTCTGATATGACCCTTCTCCAATGATTCCTTGATATAAGACCGCATAGCGTCATGTTCAGGTACAGACAAGTTAAAAAGGCGACCCTTAGGGAATTTACTACCTGGCACTAATTCAATAGCGCAGTCATAGCTCCTATGGGGAGGTAAGGATGCAGATTTACTTTCGCTAAACACATCAGAAAAATCAAACAAAAAGTCAGGAACATCCTCAGCCTGGGGGGAGGCAGAAAAAACAGGAGTGTTGGTATTAACACATTGGCAGCCCCAACTGGTTACAGACACAGATTTCCAATCCAAAACAGGATTATGAGACTGTAACCAAGGGAAACCCAGCACGATAATGTCATGCAGATTATATAGAACCAAAAATTTGCAGCACTCCTGGTGATCAGGTTCAACCCTCATTATCACCTGAGTAGAAAACTGGGGTTTATTCTCAGCCAAAGGGGTAGAATCGATCCCCAGTAGGGGAATAGACTTCTGTAGGGGTATCAAGGGAAATCCACAACGTTTAGCAAAATCATAATCCATCAGGTTAATAGCTGCTCCAGAATCAACGAAAGCCTGAGCAGAAAATGAGGACAGAGAGCATATCAGAGTGACAGTTAATAAAAACTTAGTCTGAACACTACCCAAGACAACTGAGCGTGCAAAACGTCTTCCCCGCTTAGGGCAGACTGAAATAGCATGAGAGGCATCACCACAGTAGAAACATAACCCATTGCGCTTTCGAAACTCATGACGCTGTGCCCCAGACACCACTCCATCACACTGCATGGGCTCAGCAGCTGGCTCACAAGGCAACACCACTCCACTCATACTTCTCCGCTCACGTAAACGTCTGTCAATTTGAATCGCTAATGACATAGAATCATTGAGACCAGAGGGGACAGGGAATCCCACCATAACATCCTTTACATTATCCGACAGACCCTTCCGGAAAAGGGCCGCCAAAGCGTCGTCATTCCATTTGGTCAGGACTGCCCACCTACGGAATCTCTGACAGTATAACTCAGCGTCATCAAGCCCCTGATTTAATGCCAACAAGGCTTTTTCAGCTTGATCAGTGACATTAGGCTCATCGTACAATAACCCCAAAGCCTGAAAAAATGCATCAACATCACTCAAAACAGGATCCCCAGGTGTGAGGGAAAAAGCCCAATCCTGAGGATCGCCGCGCAGGAGAGAGATGATAATTGAACCTGCTGCGCTGCGTTTCCTGAGGACTTAGATTTTAAGGCAAGAAACAATTTACAATTATTTTTGAAATTCTGAAACTTAGCTCGATCCCCTGAAAACAAATCTGGCATGGGGATCCTAGGTTCCACAACAGGCAACCTAGCAAGATATGCAGCAATACTCCGAACCTCAGTGGCAAGCTGATCCACACGGCCAGACAACTGTGCAAACTCCATTGGGAGAAAAGATCCTCCCCAGCACCCAGAGATACAGAGGGAAAAAAAAAAAAAAAATGCAACAAACAGAAAAATATCTCTGACAACTTTTCTTCCTTCAAAATATTTTTTCCCTTCTGTGAGTACCATACAATTTTTATGGCCGGTGATACTGTTATGTTACGGTAGCTGAGGAGTGCAGGTAAAAAAGGAAATACACCAGAGCAGTTGGAATCTATGAGATTGCAGTACCCTGACTAACCACCACAACTAGAGGCAGCCGTGGAGCGTTCCTACGATGGTCCTAGACGCCTCGTCACAGCCTGAGAAACTAACTACACCTAAAGATAGAAATAGGAAAGCTATCTGCCCCGGAGCAGAACCCCAAAGATAATAGAAAGCCCCCAAACATGTAATGGCGGTTAGACAAGAGGAAATACTGACACAGAAAGAAAATAGTATGAGCAAACGCTGGGGCCCAAACTATCTAAATAGAAAAGGACAGGAAGGGTACTTACTGCAATCCCAGAAAACCCTGAAAAACACCAACTCTACTAATTTCAAAATCACCTGAGATCACACGACCTCTACCACCTAAATTAGTTCTCTGGTGTAACAAAAACAGCAGCCACTGAAAAAACTGCAAAAAGCAAAAGTACAAAACACAGTGGCTGGACTAAACTGAGAGGGCAAAAGCCCCCGGAGGGGACCCAGAAGGCCCCCACAGAAGTGCAGGACAAAATGCAAAAATATAGCAAAAACACAAAATAAGAAATTGTCTTATCTGATAGCAGGAGATGCAGACACGACACAGCAGGCTACAAGGGAAACTGGAAAGAAGGATTCAGACCAGAACAATTGATCACCGGCAACCCTGATGGGAAAATGATTCCCTTAAATAAGACCAATCAGTAACACCTGATTCCCAATCCTCACTAGTACCGCTTGTAACCACCAGAGGGAGCCTCTGCTCAGAACTCATCTCAAACCCATTCACAACAACTGTCCCTACTGTGACACATTGAGGAGGCTCTGTTATATTCTGGGGCTGCTTTGCAGCATCTGGCACTGGGTGTCTAGAATCTGTGCAGGGTACAATGAAATCTCAAGACTATCAAGGGATTCTAGAGAGAAATGTGCTGCCCAGTGTCAGAAAGCTTCGTCTCAGTCACAGGTCACGGGTCTTGCAACAGGATAATGACCCAAAACACACAGCTAAAAAAAACAAGAATGTAACACCCGTGCCTGTACCTCTGTGGGGTCCCCATCGGGGTCCCCGCTCTCAGTCTGCTTCCTGTTTCTGTGCCTCAGCTCCTGGTCTCTCCCCTGCTTCTGCTTCCTGGCGCGCGGCCAGCAGATCTCCTGGTAGTCGTACTGCCAGTACCCAGCTAATTCTTTTTGTCTTCTCAGACTACTAGTGGCTCTCTACTTTGTACCCGAGACGTTACCAGTGCTGCCTGTGCAAGTTCCATCCTGCTCAGCCATCCGTCACTCTGTTACCCAGGACGATGTCAGTACTGCCTGTGCAAGCTGTGTCCCCTGCTCCCGTTTCCTGCCTGTCAAGTTCAATGCTACCAGTTATCCCTGCCTGTTCACCTGTTCCGCTGGGCCAGCTTCCACGTGTCTGGGGTCTAGCTGGAGGTAGCACCTGCATCCCCTGGGCACTCCAATCTGATCCTGTTCCAGGGGGTCTTACTATGGGTGTCTGGGGCTCGCATAGTAATGCCCCCTTCGGAGCCCCCCCCGGTCCGTGGTCCCTTGGTTCCACAAAAATAGCAATAAACGAATGTGCACTACAACATTTGTGCCTCCGCTTCCATTTGTTACAAAAACATTGGACTATTCTAAAGTGGCCTTCTATGAGCCCTGACCTACTGTAAATCCTATTAAGCATCTTTGGAAAGAGCTGAAACATGCCGTCTGGAAAAGGCAACCTTCAAACACGAGACAACTGGAGCAGTTTGCTCTTGAGGAGTGGGTCAAAATACCTGTCGAGAGGTGCAGAAGTCTCATTGATTACAGGAATCGTTTGGAGTGATTGCCTGAAAAGGTTGTGCAACCAAATATTAAGTTAAGGGTATCATCATTTCTATCCAGGCCTATTTTATGAGTTTTATTTTTTTTAAATTCTGTGGAAGCATGGTTGAAAAGCAATGTCTGACTATCATTTGTTCATTTTCATAGATTTTTTGATTTATTATTACTTCGTAGTCCTTGTCAAACAATTGCAGGGCCTGTTGCTTGAAGAGTCAGACCTGCAATCTAGTGTCTCTCAGCAGCAAACTGTTGGTCTGGCGGTCAGTCAGGCTGAACCTAAGGTGGTCCTCCCGGATAGGTTTTCTGGGGGACAGGATAAATTTATAGTATTCCGTGAAGCCTGTAAGCTGTATTTTAGGCTTCGTCCCGTCTATCTGGAGTGAGTAGCAACGGGTTGGGATTATTATTTCTCTCCTTCAAAGAGATCCTCAATCCTGGGCCTTTTCACTTCCGGCGGACTCTCCGGTCAGTTGATGTTTTTTTTTGAGGTTCTAAGCCTCGTGTATGATGATCCGGACTGTGTCTCCCTTGCTAAGTCTAAGCTACGTAAGCTCCAGCAGGGAGACTGGCCAGCAGAGGAATTCTGCTCATGGTTCCATAGTTGGGCCACTGACACCCGGTTTGACGATCCTGCTCTTAGGAGTCAGTTTTGTCAGGGCCTATCAGAAAGACTAAAAGATGCACTAGAGCTTTACGAGACTCCTGAGTCGGAGGCAATCATAGCTCTGGCCATATGCATTGACAGATGCCTCAGGGGTAGACCTGTTGTGACTCCGCCCTCCCATGGTACTCCCTAAAACTGAGGCTCTCTCTGTGTGCTCTGAAGAACCAATGCAGGTAGGATGGGCTTCCCCTCGAGATGAGTCTCTTATGTCGTTGCGTTTTTTTCTATGGTCAAAAAGGGCATTTCATTGGGGTTTGTCCTTCTTTACCAGAAGGACAAAAAGCTGTCGGAAAACTGCTTACCCCAGGTTGTGTAGAGGATGATAACCTGGGTGTATATATATCCTCCGCACGTGTATCTCAGTTTTTCTTACCTACAGAAGTGGTTATTGGTATGAAAACTGAGAAAATATCCAAGCTCTTGGATAATGGGGCAGGAACCAACATGGTGGAGGCTCTGTTTACACGGGACCTTGGTCTTTCCTGTACCACTCTGGCGAAGCTCATCTCCATACTTACAATTGACTCTGTGCCTCTCGATCAGGGAACTTTTACTCAAGTAGTGCATAGTGTTGTGAATGGGCTGGAGGTGAGTTCTGAGCAGAAGCTCCCTCTGGTGGTTACAAACGGTACTGGACTGTCCAGTGAAGATTGTGAGGATTGGGAATCAGGTGTTACTGACTGGTCTTATATAAGGGAGTCGCCTTCCCATCAGGGTTGCCGGTGATCAATTGTTCTGGTCTCAATCCTTGATTCCTGTTTCCTTGGTAGCCTGCTGTGCCGTGTCTGAATCTCCTGCTAACAGATAAGACATTTTCTTCTTTTTGTTTTTGTGCTTGATTTTTGCATTTTGTCCTGCACTTCTGTGGGGGCCTTCAGGGTCCCCTCTGGGGGCTTTTGCCCTCTCAGTTCAGTTCAGCCACTGATGTTTGTACATTTGCTTTTTCCAGTTTTTTCAGTGGCTGCTGTTTTGTTTTTGGTTACACCAGAGAACTAATTTAGGTGGTAGAGGTCGTGTGATCTCAGGTGTTTTTGAAATTAGTAGAGTTGGTGCTTTTCAGGGTTTTTTGGGATTGCAGTAAGTGCCCTTCCTATCCTTTTCTATTTAGTAAGTTTGGGCCCCAACGTTTGCTCATACTATTTTCTGTCTGTGTCAGTATTTCTTCTTGTCTAACCGCCATTACATGTTTGGGGGCTTTCTATGTTCTTTGGGGATCTGCTCCGGGGCAGATAGCTTTCCTCTTTCTATCTTTAGGTGTAGTTAGTTTCTCAGGCTGTGACGAGGCGTCTAGGACCAACGTAGGAACGCTCCACGGCTGCCTCTAGTTGTGGTGGTTAGTCAGGGTACTGCAATCTCATAGTTTCCAACTGCTCTGGTGTATTTCCTTTTTGCCTGCTCTCCTCAGTTACCAAATCATAACAGTATCACCGGCCCAAACTGAAAATTATATGGTACTCACAGAAGGGAAAAATATTGTGGAAAGAAAAAAAAAGTTGTCAGAGTTGTCAGAGATTTTTTTTTTTCTGTTTGTTGCATTTTTTTTTTCCCTCTGTATCTCTGGGTGCTGAGGAGGATTTTTTTCTCTCTCAATGGAGTTTGCACAGTTGTCTGGCCGTGTGGATCAGCTTGCCACTGAAGTTCGGAGTATTGCTACCTATCTTGCTAGGTTGCCTGTTGTGGAACCTAGGATTCCCATGCCAGATTTGTTTTTAGGGGATCGAGCTAAATTTCTGAATTTCAAAAATAACTGTAAATTGTTTTTTGCCTTAAAATCTAAGTCCTCAGGGAACGCAGCGCAGCAGGTTCAAATTGTCATCTCTCTCCTGCGCGGCGACCCTCAGGATTGGGCTTTTTCCCTGACACCTGGGGATCCTGTTTTGAGTGATGTTGATGCGTTTTTTCAGGCTTTGGGGTTATTGTACGATGAGCCTAATGTCACTGATCAAGCTGAAAAAACTTTGTTGGCATTAAGTCAGGGGCTTGAGGACGCTGAGTTATACTGTCAGAGATTCCGTAGGTGGGCAGTCCTGACCAAATGGAATGACGACGCTTTGGCAGCTCTTTTTCGGAAGGGACTGTCAGATAATGTAAAGGATGTTATGGTGGGATTCCCTGTTCCCTCTGGTCTCAATGATTCTATGTCATTAGCGATTCAAATTGACAGACGTTTGCGTGAGCGGAAAGGTATGCGTGGAATAATGTTGCCTTGTGAACCTGCTTCTGAATCCATGCAGTGTGAAAGAGTGGTTTCTGGGGCACAGCGTCATGAATTTCGAAAGCGCAATGGGTTATGTTTCTACTGTGGTGATGCCTCTCATGCTATTTCAGTCTGCCCTAAGCGGGGAAGACGTTTTGCACGCTCAGTTGTCTTGGGTAGTGTTCAGACTAAGTTTTTATTAACTGTGACCCTGATATGCTCTCTGTCCTCATTTTCTGCTCAGGCTTTTGTTGATTCTGGAGCAGCTATTAACTTGATGGATTTTGATTTTGCTAAACGTTTGTGGTTTCCCTTGATACCCCTACGGAAGTCTATTCCCCTACTGGGGATCGATTCTACCCTTTGGCTGAGAATAAACCTCAGTTCTCTACTCAGGTGATAATGAGGGTAGAACCTGATCATCAGGAGAGTTGCACATTTTTGGTTCTGTATAATCTGCATGACATTATCGTACTGGGTTTCCCTTGGTTACAGTCTCATAATCCTGTTTTGGATTGGAAATCTGTGTCTGTTACCAGTTGGGGCTGCCAACACTCCTGTTTTTTCTGCCTCCCCCCAGGCTCAGGATGTTCCTGACTTTTTGATTGATTTTTCTGATGTGTTTAGCGAAAGTAAATCTGCATCCTTACCTCCCCATAGGAGCTATGACTGCGCTATTGAATTAGTGCCTGGTAGTAAATTCCCTAAAGGTCGCCTTTTTAACTTGTCTGTACCTGAACATGACGCTATGCGGTCTTATATCAAGGAGTCATTGGAGAAGGGTCATATCAGACCATACTCTTCACCCTTAGGTGCCGGTTTTTTCTTTGTGGCCAAAAAGGATGGTTCATTAAGGCCATGTATTGATTATCGTCTCTTGAACAATATTACTGTGAAATATCAATATCCTTTACCCTTGATCTCTGATCTGTTTTCCAGGCTGAAAAACGCTACTTGGTTTACCAAGCTTGACCTCAGGGGGGCATATAACCTTATTCGCATTAAGCACGGGGATGAATGGAAGACGGCATTTAATACCCCTGAAGGGCATTTTCAGTACCTTGTGATGCCCTTTGGGCTCACTAATGCTCCTTCTGTCTTCCAGTCCTTCATGAATGACATTTTCAGGGATTTTGTGGATAAATTTCTGATTGTTTATTTGGATGATATCTTGATTTTTTCCAATGACTGGGACTCTCATGTAAAACATGTTCGGACTGTGTTCCAGATTTTGAGAGAGAATGCTCTGTATGTGAAGGGATCAAAGTGTCTTTTTGGCGTTCAGAGGATCTCATTTCTGGGATTCATTTTGTCCCCATCTGTTATTGAAATGGACCCGGTCAAGGTTCAGGCCATCTGTGATTGGGTCCAGCCTACTTCATTAAAGGCTCTTCAAAGATTCTTGGGTTTTGCCAATTTTTATTGTAAATTTATTGGTAATTTCTCTGTTATTGTTAAACCATTAACTGATTTGACCAAGAAGGGTTCTGATGTGGTGAATTGGCCTCCTGAGGCAGTCTCTGCATTTCAGGAACTTAAGCAGAGATTCACTTCTGCTCCTGTTCTACGGCAGCCTGATGTTTCTCTACCATTTCAGGTGGAGGTTGATGCCTCTGAAATTGGGGCAGGTGCCGTTTTGTCCCAAAGAGATCCAGAGACCTCTAAAAGTAACCCTTGTGCCTTTTTCTCTCGAAAATTTTCTCCCACTGAACGTAATTATGACGTGGGTAATCGGGAGTTATTAGCCATGAAGTGGGCTTTTGAAGAGTGGAGACATTGGCTGGAGGGAGCCAAACATCAGGTGGTGGTCCTTACGGACCATAAGAATCTAGTTTATCTGGAATCTGCCAAGCGACTTAATCCTAGACAGGCCAGGTGGGCCTTGTTTTTCACACGTTTTAATTTTGTGGTTTCATTTCTTCCTGGCACTAAGAATGTTAAGGCGGATGCCCTCTCGAGGAGTTTCCTGGCGGACTCTCCTGAGTTATCTGATCCTTCTGTTATTTTGAAAGAGGGTGTAGTTCTTTCCGCCATCTCGCCCAATTTGAGACTGGCTCTGGAGGGGTGTCAGGAGGATAAGCCCGAGCGCTGCCCTGTTGGGAAATTGTTTGTCCCGGACCAGTGGAAAAAGATGTAATGTCTGAGATTCATTGTTCCACGTTGGCCGGTCATCCCGGAATTTTTGGTACCAGAGACTTGGTTAGTCGGTCCTTTTGGTGGTCTACCTTGTCTCGTGATGTCAGGGAGTTTGTGCAGTCCTGCGGGACTTGCTCTCGCTCCAAGCCTTGCTCTCGTTCTAGTGGTTTGTTGATGCCATTACCTGTGCCCAAGAGACCATGGACCCATATCTCTATGGATTTCATTTCCGACCTCCCTGTTTCTCAGAGAATGACCGTCATCTGGGTGATTTGCGATAGGTTTTCCAAGATGATACATCTTGTGCCATTACCTAAGTTGCCTTCCTCCTCTGAATTGGTGCCTTTGTTCCTTCAGCACGTGGTTCGTTTACACGGCATTCCTGAGAACATTGTGTCTGACAGAGGAGTCCAGTTTGTTTCCAGATTTTGGAGGACCTTTTGTTCTAAAATTGGTGTTCAATTGTCTTTCTCCTCGGCGTTTCATCCTCAGACCAATGGTCAAACTGAGAGAACAAACCAGACATTGGAGACTTATCTAAGATGCTTTGTGTCTGCTGATCAGGATGACTGGGTCTCTTTTTTGCCTTTGGCTGAGTTTGCTCTTAATAATAGGGCTAGCTCTGCCACTTTGATGTCTCCATTTTTCTGTAATTCTGGGTTTCATTCTCGATTTTCTTCAGGACAGACGGAGGCTTCTGTCTGTCCAGGTGTTGACTCTGTTGTGGAGCGTATGCAACAGATTTGGGACCAGGTAGTGGAGAGGTTGTCCCTCTCTCAGGAGAGGGCCCAGCGGTTTGCTAACCGGCATAGGACTGATGGTCCTCGATTTAAAGTGGGGGACTTGGTCTGGTTGTCCTCAAGAAATATTCCTATGAGAGTGGCATCTCCTAAATTTAAGCCTAGGTTCATTGGACCTTATAAGATCATGGAGATTCTTAATCCTGTTTCTTTTCGTTTGCTTCTTCCAGGGACATTTAAGATCCATAACGTGTTCCACAAGTCCTTGTTGAAGAGGTTTGTTGAGCCAGTGGTTCCTACTACTGTGCCTCCTGACCCTGTTTTGGTTGAGGGCAATCTGGAGTATGTGGTTGAGAAAATATTGAATTCTCGTTTTTCTAGACGGAAACTCCAGTATTTGGTTAAATGGAGAGGTTATGGTCAGGAGGACAATTCTTGGGTGTTTGCTTCGGACATCCATGCTAGGAGACTCATCCGTGCATATCATAGAACTCATCCTGACCGACCTGGTTGCTCTAGTGGGGGTTCGGTGACCCCTCCTCAAGGGGGGGGTACTGTTGTAAATGGGCTGGAGGTGAGTTCTGAGCAGAAGCTCCCTCTGGTGGTTACAAACGGTACTGGACTGTCCAGTGAAGATTGCGAGGATTGGGAATCAGGTGTTACTGACTGGTCTTATATAAGGGAGTCGCCTTCCCATCAGGGTTGCCGGTGATCAATTGTTCTGGTCTCAATCCTTGATTCCTGTTTCCTTGATAGCCTGCTGTGTCGTGTCTGAATCTCCTGCTAACAGATAAGACATTTTCTTCTTTTTGTTTTTGTGCTTGATTTTTGCATTTTGTCCTGCACTTCTGTGGGGGCCTTCAGGGTCCCCTCTGGGGGCTTTTGCCCTCTCAGTTCAGTTCAGCCACTGATGTTTGTACATTTGCTTTTTCCAGTTTTTTCAGTGGCTGCTGTTTTGTTTTTGGTTACACCAGAGAACTAATTTAGGTGGTAGAGGTCGTGTGATCTCAGGTGTTTTTGAAATTAGTAGAGTTGGTGCTTTTCAGGGTTTTTTGGGATTGCAGTAAGTGCCCTTCCTATCCTTTTCTATTTAGTAAGTTTGGGCCCCAACGTTTGCTCATACTATTTTCTGTCTGTGTCAGTATTTCTTCTTGTCTAACCGCCATTACATGTTTGGGGGCTTTCTATGTTCTTGGGGATCTGCTCCGGGGCAGATAGCTTTCCTCTTTCTATCTTTAGGTGTAGTTAGTTTCTCAGGCTGTGACGAGGCGTCTAGGACCAACGTAGGAACGCTCCACGACTGCCTCTAGTTGTGGTGGTTAGTCAGGGTACTGCAATCTCATAGTTTCCAACTGCTCTGGTGTATTTCCTTTTTGCCTGCTCTCCTCAGTTACCAAATCATAACAGCATAGTGTGAACCTGTACATAGGGAGCTCCTTTCTTTTTGTATGTTGGAAGGTCTCCCTACTCCTATTGTAAAAAAATTGAAACAAGGGAAAAGGGGTAGGTCAAATTGTGTGATAACCTTATAGTGTTGAGAACATTGGTAATGTATAATCCCCAAATCAAAAAGACTGGAACATACATAAGGCTGAACAGGACAGTCGGTGAAAACTAAAAGGAGAAAAGAATCAGACCTAAAAAGTCCCAGTGTGTCAGAAATGGTGGATCAAAAATAATGTTTATGGATGTTAATTTATATCAGGTGACAATCAAGGATATCAAAACAAGGTAGGTGTGAAGAATATTGGAGATATAATTGAATGTCAATCAGCTGTATGCTATTGGGCCTGGAATTATAAAAACCCTTTCAGCATGTGCTGTGGCATATTTCCCAGAGGAGCATTGCGGCTTTAAGTCTCCTCATCTCGGCATGCTTAGCATGTCGATCTCCGCAAGGAGAAACGATACTTCTTGGATAATGGTCGGATGCCTCTCACACAGCCAAACCAGATCTCCGCTTTGCACTGACGAGGGGCAGTACCCCGAAACACAGTGTCTGCAAATTGAGATTCTGGTTTGGCTATTATCCTAGGTCATGTGACAAGGCTCGTTAAAGGGTCAACATTGACTTGTAGGATTGCTACCTTCCAATAGGTGGCACTAGAGTTCTAGCTCTCTTCCTCTCTGAAGAGACAATTTGCATAATTATCAAATTTCCCAGAGGAGCATTGCGGCTTTAAGTCTCCTCATCTCCTCATGCTTAGCATGTCGATCTCCGCAAGGAGAAACGATACTTCTTGGACTGTGGCAACATGACACCTGGCCAGCTCGCTCGAACAAAAGGATTCACACCCCCTCTAACTAGCAGCTGGTATGCAACCTTCCACTGGAGGACCCCCTGTGGATCCAAGCCATGAAGCTTGAGTTTTTTGTTCAGCCAGCTAGGATTTCATAAAGGAGTTATGGAAATATTATACATCCTAGCTGTACATCATATATATTTCTGAGACCCTCAGACCAGGGCAAATGCAAGTCAGGGTCTCCAGGCATTCTAACACACACGGGAAGGGAGATACATAGGACAGCCACTAGCAGCTAGGTAGCAAAACTGTGTTTAATCTCTATGAGTAGCAGGGACCGGGTCAGATGGCGCCAGAATGAGTTGCCCCAGCCAACTGCATGAATTCCTCAGATGACTCAGACCAGGTTTCCCTTGGCCCCGAACCTCCCACACATTGGGGTGTCTCTTTATGTCTCTGGCAAAGATGGTGATCCAACCGGATAGCCAGAGACATGACTGCTTCAAGGGAAACTGGAGTCTCATACAGGACTAAGGCATCAATGGCCATGTTCACCCTAATGGAGAGAGATTATTATCCCTATTTGTTGCTCCTTGGTTCCTGAGGAACAAGGATGTAACCTTAAGTATAGCTTACAGGCCTCCCTGAAAACAACAAACTTATCACGCTCCCCAGAGAATCTGTCAGGCAAGGCGATCTTGGGCTCCACTAAGGGTTGCCTGGGAGTCACGGTTCCAAAACCTGATGTGTTAGAGTGCTGCATAACTACAGTGCATAGATCTGTCACCTCCAGACTGAGTTGCTGCAGTTGCCCTGTCAGACCAGTGACCAATAATGAATCAAAAAATGGTTCCGTCCAGAGCTAATGTCACATCTCTGTTGTCGGGTGTCCTGGGAGCAAGGGTTCCTTCCCTTTCTCTAATGCTAGGGGCTCCCTAGATTGCCCTGTATCACGGATTACTTCTGATGGTGAAGACGCCGGGGCCATGTACCTTGCCTTAGCTCCTGAATTCACCCTCAGTCTGTACCCTTCCCCCACCCAAGGAAGAGGGGAGTAGTAGTGTACCATAATACACCAACCAGATTAACAAGGTAATACAAATAGGGATAAAGGAAAATACTAATCAAACAAATGTGTTCTCACAAATAACAGAGGAATGCACCAAGGAGTCGAGGATGGGGTAAAACTAAAGTAGGAGAAGGATGGGAACTTAACACACACCGAAAACCTTGGAACAGTCACAGATAAATCTGCTAAACGCCTTCCCAAATAACAGCCACCAACCAACAACCTCCAACCATGCAGCAAAATCTAGCTCTGGTAATGAGTGCGTGCCAGGGCCCAGATTATATAAGAGATGAGTGTCTAACAGTGAACAGCTGAGCCTTAATGCAGCAAAGCTTCCCAAAGCTCTCAACTGAGCAGATTAACCCCTGCATCGTTTAGTGTGAAGGTGAAGTGGTTCTAATCATAGCAGGAGTAGGAGAAATCAGACGCTGCGGCTTTCTGGCTTCTCTCTGTCACGGTAAACCCGTGACATGAATTCATCCAGAAGTGCATTTGTGGGTTAAAACACTGATGTTGGACGAGAGGGCAAGGCTGCAATGTCTGTTCTACTTCATCCCAAAAGTGTTTGATAATAATGAAATAAAGGCTGTCAAGTCCTTCCACACCAAATTAACCCAATCATGTCTTTATGTCATGTGTCTGGAATCGAACCCTTGTTTATGTGGTCAGGGTCTCTTTCTGCTGAGCCACAGCATTTACACCTTTTATTAGGTGTTTTAGTTGTTTTATCTTTGTTTCTTTAGGTTTTTGGTAACAGGTGTTTTTAATTTACTGTGTTTGTCTGTTCTATCACCTTTCAAGTGCAGCTTTATACACCTTCCTGTTATGATTTGGTAGCTGAGGAGAGCAGGCAAAAAAGGCAATACACCAGAGAGGTTGGAATCTATTGGATTGCAGTACCCTGACTAACCACCACAACTAAAGGCAGCCGTGGAGCGTACCTACGTTGGTCCTAGACGCTTTGTCACAGCCTGAGAAGCTAACATCACCTAAAGATAGAAAGAGGAAAACTATCTGCCCCGGAGCAGATCCCCAAAGAACATAGGAAGCCCCCAAACATGTAATGGCGGTTAGACAAGAGCAATACAGACACAGACAGAAAATAGTATGAGCAAACGTTGGGGCCCAATCTTCCTAGACAGAAAAGGATAGGAAGGTCACTTACTGCAATCCAAAAAACCCTAAAAAAATACCAACACACTAATTGCAAAAACACCTGAGATCACACGACCTCTACCACCTAAATTAGTTCTCTGGTGTAACAAAACTAAGCCGCAGCCACAGAAAAAACTGGAAAAGGCAAATGAACAAACAACTGGCTGAACTAAACTGAGAGGAGCACAAGCCCCCGGAGGGGACCTGGCAGACCCCCACAGAAGTGCAGGACAAAATGCAAAAAGCAAGCACAAAAAACTAAAAGAAGAAAATGTCTTATCTGTTAGCAGAAGATGCAGGCACGAAACAGCAAGCTTCAAAGTGAACCAGGAACAAAAGTTGAGACCAGAACAATTGATCACCGGCAACCCTGATGGGAGGGAACCTCCCTTATATAAGACCAGTCAGTAACACCTGATCGCCAATCTTCACAATCTTCATTGAATAGTTCAGTACTGTTTGTAACCACCAGAGGGAGCTTCTGCTCAGAATTAATTTCTAGCACATTCACAACACCTTCCTCTGCTGGTGTCTCCTGCTGGTGATAGTCTTTGTTGGATTCATTCACTTTGCTGTATTTTATGTTGCTTGCAGTTGCTTCGTGCGTAATTCCTTTACTCCTTAGGAAATTGTTACTCTAGCAATACTAGGACCCGCTAAGGACATTCAGGATAAGCCTTTGTTGGGGGCGCCATTGCTTTATTTTATGGTGCCAACCTCCGTGGTCAGTAAGAGACAGACCAGGGTCAGAGGAGTGCTTTATTCTAGTCTGAACAGTGATCTGTCAGGTTCAGGTATTTGTCTCCCTGGTTTGTGCATTACCTGTGTGAATGTGATTTAGCAGTCATAACACTGTATGGCCCTTGCTTTGTACACTAGAGCACAGTCATGTTGGAGCAAAAAAAGTACCTTCCCAAAATGTCACCTCAAAGATGGACCAAAACAATTGTCTAAAATGTCTTTGAAGAATTAACATGTGTCTTCACTGTAAATAATAAGGGTCTACGCCAAGTCTTGAAAAACAACCCCATAGCATTATCCCTTCTCCACCCACCTTTAAAGTTGGCATAATGCAGGGGATACATTGCTTTGGTTCCTAAACACTACTAATTTTCTATATTAACACTTGTGCAATATTAAGGACGGAAGAAATTTCACAAATTGACTTTTTGAAATGGTGGCATCCCATGACAGTACTCCTGAGGAAGCTGTCTTGGTATTGTAATACACGTGAGGTAGCGGTCCCAACACAATTTAATTTTGGAGGATCAGACATAACCTTCGGCCTCGATTCATCAAAACAATTTTGCAACCCCCCCAATACATACTACAAAAAAAATAATGAATACATGAACTCCGCTATTGTAAATATTAAAAACGTAAGATACTTGGTTAGAGTTTTTTAATCAAAGGATTCAAAAGTTATCCAACCATGTCAAGGTGTACCTTTTACAAAAAGTGGATCCTTCATGATCTTCCAATGTCTTAAAAATAATTTTAACATCCTGATTTGGGGCTGCCCTCTGTGTTGGAGACCACCAACATATTACCAAAAAATATAAGAAAAACCTTTAGCATTCTCAAAAGAAGTTATACAACTTCTTGATAATCTAAAATACAACAATGTGTGGAAATTAAACAAACTTTAAACTATATTTAACAATAATCTGGAATTGGAAAAAAACAAACATCATTGATTGAGAAAAACAAAAGACCTAAAAAAAATCAACTACAATCACATAGCAATGGCAACGCCAACACCAATCTATTATTATAATCCCTATTATTATAACCCCATACGGCTTTTCTATTTTTTGGGATTGGAAGAAGTCCCTAAAAATACATGACCTATTATATGCCAGATTTTATTGGTGACATAATTACTTATAGCGTCCAAATGAAAGAAGACAACAACTCCACCTCTTTCAGAAATAATAGACAAAGTTTCAATGCACAATATTTTTTAATATAATTTTCTTATTAGAGACTGAGCCTTTCTAAAATTCCTTCCAGGCTTAATCATAGAATAATTATTTGTTGAGATATGAAAAAAAATCAAGTCAGACTTAAAAATCAAAAAGATACAAGTATGGTAACTTAAATATGTAGATTACATAATTAAGTTTTGGTGCTTGTTAGAAAAACTCCCTATTATTGCATAAGTTCTATGAGTGTATAAAAATAAGTCTAGTTGAAACCTTTTTCATTTTTCACACCCCCTCTTTGTATTCCTGTTCCCATCACCATATCATTCCTCAAACCTCCCTGGTTTTATATAAGTTTGATAAAACCAATACAAATGTATTGAAAAATGCAATAAAAAACCCTGTTCTGACAAGGAAGGATCATATTATCCATGGCAAGAAAAAAAGGATTTCAATCTGTGTGGAATATGTTCGTAAAAAAGACTGACTTACTTAATAACTGAGTCTTCAGAAGATGCATCGTCCATTTCTTCTAATGTTGCCAAAACAAAGTTTGCTTCAAATACCATGTCATCTATACTGAAAATTATTGGTCTAAAATGACACAGTTGAGTAATTATTGGTCTTGAAACAAACAGTTTGTTTTTAAGATGATTAGAAAAGCCAAGATTACCATCTGCAGTTAACAATTAAAATAATGTTTATAAAGAAATTTATTGGATAAAACCTACTCTCCTGGTTTGTGGAAATGAATTGTAATGACAGCACTGGTCGCCTCTGCAAATGACAAGAAGCCCTATAAATAGAGAGTGTTGTGTAAGAAATGAGTGTCACAAAGCAATTAAATTAAGGCTTTAGTCTTCACAATATAAAATATTTACATATACAGTGACTTACATTGCTTCTACTTATGCTTTATCACTAGGACACCTGTCTCACTGGCTCATATGATATCCATACACCCTCATTAGGCATACACAAGGGTTTAATTCCTTTAGCACCAGAGTGTGTTTTGAGGTAGGGTAACCTTAATCCAGGAATGAAGAAGACAATTGCCTTCATTTATTAAGACTGGCACTTTGTATGCCGCTCTTATTCATGGCCGTGCAGGAATAAGATGCACCTAATTCATGTAATGTATCTAAGGGCAAGGTGTAACTGTTCTAAAGAAGAGCTCTTTCGTAAGGAGAGTCAGAATCTTCTTCAGAGATTCTTGTTAAGGAGATATCCCAAAAAGGTTCTCCGGAAGGCCTTTAATAGGGCTAAAATGACAAATAGGGATAGACTACTTGATATACCCCCAAAAAAGCGAGAGGAAAAAGTAATGAGATTCATAGGGACCTATGATGAAAAGGCCACTGAAGCCTGTAACATCTTATGTAAGTATTGGCCCATTTTGAGGGCCGATCCCGATTTAAAAGAGGTTATCTGTAGTTTTCCCTAGATTACATATCGTAGAGGAAAAAATCTGAGGAGCTTCTTGACACACAGTCATTTCATGTCACATCAAGATAGGTTTGATGTGAGGGGTAGGAAGGAGAAGGAAGGGTACCATTCGTGTGGATCCTGTAATTTTTGTAAATACCTCCCAGTTGTCAGTTTACCAATCCGGTTGATAAGAGGAATTATTATGTTAAGGACAGCATAAATTGGAAGACCAAAGGGGATATATATGTAATTATGTGCCCCTGTCCCAATTTGTATGTGGGCAAAACAATTTAGGAACTTAGGAGGCGAATTTCCAAACATATTAGTTACATTAATACTAAGGCTAGTTTCACACCAGCGTTTCAATAACCTGCATCGGTCTGCGCACGGCCGCCGCTAAGCTCCGCCCCGGCCGCACCTCCTCCCGGCCGCTCCGCCTATGGGCGCATGACGCTGCATGCGACCTGCGTACTCTATCTTTAGCATTGGGTATGCAGGCCGTGCGCAGGTATGCGTTTTCCGGCGCGTGCGTCCTTTTGACGGTGCGCCGACCTGCGTCAAACGCACCGTGTTGCATTTTGGTGTGCTTGGCGTACCGTCAAAAGGACGCATGCACCGGCAAATGCATACCTGCGCATGGCCTGCGTACCCAATGCTAAAGATAGGGTACGCAGGTCGCATGCAGCGTCATGCGCCCATAGGTGAAGCGGCTGGGAGGAGGCGTGGCGAGGGCGGAGCTTAGCGGCAGCCATGCGCAGACCGACGCAGGTCAGTGAAACGCTAGTGTGAAACTAGCCTAAGACTGAGACACCTCTATCATCACATATGAGGACTGTGCATCGTGATGATCCTCTACAATTGAAAATATGGGGAGTTAGACATCTATCCCTGGGTCCTAGGAAGGGTAATCTGGATAGGATGTTGCTCCAAGAGGAGTGTAGATGGATATTTAGACTAAGAAGTAGGTGCCCTAATGGGTTAAATGAGGGTTTTTCCTTTTCTGCTTTTTTGGAAGATTGAATTGATGGGTCCCATTCTAACTGGTAATTAATTAAGGAAGCCTGGTTTTCTCTGGTTTAATCCCCTATTATATGAATATACTTTAATAATTGAGATATTGATCTATTCCTGCCTAGAATTTAATAACTATTAGAGGTCATTTTGAATATGGCTTACCATTAATTGGTGTGATGTTGTTATTATTGTCAAGAAAGAAGGTATAATACCAAAATATTTAGACTTGAGAGTCCTCGGTGGTTGATACCTTTTAATGGCTAACTGAAAAGATGGTAACAAATTGCAAGCTTTCGAGACTACTCAGGTCTCTAGATCAGGCAAAGACTAAAACAAAAACTGAAGAATCACATATTTATATACACAAAAGGACACAGGAATAGTGCAATAGGTAAGACAAGTGACGTGAAGCAGAACTGTCATTATGGCAGAGGGATGAACATAAATATTGGAACAGTTCATCATATTTATGTTCATCCCTCTGCCATAATGACAGTTCTGCTTCACGTCACTTGTCTTACCTATTGCACTATTCCTGTGTCCTTTTGTGTGTATAAATATGTGATTCTTCAGTTTTTGTTTTAGTCTTTGCCTGATGAAGAGACCTGAGTAGTCTCGAAAGCTTGCAATTTGTTACCATCTTTTCAGTTAGCCATTAAAAGGTATCAACCACCGAGGACTCTCAAGTCTAAATATTTTTCTATCTACTGGCTAACACGGTACGAAGATACACATCTTTCCTAGGTATAATACCAATAAATACGAAGTAACAGGATAAATAAGTGACCATGGCTAACATGGGCTTTTAATGGTTCTACATAATTAAATTTGCTGCTTTGAGACATGTCATAATAATTATTTTTCTGCCCCTTGTGGTGTTGAGTAGTTATTCTATAATTGATGTAAGTGTATTATCATGGACGTAATCGTATTACCAGGGTATGCTCCTCCATCTGTTAATACTGTCATTGAGTTGAAATGAGAATGCCTTCTGCGCAAGCATGAGTATCACTGGAAGGACATGCGCAGTATGCATCCAGCGTCTGTTAGGTTTGGAGAGGGGGCGCATGCGCTACAATGTCATAGAGACCCCGGAAATAAATAATTGCTATCGGAGATCGCCGGTCGTGGCAAATGATGGGAAAGTAGTTGATTGGAGGGGACAACTGTGAATGAATGGATGGGTGAGGGGCATCTGGAATTGACGCAATGAATGTGCAATGTTATTTGTGTCCCTGCCATGTCCTATATATGTGCGCTGTGAGCAAAAATCCAATTATGGATTATTTGGAAGCACTTTAATGTGACACGTTTTTGTTATGAATAATGTAAAGGGGTTTTGATGTAAATTTTGTCATTGGAAAATTAACAATATTGTTGATGATTGGTGCAGAGCCTTTGAGCCTTGTGATTGGCTGACATGTGTCAGTCTCTTGCTTATGACAACACAACAAATGTTTTAAAAGGTTTGGTCAGCCATGTGGTGCTCAGTCTAGCCTCTAATCCTGATGAAGCCAGCGTGCAGGGCCGGCGTCAGAACCCGGCATACCCGGGCAAGTGCCGGGGCCCTGAGCAGGCGGGGGGCCCACTCGCCGTCGGGCTTCCCCGCGCCCGTTAGCGGATGAGAGCGGTACCAGCGCCGCCACTGGGCCCCCCCCCGCTTGCTCAGGGCCCCGGCAGCATCGGCGCAATACTTACCTCTCCCCGTGCCTCCGCTGCCGCAGCTCCGGGCTCCAGGGGGCGCCTGCAGGGCGCCGGCGCTTCCTCTCACAGCAGCGCCGCTGAATGACGTCATCATTCAGCGGCCGGCTGTGGCAGAGAGAGCGCGGACGCCGGACAGGTGAGATGTGAGAGATGTGTGTGTATCAGTGTGTGTGTATGTGAGAGAGTGCTGCGGTGCTGTCTGTGTGATGGTGGTGGGGGGGAGGCAGTGATGGTGGTGAGGAGCCGGGGCCCGGAGGCAATGATGATGATGATGGGGAGGCGATGATGATGGGAAGGCGATGATGATGGGGAGGCGATGATGATGGGGAGGCAATGATGATGATGGGGAGGCGATGATGATGGGGAGGTGATGATGATGGGGAGGGAATGATGATGGGGAGGCGATGATGATGGGGAGGCAATGATGATGATGATTGGGAGTCTTTCAACAGCGCCCTTTCCTGAGCCGTAACAGCGCAGAATGCAGCACAGTGCAGAGGAGAGCTCCATATTTTGTATGGAGCATTATATGGGGACCAGTATCCTGTATGGAGCATTATTTGGGGTCCAATATTCTTTATGGAGCATTATATTTGGCCCATAATACTGTATGGAGGACTATGTGGTGCCCATAATATTGTATGGAGGACTGTACTGTCCGGTCTGTACTGTGCGCTGTGAGGATTTGGCGGTTTTTGAGCTATTGTAGATTTTACAATAGATATCACTCATGTAATGGAAGAAGTGAAGTGTTTGACATTGTACTATACCCATATTTCTCTGCAGTATCTGTGCATCATGAATCGTGGTCTGTGTTAAAGGGGCCCACTGAGACTCTTTCGCCCGGGGCCCATAAAAACCTGGAGCCGGCCCTGCCAGCGTGACTGGCGAAACATGTTGGAGAGGTCTAGTAGTTGATTTTAGTAGCTAGCTAGTGGAGTGTATATAAACTCCCAATGAGAGTAGTGGTAGCGGCCTCACCAACTCTATGGAATGAATAATACATAGTTGTTAGATATAAATCCAGAGGATTAGACAGTTACTTATCCTATTAGTGTATACCCAATATCTATTTTATTAAAATTCTTTAATACTTTAATTAAAAGTTATGTTTTACGCTAACCTTTAGTTAGGGTCTAGTTACATTTGGCAAATTGTGATTAACCTAATTCATGGACTCCTTTCTCAACATCCGCCGTGCATATATGTCGAGGCAGGAAGTGCATTCCCGCAAAATGCCGTACATGTACAGTGTGATGATGTTGCCGACTCAAGAGCAGAGCTAGCAAAATCATCAGCAGGTGTCAGCTATATACCTTGCAGTGATGCCCAATATTGGTGCTAGCACTGATTATGGTTGTTTAACTCCTCAAAAGGGACAGCTGCATCTATCTGCTTATGAAACCCTAGAACGCATACCTGGGGCCTCGCAGGCCCGCCCTGTTAATTGTTTTCTATTTTCTGCAAGATTACTTTAGTTAGAATTTTGAAACTCTAGGTATTCCTCAGGTATATAGTTGTTTGTCATTTCCAGTTGTTCATTTATTTTTATGTTACAGGCATTTCGGTATAACAACTCTCTTTTGGGAATACCCCATATTCACATAACTGGGGCCATTTAGGCCCATACATGTGCATATCTGTTCTACTTGTGGACAAAATGTCTGCAAGGAACAGTCTTCCGAACAGATAACATGTGAAAATTGTTGGGGTCATCAGTAAAGTTGAAAAGGAAAGTTTGAAAAGAGATATTCCTGCTATTCCTGCACCATGTTTACTACAACTTTTATATAAAAAACGTTTAGACAAAAAAAAGTTATTATATAGCATGCATATATTGGGCGTTTTAAGCCCGTGTACTTACATTTTTTGTTGTTTTTGCACATAATTATAATGTAGTGGGAATGTATCCTTACTTTTCAATTTTCAAATAAACTTTGAAAATTATTTTTGTTTGAGTTATTCCATGTTATTTGCACACGGGCCTAAAAGGCCCCAGGTATGTGAAAGTGTAGATTTTTATGGTCATGCGTTCTAGGGTTAAAGGAAGAGGGCTAGATCCTCGTGGTGTGTGGCTTTGTGTCTCCATGTCACAGCCATTAACTGTAGTGGAAAATTAAGGTGGATCTGCCATCAACAGCCTTTGTTGAAACCATGTGGTTGGTCTCAAACTATCTTGCAAGGATTTACGAATGTGGTGAGGTAAAAGCTCTATAAAACCCTTCAAAATGTCAAAGAAATTTTAAACCCTGTTCTTTCTGAAGAGACGCCTACAACCAGTCCATCTTTATCAAAAAGGCAAGTTTACTTGGGGGTAATATAGGACCGACGAGAGAGATTGAGAAGCATTTCTATATATCGCACTAAAGAAACTTATGGCTATAATCAAGTTATGGTTGATGTACTGAGTTCTGGAATATACCTTGACCATTTGGTTAGTTAAGTTGACTGAGCGACATTGTCTATTGGTTTATTGATGAGCTTTTAATACCTTGTGTAAGCTTTTCAGGGGATATAGCTCTGGGATCGCCGTCCGGATAGACGGAGTGGCACGGAAACAGTTCATTCACAGACAGCAGTTCTGGTAAAAACTGGCCGCAACCAGTTTTATTAAAGTCCACAGCAAACAGAACATAATCAAAACCAAATCATAAACATAAGACCTGGGCTTGTCCAGCCACTAATTACACTTAGATAGATTTCCCTTTTTATCCGGGTCCAGACTCTAATAGCCTGGGCCAAAACAACACATATGTTCAGCATTTACCAGCATGGAGTTTCACAGAGTCTCCTCCTTGTGTCTGAAGGCACCTTCAACGTCCAGACTTGAGAGAGCTCCCCTCCTATTCAGCAGCTATCCGCATGGATTCTCACAGAGACTACTCCTGTGTCCGGGGTACATCGAGCCCCAGACTGAGACAGCTCATATTCCTGGAGACTCCTTCTTGTGCCTGGACTCCTTGTCCAGACTAAGCGAGCTCTCTGACTGTGTTCGCAGACACCCACTTCTGGTCTCCTAATTAACAGCTGAATGGTTTCAGGCCTGAGCTGCAAGTGTGTACTGAATGTAAGGTGTAGTGACCTTTCTCTACCACTAGGTTTACAAAGCCACACATTTCCCTTATACCATACAGCACAGTACCTAGGTGAAATGTACACCCCATTGACACATATTCCTTCACTGTCTCACATATCCCCCCCCTCTTCTCCAGACCGGAGGGCTGGTCATCCAGACCGGAGGGCTGGTCAACAATCCAAAAGAGACAGTGAACTCTGGACCAGTCATGGCCTTCATCAGCTTCATCTTCACTACTGTCATCTGTATCTTCACCTGAGCCATAGCCAACATCAGCTTTCTCTTCATCTGAAGCATCCGCACTACCCTGTACCCTCCCAGGCCTATGCTCTCTGCGGGCCTCGGGTATCCTACACGGTTTCATCTTGACCTTAGGGCCGGACTCAGTTTCGATATAGTGCCTGGCCAGAGAAGTACGACCCGGCACATCAGAACACTTCTGCTGACTCTTCCTCAGAAACTCACGTACCTCCTGTCCTTGGTGCACTGACCATGTGTCACCAACTATCACAGGAGGTATAGGGGGTTTTTCACTTTTCTCTAGTTCTCCTTGAACCTTCTTTAGCACATCTACTTTCTCACGAAGATGCTCATGGCTTTCATCACACTCCTTCATCACAGTTTGGAGTTTTTTCTGAGAAGTAATCAATTCATCTGGTACCTGTGCAACCACTTTTCCTTGATCCTGCAAGGTACTATATACACTTTCCCCTACATTTCGTGCTCAATGGAGCAACTGCTGGAACCGCTCACGTTCCTGGCGAAAAGATGCCACATCCAGTTCACACTGCTGCAGCTGCTCGCGTAACGCAACATTCTCAGTCTTCATTTCTTTGGTGGAGACCTCATGGAGACGCATCTTCTCCTGTAGCTGTTGGACGTCCTTTACGTCCTCGGCCCCTTCTTCAGGCTCTTCTGGTAGAACATGCTCAGAAGCCCTACCGTCAATCTTACATTCTACCTCTTCAGTCACATCACTATGGTATCCAATATCTCCATTTATTCCAGCTTTCAAGTTCTCCTTGATAGCTGCATCTGTATACTCAGAACCCGCCTGGCTCTTCTCTTCCACCACGTTCTGCATCCCATCTGGGCTCCCGTGTATCTGCAGCGGCAACGGAGTGATACATCGCTTTTCCCATTCGTTGGGACGTGGCTCAGATGTAGACTCCATGAAAGTGCGCTTGAGCTCACCAATGCCAGCCTGATGTGTCAAAATCTCATCTTGTGATTTATCCAGATCCTTTGTGTCGCTCGGGAACACTGATGAATCACCTGGTGCCGAACTTCCAGCCTGAACTTTGCGAGTTGCCGCTACTGATCCGGACAGTACACCATCCACGCCACTGTCTCTGGCCGAAACAGATTCCTGGGCAGAGTCAGCCCCCACATCCTCAGTCTTGTTCCTCACAGCTGCACTTGAGACCTCAGCTTCTGATGAGGCATCTGGTTTGGTGTCTACCACTTCTATGGCTTTTTCCACCTCTGCAGCATTACCTTCAGAGTCCTTGGCATGATGCAGATCCACACCATACATTGATAACTTCTCATTTCCAACAGCATCCACTTGTGCTGTGTTCAGTTTCAGAGTCCTGCCTTTAAAGCTCAGCTCTCCTCCTTTCACCTTAGTCTTCGCCAGGGAATCGGCCAACTGTAAAATATCTTCAGATGCCATCTTCTGTCCGGCTGTAAGGTCAGCATCAGCTTTCTTCTCAGGACCCTCAACCTCCTCTGCTACCATGCCTTCCTCATTTGCACTGGTTGCTTGATCGTCATCAGATGATTCACTATCACTACCACTATCCCTGTCTGACCCCTTTTTCTCAGCCACATCCGGCTTACTTTCAGGGTTATACAATTCATTCTCATTCACATCCTGCTCACTTTCAGGGTTATACAATTCATTTTCATTCACATCTTGCACACTTTCAGGGTTATACAATCCATCATCTTGATCTGGAACCTTAGTTAACATGTCATCCACAACATTAACTTCACCATCTGGTCCCTCAAGTATGTGACTATGTGACAACCCCAGCACTATACTTCTATATAGCTCAGGTACTAGGAGCTGGCTCAAGACCTCTCCCTGGACTTCAGTGTCCCTATACAATAGGTTATTGTTTATGGCAACATGAGGAAACCTCTCCTCAGAGCCAGGCTCTTGGGAAACCTCATTTAGAACCCTTATATTTTCCTGTGCCGTTTTAAGAGTGGGGTCTCTCCACTGCTCACTCTCAAAATTGTCACAGGACACAGGTAAGTCAGGGACACTCGGTTCCCGAGAATCACCATCCTCGTCTCCCAACATCACCTGCAAAGGAATTTCATCTCTATCACAGTCATCATCATTATCAATATCATTATCATGATTAGGATCAGTATCATCATCACTATCATGATCATCATCATTATCAGTATCAGCATTATTATTATGATCATCATCATCATCATCATTATCAGTATCAGCATCATTATCATGATTATCATCATCATCCTCATCATATAAGTTTAACGGCCCACTAGCATTGTGTTCCGCCCCTCGGGACTGCGCACCCTCAGTAGGAGCTTCATCACACTGTCCATCAGAAACATTTTTCCCCCAGAGATCCTTAGATCGGGGAAAGTCATTACCCAACATAACGGGTTGCACCAGGTTCTTCACTACCCCCACTTCATATGAAACCTCCCGAGTTTGGGGACCAAGTCCACGGCAGTCTCTGGGTAGACTTTGGTGTCTCCATGGATGCACACCATACTCAGGTGCTTATCAGGGATGAAGTCCCTATCAATCAGGCTGTCACATACGGAAGTCACTGGACTCTCTGAGTCCAAGAGGGCCTGTGCTGGGCAGTCATTTACAACCACCGGGGACACCTGTGGTCCAGTCTCTTCGGCTGAGGTGGACACACACACAGGTTCTGCGCAGACAGAGAGGGATCTGCCAACATCACAATACATAGGCTCCCCCTCTATTGGACAGTTGGCTGCAATTTCACGACATCTCCAACACTGTCCATCACACTCTCCCACCCACACAACCCCAACAGCTGGAACGCTCTTACCGGGAGAGTTCGGCGTCCAGGAACTCTGAAGTGACGACCTCTCAGACGGCTGGTCACGGAGGCAGTCTTTGGTGGCGAAGGCCCTCTCCATCAGGCTGACCAGACGATTGGCGTCCTGGTGGTCTCCTTGTCCGACCTCTGGCTGTACCTCAGGAGGACGTGCTTGGGTGTAGCGGTCCACTATCACCTTTTCAACGCCATAATCAGGTTTGCTGACTGCAGACTCCCAACTGCATCTCCAGTCATGAACTCCCCTGGCACGGGCTGTCACCGTAACACCCAGCCGGTAAGAATCTCCGCTTTCAGCTTGGCATAGTCTTGGCTGTCCTGCTCGCTCAGGTCAGCATAGGCCCTTTGGGGTTCTCCAATCAGATAGGGTGCGACCATCATGGCCCATTCAGATAGGGGCAGATTCTCCTTCTCTGCCAGTCCCTCAAACCTAGTGAGATATACCTCCACATCATCACGAGGTGTCATCTTTTTCAGGGACCGTCTTACCGCCTTCTTTACAGCGGACAATGCAGGTGACTTTGCAACATTACTTTGGGACGATGCGCTGCAAGTCTTTTGTAGTGCTGCAACCTGCTCAAAAAACAACCGGTTATTCTCCTGCTGCTGCTGCAGGAATTGCTGCTGGGCCTGCTGCATGCGCTGCTGGTGCTGCAGGCGTTGCTGCTCCATGCTCTGCTGCATGCTCCGCTGGGCCTGGACCAGGTACTCAATGAGCTCCTCCATACTGCCGGACTTATCTGTCTCAACCACGGCAGTCTTATGTTGCACATTACTTGTGCCATTTGTTCAAACAGCGCCTCCATGCTGTCATCCATGCTGTCAGACTTCTCTGTCTCAACAACGGCAGTCTTCACTCAAGACATACACACTCCACAGTCTTTTCCACAGAAAATTCAGCCTTGCTGTGCAGACACTTTTTTTTTTTTTTTCTCTGCAAACTCTATTAGGGCCACTGTCTCTTTAAGACTGCTCCAATAGACGTTTCTCTTTGCTGACACACTTTTTTTTTTTTTTTCTCTGCAAACTCTATTAGGGCCACTGTCTCTTTAAGACTGCTCCAACAGACGTTTCTCTTTTTTTTTTTTCTCTGACACACTTTTTTTTTTTCTCTCTCTGCTGCTGCTTCAACAGACTTCACCTTTTATTGCTGTCTCTCGCCACTGTGTTGCACGCACATTCCAGCACCAATTGTAAGCTTTTCAGGGGATATAGCTCTGGGATCGCCGTCCGGGTAGACGGAGTGGCACGGAAACAGTTCATTCACAGACAGCAGTTCTGGTAAAAACTGGCCGCAACCAGTTTTATTAAAGTCCACAGCAAACAGAACATAATCAAAACCAAATCATAAACATAAGACCTGGGCTTGTCCAGCCACTAATTACACTTAGATAGATTTCCCTTTCTATTCGGGTCCAGACTCTAATAGCCTGGGCTAAAACAACACATATGTTCAGCATTTACCAGCATGGAGTTTCACAGAGTCTCCTCCTTGTGTCTGAAGGCACCTTCAACGTCCAGACTTGAGAGAGCTCCCCTCCTATTCAGCAGCTATCCGCATGGATTCTCACAGAGACTACTCCTGTGTCCGGGGTACATCGAGCCCCAGACTGAGACAGCTCATATTCCTGGAGACTCCTTCTTGTGCCTGGACTCCTTGTCCAGACTAAGCGAGCTCTCTGACTGTGTTCGCAGACACCCACTTCTGGTCTCCTAATTAACAGCTGAATGGTTTCAGGCCTGAGCTGCAAGTGTGTACTGAATGTAAGGTGTAGTGACCTTTCTCTACCACTAGGTTTACAAAGCCACACATTTCCCTTATACCATACAGCACAGTACCTAGGTGAAATGTACACCCCATCCGACACATATTCCTTCACTGTCTCACACTTGATATTGGCGTTTTTGAGGGCTGAGATTGTGAAAAGAATATCCTTAATTGTGGTTTCCACTCTTTCGGTAAGTTGGAGCAGAATAGTTGATACAGTGGGGAAAATAAGTACTTTATACACTGCTGATTTTGCAAGTTTTCCCACCTACAAAAAATATAGAAATCTGTACTTTTTATTGTAGGTACACTTCAATTGTGAAAGACAGAATCTAAAAATAAAATCCAGAAAATCACATTGTATGATTTTTACATAATTACATAGCATTTTATTGCATGAAATAAGTATTTGATCACCTACCAACCAGCAAGAATTTTGGCTCTCACAAATCTGTTAGTTTTACTTTAATAAGCCCTCCTACTCTGCATTCACCTGTATTAATTGCACCTGTTTGAACTCGTTATCTGTATAAAAGACACCTTACCACGCACTCAATCACACTCCAACCCATCCACCATGGACAAGATCAAAGAGCTGTCTAAGGACACCAGGGACAAAATTGTGGACATACACAAGGCTGGGATGGGGTACAGGACATTAGGCAAGCAGCTTGGTGAGAAGGCAACAACTGTTGACACAATTATTAGAAAATGGAAGTAACACAAGATTATTATTATTATTATTTATATAGCACCATTGATTCCATGGTGCTGTACATACAAAGGGGTTACATACAAATTACAGATATCACTTACAGTAAACAAACTAACAATCACAGACTGATACAGAGGGGAGAGGACCCTGCCCTTTCGGGCTTACATTCTACAGGATGGTGGGGAAGGAGACCGTAGGTTGTGGGGTTGCAGCAGCTCCGGTGATGGTTGAGGCGGTAGCTCCGGTAGTGGTGAGGCGGGGTCATTGCAGGCTGTAAGCTGTCCTGAAGAGATGGGTTTTCAGGTTCCGTCTGAAGGATCCGAGAGTGGTTGATCGTCGGACGTGTTGGGGCAAAGAATTCCAGAGGATGGGGAATATTTGGGAGAAGTCTTGGAGGTGGTTGGGTGAGAAGCTGGAGGCGACAGGAGGTGGAGAGAGCTTAGATGTGCGGTTTTGAAGGACAGGGCAGAGTCAAGGGTTATTCCAAGGCAGCGGACCTCCGGTACGGGAGAAAGCGTGATGTCGTCAATTGTTATAGATAGGTCGGGTAAGGAATATCTGTGAGATGGGGAAAGATGATGAGTTCAGATTTGTCCACATTGAGTTTGAGAAAGCGCGAGAAGAAGGAGGATATGGCTGATAGACACTCCGGGATTCTGGAGACCAGAGAGGTGACGTCTGGGCCAGAGAGGTAGATCTGAGTATCATCGGCATAAAGGTGGTACTGGAATCCATGGGACTTTATGAGTTGCCCCAGGCCAAAGTGTATAGATTGAGAAGAGTAGGGGTCCTAGAACAGAGCCTTGGGGGACTCCAACAGAGAGAGTGTGGGATGAGGAGGTAGTGTTTGAGTGGTAGACGCTGAATGTGCGGTTGGAAAGGTACAAGGAGATCAAGGATAGGGCGAGGTCTTTGATGCCAAAAGAGGAGAGGATCTGTAGTAGGAGGCAGTGGTCAACTGTGTCGAAAGCAGAGGGCAGGTCTAGAAGGAGGAGTATAGAGTATTGTCTGTTAGCTTTGGCTGTAAGTAGGTCGTTAGTAATTTTGGTCAGGGCTGTTTCAGTGGAATGATAAGGACGGTAACCAGATGGTAGATTGTCAAAGAGCAAGTTAGATGAGAGGTGGAAGGAGAGTTCAGCATGGACGTGCTGTTCCAGGAGTTTGTAAGCGAATGGGAGCAGCGATATTGGGCGATAGCTGTGTCATGGAGTGAGAGTATGGGTGCCAGTGGTAGAATGGAGTCAGAGAGCGTGTGGGTGTCTAGGTGTGCAGGGTTTCTGCGGGGGTGCGCATGTTGCTGGACATGGGTGACAGGTGAGGAGGACAGGGATGAGAAAATGAGTAGATGGTGGTCAGATAGAGGGAGAGGGGAGGTTGTGAAGTTAGATAGATAGCAGAGATGGGTGAAGACCAGGTCTAGTGTGTTCCTGTCTGTGTGCGTGGCTGAGGAGGACCACTGGGTAAGTCCAAAAGATGATGTAAGGGACAGGAGTTTGGGGCTGCCGACTGGTGGTTGTCAATGGGGATGTTGAAGTCACCCATGATGATGGTGGGAATGTCAGCAGAGAGAAAGTGGAGGAGCCAGGTGGACAATTGGTCAATAAAGGCAGTGGTCGGGCCCGGAGGTCAGTATATGACAGCCATTTGGAGGTTGAAGGGAGAGTAGATGCGGACAAAGTGGACTTCAAAAAAGGGGAGGATAAGGGAGGGAAGAGGTGGGATTGGGTTAAAGGTACAGTTGGAAGAAAGGAGAATTCCCACTCCTCCACCATGTCTGTTGCCAGAGCGAGGAGTGTGGGTGAAGTGGAGGCCGCCGTAACATAATGCAGCAGGGGAGGCGGTGTCAGGAGAGGTCAGCCATGTTTCGGTGAGGCCAAGGAAGGAGAAATTATGAGAGGTAAAGAGGTTGTGAATCACATGGAGTTTATTGCAGACGGAGGGGGCATTCAAGAGTGATCCAGAGAGTGGGAGCAGGGTGGTGGGCATCAAGGGCACGGATTTGAGTTTGTAAAGATTTCGGGTGTTAATATTGGGTTGGGAGCGATAGAAGGGGGTAATAATGGGAGGTGTGAGCTGTGGGGGTCCAGGGTTGGGAGATATGTCGCCAGCAGTGAGGAGAAGCAAAGAGAGACAAAGCATTTGGGAGAAGGAGAGTGGGCAGCTTGTTGTGTGTCTTATTAGGAGAGATCTGAGGTTGAGGAGCAGGTCAGCGGAGGAAGTCAGGTGGGGAGGCAAGAGGGAAGCAGAGATTATTACTTGGTTAACGGGTGCTAGGGTTTGCGCATAGGGAAGGAGAGTGAGGAGTAATGGAGCCAAAACTGTTAGAGCGTATGTCAGCATGGTGAGAGTAAGTGTGGAGGTAAGACAAATTGAGTACATGTAAACACAGTGGTTAGACGTACCTTCTGTTCACTTCTGGCTCATTTCTGCCATATTTCTGCTGTTATCCTTAAAGAGACATCCTTGCAGAGACAGACCCAGGTCCAGACAGACCTATGAGTCTGAATTTATAACAAGTTAACAGCACATGAAACAGGTAACGTGTGATCAGGAGGGAGGGCCAGCAGGGAGACTGGTTACAGACACAGGAGGGGATTACGGTAATTAGAAGTCAGAAGACAAAATACAAAGGAAATAGATCCAAATGGACAGATAAGGCCAAATAAGTGTTAGCATCAAGGAAATAAGGTATTGCAGCAGCCAGTGGACATACCAAGAGTAGCAGAGAGATGCAGGGTGATTGGGATCAGGAAAGATGGGTTAAGGTATTGCAGCAGCCAGTGGACATACCAAGAGTAGCAGAGAGATGCAGGGTGATTGGGATCAGGAAAGATGGGTTATGGTATTGCAGCAGCCAGTGGACATACCAAGAGTAGCAGAGAGATGCAGGGTGATTGGGATCAGGAAAGATGGGTTATGGTATTGCAGCAGCCAGTGATGTTTGTTAATCTTCCTCAGTCTGAGGCTCCATGCAAAATCTCGCCTCGTGGGGTAAGAATGTTTCTGAGAAAGATCAGGATTCAGCCCAGAACTACCCAGGAGGACTTGGTCAATGACGTGAAGAGAGCTGGGTCTACAGTCTCAAACATTACCGTTACTGACACATTAGTCCGTCATGGCTTAAAATCCTGCAGGCACTCAAGCTCCACCTGCTCACACCAGCACATGTCCAGGCCCATTTGAAGTTTGCCAATGACCATGTGGATGATATTGAGGAGGCATGGAAGAAAGTCATGTGTTAAGGTGAGACCAAAATAGAACTTTTTGGTATCAACTCCACTCGCCGTGTTTAGAGGAAGAAGGATGAATACAACCCCAAGAACATTGTCCCAACCGTGAAGCATGGTGGGGGAAACAACATACTTTGTGGGTGCTTTACTGCAAAGGGGATAGGACGACTGCACCGTATTCAAGGGAGGATGGATTGCATGTATCACGAGAATTTGGCCAACAGCCTCCTTCCCTCAGTAAGAGCACTGATGATGGGTCATGTCTGGGTCTTTCAGCATGACAATGATCCGAATGAAACACACAGCCAGGGCAACTAAGGAGTGGTCCGTAAGAAGCAATTCAAGGTTCTGGAGTGGCCTAACCAGTTGTAGAAATAGAAAAATATCCAGCATGTTGAATAAAATTCAGAAGTCTTTATTGAAGAAAAAGTTGCACCAGTGTACATGGGCAGAAAAAATGTGCAAATCTAGCATATGCGTTTCAGAATTTAATCCTTATTCACTGCATACTATTTTAACACTGAATAGCTTTTTATGTCATATCCTGTGCAGTCATGTGGTAAGAACCACCAATCACATGTCATCAAGTTCTTACTTATACAAGTTAAACTTTGAAGATACATATAATACATGGTACAAATTCATTATAACCAAGTTAATCCACTGAAAATTATAATAACATTTAGATGATCCATATATTTTTCTATTTTTCGTATAACAGTTCATTCTTTTCTCCATTCTCAATTCAATATCTTGGAGTTTAATTCATTGCTGTAGGGCTCAATAGAAATCAATTAACCAAACATCATATCAGGTGGAAGGGAAAAAAATTCTCTCTTTTTGGCCTAACCAGTCTCCAGACCTGAACCCAATAGAAAATCTCTGGAGGGAGCTGAAACTCAATGAAGCCCAGCGACAGCCTCCGACACCTTAAAGATCTGGAGAAGATCTGTATGAAGGAGTTGGCCAAAATCCCTGCTGCAGTGTGTGCAAACTTGGTCAAGAACTACAGGAAATGTCTGACCTCTGTAACTGCAAACAAAGGTTTCTGTACCAAATATTAAGTTCTGTTTTTCTATTGTATCAAATACTTATTTCATGCAAAAAAATGCAAATTAATTATGTAAACTCATACAATGTGATTTTCTAGATTTTTTTTTTCTAGATTCTCTCTCTCACAGTTGAAGTGTACCTACAATAAAAATTACAGACCTCTAAATTCTTTGTAGATGGGAAAACTTGCAATATCGGCAGTGTATCAAATATTTATTCTCCCCACTGTATGTACCATATTTTTCGGACTATAAGATGCACTTTTTTCCTCCCAAAATGTGGAGGAAAATGGGGGGTACGTCTTATAGTCCAGATGTACGGGCTGCTGTTGTGGGGAGGTGGGCTCTGGCTGTGGTGGGGAGGTGGAGGAGTGTGTTATGATTCGGTAGCTGAGGAGTGCAGGCAAAAAGGCAATACACCAGAGCAGTTGGAATCTATGAGATTGCAGTACCCTGACTAACCACCACAACTAGAGGCAGCCGTGGAGCGTTCCTACGTTGGTCCTAGACGCCTCGTCACAGCCTGAGAAACTAACTACCTAAAGATAGAAATAGGAAAGCTATCTGCCCCGGAGCAGAACCCCAAAGATAATAGCAAGCCCCAAACATGTAATGGCGGTTAGACAAGACGAAATACTGACACAGACAGAAAATAGTATGAGCAAACGTTGGGGCCCAAACTAACTAAATAGAAAAGGATAGGAAGGGTACTTACTGCAATCCCAAAAAAAACCCTGAAAGCACCAACTCTACTAATTTCAAAAACACCTGAGATCACACGACCTCTACCACCTAAATTAGTTCTCTGGTGTAACAAAATCAAAACAGCAGCCACTGAAAAAACTGGAAAAAGCAAAAGTACAAACATCAGTGGCTGAACTAAACTGAGAGGGCAAAAGCCCCCTGAGGGGACCCAGAAGGCCCCCACAGAAGTGCAGGACAAAATGCAAAAATTAAGCACAGAAACAAAAAGAAGAAAATGTCTTATCTGTTAGCAGGAGATGCAGACACGACACAGCAGGCTACAAGGGAAACAGGAATCAAGGATTGAGACCTGAACAATTGATCACCGGCAACCCTGATGGGAAGGTGACTCCCTTATATAAGACCAGTCAGTAACACCTGATTCCCAGTCCTCACAATCTTCACTGAACAGACCAGCACCACTTGCAACCACCAGAGGGAGCCCCTGCTCAGAACTCATCTCAAGCCCATTCACAACAGTACCCCCCCCTTGAGGAGGGGTCACCGAACCCTCATTTGAGCAACCAGGTCGGTCAGGATGAGTTCTATGATACGCACGGATGAGTCTCCCAGCATGGATGTCCGAAGCAAACACCCAAGAATTGTCTTCCTGACCATAACCTCTCCACTTAACCAAATACTGGAGTTTCCGTCTAGAAAAACGAGAATCTAATATTTTCTCAACCACATACTCCAGATTGCCCTCAACCAAAACAGGGTCAGGAGGCACAGCAGCAGGAACCACTGGCTCAACAAACCTCTTCAACAAGGACTTGTGGAACACGTTATGGATCTTAAATGTCCCTGGAAGAAGCAAACGAAAAGAAACAGGATTAAGAATCTCCATGATCTTATAAGGTCCAATGAACCTAGGCTTAAATTTAGGAGATGCTACTCTCATAGGAATATTTTTTGAGGACAACCAGACCAAGTCCCCTACTTTAAACCGAGGACCATCAGTCCTATGCCGGTTAGCAAACCGCTGGGCCCTCTCCTGAGAGAGGGACAACCTCTCCACTACCTGGTCCCAAATCTGTTGCATACGCTCCACAACAGAGTCAACACCTGGACAGACAGAAGCCTCCGTCTGTCCTGAAGAAAATCGAGGGTGAAACCCAGAATTACAGAAAAATGGAGACATCAAAGTGGCAGAGCTAGCCCTATTATTAAGAGCAAACTCAGCCAAAGGCAAAAAAGAGACCCAGTCATCCTGATCAGCAGACACAAAGCATCTTAGATAAGTCTCCAATGTCTGGTTTGTTCTCTCAGTTTGACCATTGGTCTGAGGATGAAATGCCGAGGAGAAAGACAATTGAACACCCAGTTTAGAACAAAAAGTCCTCCAAAATCTGGAAACAAACTGGACTCCTCTGTCAGACACAATGTTCTCAGGAATGCCGTGTAAACGAACCACGTGCTGAAGGAACAACGGCACCAATTCAGAGGAGGAAGGCAATGGCACAAGATGTATCATCTTGGAAAACCTATCACAAATCACCCAGATGGCGGTCATTCTCTGAGAAACAGGAAGGTCGGAAATGAAATCCATAGAGATATGGGTCCATGGTCTCTTGGGCACAGGCAATGGCATCAACAAACCACTAGAGCGAGAGCAAGGCTTGGAGCGAGAGCAAGTCCCGCAGGACTGCACAAATTCCCTGACATCACGAGACAAGGTAGGCCACCAAAAGGACCGACTAACCAAGTCTCTGGTACCAAAAATTCCGGGATGCCCAGCCAACGCGGAACAATGAATCTCAGACATCACACTCTTTTTCCACTGGTCCGGGACAAACAATTTTCCAACAGGGCAGCGCTCGGGCCTATCCTCCTGACACCCCTCCAGAGCAAGTCTCAAATTGGGTGAGATGGCGGAAAGAACTACACCCTCTTTCAAAATAACAGAAGGATCAGATAACTCAGGAGAGTCCGCAAGGAAACTCCTCGAGAGGGCATCCGCCTTAACATTCTTAGTGCCAGGAAGAAAGGAAACCACAAAATTAAAACGTGTGAAAAACAAGGCCCACCTGGCCTGTCTAGGATTGAGTCGCTTGGCAGATTCCAGATAAACCAGATTCTTATGGTCCGTAAGGACCACCACCCGATGTTTGGCTCCCTCCAGCCAATTTCTCCACTCTTCAAAAGCCCACTTCATGGCCATATAACTCCCGATTACCCACGTCATAATTACGTTCAGTAGGAGAAAATTTTCGAGAGAAAAAGGCACAAGGGTTACTTTTAGAGGTCTCTGGATCTTTTTGGGACAAAACGGCACCTGCCCCAATTTCAGAGGCATCAACCTCCACCTGAAATGGCAGAGAAACATCAGGCTGCCGTAGAACAGGAGCAGAAGTGAATCTCTGCTTAAGTTCCTGAAATGCAGAGACTGCCTCAGAAGGCCAATTCACCACATCAGAACCCTTTTTGGTCAAATCAGTTAATGGTTTAACAATAACCGAGAAATTACCAATAAATTTACGATAAAAATTGTCAAAACCCAAAAATCTTTGAAGAGCCTTTAATGTAGTAGGTTGGACCCAATCACAGATGGCCTGAACCTTGACCGGGTCCATTTCAATAATAGATGGGGACAAAATGAATCCCAGAAATGAGATCCTCTGTACGCCAAAAAGACACTTTGATCCCTTCACAAACAGAGCATTCTCTCTCAAAATCTGGAATACAGTTCGAACATGTTTCACATGAGAGTCCCAGTCATTAGAAAAAATCAAGATATCATCCAAATAAACAATCAGAAATTTATCCACAAAATCCCTGAAAATGTCATTCATGAAGGACTGGAAGACAGAAGGAGCATTAGTGAGCCCAAAGGGCATCACAAGGTACTCAAAATGCCCCTCCGGGGTATTGAATGCCGTCTTCCTTTCATCCCCGTGCTTAATGCGAATAAGGTTATATGCCCCCCTGAGGTCAAGCTTGGTAAACCAAGTAGCGTTTTTCACCCTGGAAAACAGGTCAGAAATCAAGGGTAACGGGTATTGATATTTCACAGTAATATTGTTCAAAAGACGATAATCAATACACGGCCTTAATGAACCATCCTTTTTGGCCACAAAGAAAAAACCGGCACCTAAGGGTGAAGAGGATGGTCTGATATGACCCTTCTCCAATGACTCCTTGATATAAGACCGCATAGCGTCATGTTCAGGTACAGACAAGTTAAAAAGGCGACCTTTAGGGAATTTACTACCAGGCACTAATTCAATAGCGCAGTCATAGCTCCTATGGGGAGGCAAGGATGCAGATTTACTTTTGCTAAACACATCAGAAAAATCAATCAAAAAGTCAGGAACATCCTGAGCCTGGGGGGAGCCAGAAAAAACAGGAGTGTTGGTATTAACACATTGGCAGCCCCAACTGGTTACAGACACAGATTTCTGTTATGTTACGGTAGCTGAGGAGTGCAGGCAAAAAAGGAAATACACCAGAGCAGTTGGAATCTATGAGATTGCAGTACCCTGACTAACCACCGCAACTAGAGGCAGCCGTGGAGCGTTCCTACGTTGGTCCTAGACGCCTCGTCACAGCCTGAGAAACTAACTACACCTAAAGATAGAAATAGGAAAGCTATCTGCCCCGGAGCAGATCCCCAAAGATAATAGAAAGCCCCCAAACATGTAATGGCGGTTAGACAAGAAGAAATACTGACACAGAAAGAAAATAGTATGAGCAAACGCTGGGGCCCAAACTATCTAAATAGAAAAGGACAGGAAGGGTACTTACTGCAATCCCAGAAAACCCTGAAAAACACCAACTCTACTAATTTCAAAATCACCTGAGATCACACGACCTCTACCACCTAAATTAGTTCTCTGGTGTAACAAAAACAGCAGCCACTGAAAAAACTGGAAAAAGCAAAAGTACAAAACACAGTGGCTGGACTAAACTGAGAGGGCAAAAGCCCCCGGAGGGGACCCTGAAGGCCCCCACAGAAGTGCAGGACAAAATGCAAAAATATAGCAAAAACACAAAATAAGAAATTGTCTTATCTGATAGCAGGAGATGCAGACACGACACAGCAGGCTACAAGGGAAACTGGAAAGAAGGATTCAGACCAGAACAATAGATCACCGGCAACCCTGATGGAAAATGATTCCCTAAATAAGACCAAATCAGTAACACCCTGATTCCCAGTCGTTCACAATCCTCTACAGTACCGCTTGCGTAACCACCAAGTGGAGCCTGGGGGGTGGGGGGTGGGAGGGGGCTCAGGGGTGATAGACTCCTCTCAAAAAGGATTATACTCCGAGATTCACAAACTAAGTAAAACTCAAAATCCCCTGCTCTTGACTACTCCCCGTGGTATGTTTAGGCCTCTTTGAGGAGGGGTCCCAAATGCGCTTGAAACCCCTGGTCCTGTTGTAGACAGATCCATAGGGGTCGGTCAATAGTTGTCTGCGAAACATTTCATCGCTTTCTATCCCTCCTTCATTGTTAATAATTTAGGGCGTCCGACACCTGATCCTGTGCATGACACGAACGCCAACACCCAGACCAGCGCAACTCTTCTCAGTCCCATAACCACATCTTTACCCTTTTATCAGTCCTAAACACCAGACATGCGTCAACGATGTACCTATCCAACTCCACGCGCAGACCACTGAATAACTGTATCCACTGGCCGGCCGCCTCATACCACATGCCCTCAATGTGCCCACCCCTCAAAACAGGGTCAGGGAGGCCACAGCGCGCATTTAACCACATGCTCAACAAAGAACCTCGTTCACACAAGCCGGACATTAGGACCACGTAATATAGGAACTTAAATTTCCCTTGGAATGAAGGCGAAATGCGGACCCGCCCCGCTGCATCCACCACCAAACGCCTGAACTTGATATCGTGCCCCTTGAACCAGGGCGGCCTTTAAATAGTAAATAATGAGCAGCAAACTCTCGAAAAGATAAAAATCTTATTAGGAATGCCACAGGGCCCCCGTACCGGCTTTTACCACAAATACATACACCGATGTGTACTCCCATCCGACCTATTGCCGGATAGGGGAGCCACCCGCATGGGTGGGTCCTGTCTCTCTTAGAGACGGACCTAGCCCACGTCGACCCTGTACCTGGTTCTGCCAATATCAACTGCAGCATGTACGGCACACCGCCACGCGATGACACCGGTGCGAGGGTTCCCCGAGAGACAGATCTCTGGCAGCCTGGGGTCCGGGTGCTGTCCTACGAAAATCGAGGGGTAGGACACCCGCCATTCCAACCACTGTCGTCCTCCCTTGGATCGCCCACTCCCTGATCCTGCTTGGCTCGATGCCCACAAGTCAACCTCTCCCCGCCGGACCGCCGCCGCTTCCCCCCCCTCGCCCCCGCTACCATCCAGCACCGTCCTTGCCCCCGTCATCAACTAACGCACCTGTTGACAGCGCCACTCGATACCATGAAAGTATACACGTTGACTACTGGTAAAGCCCCATGAATTACAGCTGCAATTCTCCATCCATCTTCTGTGTCCCTCCTCCAATACGGCTCCATTTAGGGGCCCGGAAACTGACCCCCACAGCCCTTTTGACCATCTCCCCACAAGGCCCGCGTCACCGCTGTCCTGTGGGATCTTCACATGACCGCCCCGTCCAGGATACTACGTTTTATTTGAGGGAAATTTCCATCCCCGTAGACCCCTCTCTCCCCTATCAGTCCGGTATTTAGTTCCCCAGTATAACTGTTCCTCCCCCAAGTACCGCGCTGCCTTCCCCTTCGTACCATTCCCCCATCTATACACCTGCATAATTCCCCCCTCAACTTCCCCCAACCCCCATCCATTTATGTACCCATCAGAACACTTTATGACCATCTAGCTTTCCTCACGTGATATAACCCAAACACCCATCCCACTCTCACTAGTGTTTACCCATTTTACACAATGGTTCCCTGGTTTTTCGGCCCATTTCCCAACCACCCCCCCCCACTAGCTATAGAGCCCGGGTGCATTGTGGAGCGGCGCGCGTCAGCGTACCCCGTGTTCCGCGCATGTGCGCCGTGGGCCATAACCCTTACGTTAACGCGATGACATAGTTAGTGCACTGTGCCCAACGTACCCGTACTCACTCAAGACACAGGCTACCAAAAAATGTCCGGGAAGGCCCAGCCAATGTCTGAACACTGGTAATCTCAATCCATCACGACACTCTTTTTTTCTCCTTGATAGGGTCCGGGACAAACAAATTTTCCAAACAGGGGGGTCACCCGTCGCGTCGGAGGGTCGCCACTCCAGCGCATACTGACAGGAAGCCCCCGATGCCAGCGCAAGTATCACCCATAATGTGTCTCTCAGTCGGCACGCCCACCGCTCACCGTACTCAGTGATACCGCCCCACACACCTGCTTTCGACCGCACCACCTTTCTCTTACCGCCCTTCCCGCGTGGACCGGGGACCCTCGTCTTGTTGTCCCACTCCAACCCCCCCAACAACATATCCGCTGCCTCCTTGCCCCCCCCCCCAACCCCCGTTATATGCCACCCCCCATGCCCCACCAGTGCCATTCCACTGCATGCTACGCAATTTGTTGCCTCTACCGCGCACTGTACCCAGTGGCGCTACATCAGGACCGTCAGGACCGGGGGGAGGGACCCGACCGAGACAGTAAATGCACCCACCCCGCCCCATACACCACCTCTATCACACTGCCAACTACCAGGCCACTAACACCCCCCTTAATACCCCACGTCAAAGATATTACGTTCCGTAAGTGAGAACAATATCGCGCGCAAACGGCACCCCTCGGGGATTACTAATTACGATTATCTGACGTTGGCATCTAAATTAGTGACCACACCGGCACCTGCCCTTGGTCCAATATATCATTGCGGGCATCCAACCTCGCACCTGAACTGGCATTAGCAACATCAGGTCTGCCGTAGAACACATGGGGAGCAGAAGGTGAATCTCTGTGCTTAGAGTTTCCTATGAAAACGGCAGAGACGTGCCTCATGGAGGCAATTTTCGAGCACTACATCAAACCCGCTTTCCCTGGGTCAAATCATTAATGGTTTAACAATAACAGCGAAATTTACCAATAAATATCACGATATGGAACATTGGCAAAGTTCCCCCCAAAATCTACGTGATCGTGCCGAGAACCATGCCGGACGGTAAGTTGTTTGGTTCCTTGACTCGGGCCACGAACAGCGTGGGTTTAGAGGGCGCATGCAGTCTCTCGTGAGCTGCCTCCTCCCTTGACCTACCGCAAACTGCCACGCACTAAGTTCTTCAGTTTGTGCGCCATCCAGCATGCTAATCCGATGTGTCGCCCAGTTATGATCTTCTGGTAATCGCGTGGCTTCCCCCGCTGCTACTGACGCGTACGCCAGATATGGCTATGGTCCCTGGTAACCCTTCTCCCAGTTTCTTGCCAACTGTTACCACCTTGCTAATCTGTCGATTTACCCAGTTTAACACCGATCTCTGTATTCCCCGATCCAGTATAAATCGCGAAACTTATGCACTAATCGGCCATTTGTACACCCGTCACTGGATACGCCGTCATTCAGGTGAAACCACTTGTATCCACCCAATCCCTTGATCTAAAATGTAAGATGTCCTGAAATGGCCGTGGAATCCTTCGTCTTGGGCGCCCCATGGAAGTGAGGGGTGTCCCCACGTGCATCAACAGGTGGAAGTTGAGAGCGGTTACACAAGCGTCCAGCTCCACCATGTGGTGGGGGTGAACCCACAAGGCCTGGGTGCTTAATGCGAATAAGGTTATACGCCCCCCTGAGGTCAAGCTTAGTAAACCAAGTAGCGTTTTTCACCCTGGAAAACAGGTCAGAAATCAAGGGTAACGGGTATTGATATTTCACAGTAATATTGTTCAAGAGACGATAATCAATACACGGCCTTAATGAACCATCTTTTTTGGCCACAAAGAAAAAACCGGCACCTAAGGGTGAAGAGGATGGTCTGATATGACCCTTCTCCAATGATTCCTTGATATAAGACCGCATAGCGTCATGTTCAGGTACAGACAAGTTAAAAAGGCGACCTTTAGGGAATTTACTACCCGGCACTAATTCAATAGCGCAGTCATAGCTCCTATGGGGAGGTAAGGATGCAGATTTACTTTCGCTAAACACATCAGAAAAATCAAACAAAAAGTCAGGAACATCCTCAGCCTGGGGGGAGGCAGAAAAAACAGGAGTGTTGGCACTAACACATTGGCAGCCCCAACTGGTTACAGACACAGATTTCCAATCCAAAACAGGATTATGAGACTGTAACCAAGGGAAACCAGCACTATAATGTCATGCAGATTATATAGAACCAAAAATTTGCAGCACTCCTGGTGATCAGGTTCAACCCTCATTATCACCTGAGTAGAAAACTGGGGTTTATTCTCAGCCAAAGGGGTAGAATCGATCCCCAGTAAAGGAATAGACTTCTGTAGGGGTATCAAGGAAAACCCACAACGCTTAGCAAAATCATAATCCATCAGGTTAATAGCTGCTCCAGAATCAACGAAAGCCTGAGCAGAAAATGAGGACAGAGAGCATATCAGAGTGACAGTTAATAAAAACTTAGTCTGAACACTACCCAAGACAACTGAGCGTGCAAAATGTCTTCCCCGCTTAGGGCAGACTGAAATAGCATGAGAGGCATCACCACAGTAGAAACATAACCCATTGCGCTTTCGAAACTCATGACGCTGTGCCCCAGACACCACTCCATCACACTGCATGGGCTCAGCAGCTGGCTCACAAGGCAACACCACTCCACGCATACTTCTCCGCTCACGCAAACGTCTGTCAATTTGAATCGCCAATGAAATAGAATCATTGAGACCAGAGGGGACAGGGAATCCCACCATAACATCCTTTACATTATCCGACAGACCCTTCCGGAAAAGGGCTGCCAAAGCGTCGTCATTCCATTTGGTCAGGACTGCCCACCTACGGAATCTCTGACAGTATAACTCAGCGTCATCAAGCCCCTGATTTAATGCCAACAAGGCTTTTTCAGCTTGATCAGTGACATTAGGCTCATCGTACAATAACCCCAAAGCCTGAAAAAACGCATCAACATCACTCAAAACAGGATCCCCAGGTATCAGGGAAAAAGCCCAATCCTGAGGATCGCCGCGCAGGAGAGAGATGATAATTTGAACCTGCTGCGCTGCGTTTCCTGAGGACTTAGATTTTAAGGCAAAAAACAATTTACAATTATTTTTGAAATTCTGAAACTTAGCTCGATCCCCTAAAAACAAATCTGGCATGGGAATCCTAGGTTCCACAACAGGCAACCCAGCAAGATAGATAGCAATACTCCGAACCTCAGTGGCAAGCTGATCCACACGGCCAGACAACTGTGCAAACTCCATTGGGAGAAAAGAAAAGATCCTCCCCAGCACCCAGAGATACAGAGGGAAAAAAAAAAAAAAAAAAAAAATGCAACAAACAGAAAAATATCTCTGACAACTTTTCTTCCTTCAAAATATTTTTTCCCTTCTGTGAGTACCATACAATTTTTAGGGCCGGTGATACTGTTATGTTACGGTAGCTGAGGAGTGCAGGCAAAAAAGGAAATACACCAGAGCAGTTGGAATCTATGAGATTGCAGTACCCTGACTAACCACCGCAACTAGAGGCAGCCGTGGAGCGTTCCTACGTTGGTCCTAGACGCCTCGTCACAGCCTGAGAAACTAACTACACCTAAAGATAGAAATAGGAAAGCTATCTGCCCCGGAGCAGATCCCCAAAGATAATAGAAAGCCCCCAAACATGTAATGGCGGTTAGACAAGAAGAAATACTGACACAGAAAGAAAATAGTATGAGCAAACGCTGGGGCCCAAACTATCTAAATAGAAAAGGACAGGAAGGGTACTTACTGCAATCCCAGAAAACCCTGAAAAACACCAACTCTACTAATTTCAAAATCACCTGAGATCACACGACCTCTACCACCTAAATTAGTTCTCTGGTGTAACAAAAACAGCAGCCACTGAAAAAACTGGAAAAAGCAAAAGTACAAAACACAGTGGCTGGACTAAACTGAGAGGGCAAAAGCCCCCGGAGGGGACCCTGAAGGCCCCCACAGAAGTGCAGGACAAAATGCAAAAATATAGCAAAAACACAAAATAAGAAATTGTCTTATCTGATAGCAGGAGATGCAGACACGACACAGCAGGCTACAAGGGAAACTGGAAAGAAGGATTCAGACCAGAACAATAGATCACCGGCAACCCTGATGGGAAAATGATTCCCTTAAATAAGACCAATCAGTAACACCTGATTCCCAGTCTTCACAATCCTCACTAGTACCGCTTGTAACCACCAGAGGGAGGCTCTGCTCAGAACTCATCTCAAACCCATTCACAACAGATTTCCAATCCAAAACAGGATTATGAGACTGTAACCAAGGGAAACCCAGTACGATAATGTCATGCAGATTATACAGAACCAAAAATTTGCAGCACTCTTGATGATCAGGTTCAACCCTCATTATCACCTGAGTAGAGAACTGAGGTTTATTCTCAGCCAAAGGGGTAGAATCGATCCCCAGAAGGGGAATAGACTTCTGTAGGGGTATCAAGGGAAACCCACAACGTTTAGCAAAATCATAATCCATCAGGTTAATAGCTGCTCCAGAATCAACGAAAGCCTGAGCAGAAAATGAGGACAGAGAGCATATCAGAGTGACAGTTAGTAAAAACTTAGTCTGAACACTACCCAAGACAACTGAGCGTGCAAAACGTCTTCCCCGCTTAGGGCAGACTGAAATAGCATGAGAGGCATCACCACAGTAGAAACATAACCCATTGCGCTTTCGAAACTCATGACGCTGTGCCCCAGACACCACTATATCACACTGCATGGATTCAGAAGCAGGTTCACAAGGCAACACTATTCCACGCATACTTCTCCGCTCACGCAAACGTCTGTCAATTTGAATCGCTAATGACATAGAATCATTGAGACCAGAGGGGACAGGGAATCCCACCATAACATCCTTTACATTATCTGACAGCCCCTTCCGAAAAAGGGCCGCCAAAGCGTCGTCATTCCACTTGGTCAGGACTGCCCACCTACGGAATCTCTGACAGTATAACTCAGCGTCATCAAGCCCCTGATTTAATGCCAACAAGGCTTTTTCAGCTTGATCAGTGACATTAGGCTCATCGTACAATAACCCCAAAGCCTGAAAAAATGCATCAACATCACTCAAAACAGGATCCCCAGGTGTCAGGGAAAAAGCCCAATCCTGAGGATCGCCGCGCAGGAGAGAGATGACAATTTGAACCTGCTGCGCTGCGTTTCCTGAGGACTTAGATTTTAAGGCAAAAAACAATTTACAATTATTTTTGAAATTCTGAAACTTAGCTCGATCCCCTAAAAACAAATCTGGCATGGGAATCCTAGGTTCCACAACAGGCAACCTAGCAAGATATGCAGCAATACTCCGAACCTCAGTGGCAAGCTGATCCACACGGCCAGACAACTGTGCAAACTCCATTGATAGAAAAAATCCTCCCCAGCACCCAGAGATACAGAGGGAAAAAAAAAATGCAACAAACAGAAAAATATCTCTGACAACTCTGACAACCGTTTTTTCTTTCACAATATTTTTCCCTTCTGTGAGTACCATACAATTTTAAATTTAGGCCGGTGATACTGTTATGATTCGGTAGCTGAGGAGTGCAGGCAAAAAGGCAATACACCAGAGCAGTTGGAATCTATGAGATTGCAGTACCCTGACTAACCACCACAACTAGAGGCAGCCGTGGAGCGCTCCTACGTTGGTCCTAGACGCCTCGTCACAGCCTGAGAAACTAACTACACCTAAAGATAGAAATAGGAAAGCTATCTGCCCCGGAGCAGAACCCCAAAGATAATAGCAAGCCCCCAAACATGTAATGGCGGTTAGACAAGACGAAATACTGACACAGACAGAAAATATTATGAGCAAACGTTGGGGCCCAAACTAACTAAATAGAAAAGGATAGGAAGGGTACTTACTGCAATTCCAAAAAAAAACCCTGAAAGCACCAACTCTACTAATTTCAAAAACACCTGAGATCACACGACCTCTACCACCTAAATTAGTTCTCTGGTGTAACAAAATCAAAACAGCAGCCACTGAAAAAACTGGCAAAAGCAAAAGTACAAACATCAGTGGCTGAACTAAACTGAGAGGGCAAAAGCCCCCTGAGGGGACCCAGAAGGCCCCCACAGAAGTGCAGGACAAAATGCAAAAATTAAGCACAGAAACAAAAAGAAGAAAATGTCTTATCTGTTAGCAGGAGATGCAGACACGACACAGCAGGCTACAAGGGAAACAGGAATCAAGGATTGAGACCCGAACAATTGATCACCGGCAACCCTGATGGGAAGGTGACTCCCTTATATAAGACCAGTCAGTAACACCTGATTCCCAGTCCTCACAATCTTCACTGAACAGACCAGCACCGCTTGCAACCACCAGAGGGAGCCCCTGCTCAGAACTCATCTCAAGCCTATTCACAACAGGAGTGGTTTCGGCGGAGCAGGGGGTCACAGGAGGCCGGTGGCTCCAGCTAACTCTTGTGCCTGCTGCTAAGGAGAAATGAATATGCACTGCATTCCGCGCCCATGGGCGTGGAGGGCAATGAATATTAATTTTTCTGGCATCCTGGTATGATTGGCCCCATCCCCTTGCTGGTATGATTGGTCCCATCCTTATTCTGGTATGATTGGCCCCATCCTGTTCCTTGAATGATTGGTCCCATTATTATTCTTGTATGATTGGCCTCATCCCGTTCCAGGCATGCATGGCCCAATCAAAAAAGATTTAAAAAAACATTACACTTACCTTTCTCCACTTCGTCGCAGTGGCAGCGCCCTGCTCTGGTGCCAGCATTTGCTTAATGCTTGTAAGCAGCACATGACAGGGACGTCATGCGCTGTTCACAAGCAGAGCACAGCTGCCGGAATACTCACCGGGACTGTTCATCGGAGATAGCGGTGAGTATTCATTCTTCTTCAGTAGCACGCAGTGTCAGCCGCCGGCTTCCTGCTGCTGCTGCGGCTGTCACGTGTGCTGATACTTAAGAGAAATTAATATTCTGAATATTCGTCTGTGAATACTCTGCGATGGGGAAGCTACCAACCTTCTAAGGGTCTGGAACTGTCTGGAGCGCCCTGGTCGCAAGGACAGTGATCACAGTTAGGCAGCTTCCCTAGGAAAGAGGACTGACAGGAGTCAGCATGTGGAGCGGAGCTCCAGGAAGGTAACTCCAGACAAGGGGGTTATAGTAACGGCAGAAAAGTATCTGCCATTGGAACAGACTGCTGGTGCTTATAATGTTCCGTGGATGTTAATGAACTGTTCGTGGTGCGGTTTATGAAGTGTAAATAAACCGAAGTAGACTGTTTATGTGAGAAAACCATTTCTGGGTGCCTTGATCCCGTTGCCAGGCGAGTGTCCCTGTAAGCTTTTCAGGGGATATAGCTCTGAGATCGCCGTCCGGGTAGACGGAATGGCATAGAAACAGTTTATTCAGAGACAGCAGTTCTGGTAAAAAACTGGCCGCAACCAGCTTTATTAAAGTCCACAGCAAACAGATAAAACAAATCATAAACATAAGACCTGGGCTTGTCTAGCCACTTACTACACTTAGATAGATTTCCCTATCTATCCGGGTCCCGACTCTAACAGCCTGGGCCAAAACAACACATATGTTCAGCATTTACCAGCATGGAGTTTCACAGAGTCTCCTCCTTGTGTCTGAAGGCACCTTCAACGTCCAGACTTGAGAGAGCTCCCCTCCTATTCAGCAGCCATCCTCATGGATTCTCACAGAGACTACTCCTGTGTCCGGGTACATCGAGCACCCAGACTGAGACAGCTCATACTCCTGGAGACACCTTCTTGTGCCTGGACTCCTTGTCCAGACTAAGCGAGCTCTCTGACTGTGTTCGCAGACACCTACTTCTGGTCTCCTAATTAACAGCTGAATGGTTTCAGGCCTGAGCTGCAAGTGTGTACTGAATGTAAGGTGTAGTGACCTTTCTCTACCACTAGGTTTACAAAGCCACACATTTCCCTTATACCATACAGCACAGTACCTAGGTGAAATGTACACCCCATTCGACACATATTCCTTCACTGTCTCACATATCCCCCCCCTCTTCTCCAGACCGGAGGGCTGGTCATCCAGACCGGAGGGCTGGTCAACAATCCAAAAGAGACAGTGAACTCTGGACCAATCATGGCCTTCATCAGCTTCATCTTCACTACTGTAATCTGTATCTTCACCTGAGCCATAGCCAACATCAGCTTTCTCTTCATCTGAAGCATCCGCACTACCCTGTACCCTCCCAGGCCTATGCTCTCTGCGGGCCTCGGGTATCCTGCACGGTTTCATCTTGACCTTAGGGCCGGGCTCAGTTTCGATATAGTGCCTGGCCAGAGAAGTACGACCCGGCACATCAGAACACTTCTGCTGACTCTTCCTCAGAAACTCACGTACCTCCTGTCCTTGGTGCACTGACCATGTGTCACCAACTATCACAGAAGGTATAGGAGGTTTTTTACTTTTCTCTAGTTCCCCTTGAACCCTCTTTAGCACATCTATTTTCTCGAACATCGGTGGACTCACAAAGTCTATTTCACAGACCTTAAGCTCCTCTGCCATGGTCTCTGACCATCCCAAGCTACTCTGTTCAAATGACTGGGACCGCAGAAGGAGCAGACCGCCCCTCCCTTGCAGTACACATAACTCATCCGCTAAGTCTCCAGCTGAATTGTAATGTTCTACCGTGACAACAGCATTCTTATATAGAGCCTTAGACTTATTGAGCAGCATTTGCTCTTGCAACGAAGAGATTCCCTGTATTCTTCCTTTTACTTCATTGACTTTCTCACGAAGATGCTCATGGCTTTCATCACACTCCTTCATCACAGTTTGGAGTTTTTTCTGAGAAGTAATCAATTCATCTGGTACCTGTTGGACGTCCTTTATGTCTTCGGCCCCTTCTTCAGGCTCTTCTGGTAGAACATGCTCAGAAGCCCTACCGTCAGTCTTACATTCTACCTCTTCAGTCACATCATTATGGTCTCCAATATCTCCATTTATTCCAGCTCTCAAGTTCTCCTTGATAGCTGCATCTGTATACTCAGAACCCACCGGATTCTTCTCTTCCACCACGTTCTGCATCTCATCTGAGCTCCCGTGTGTCTGCAGCGGCAACGGAGTGACACACCGCTTTTCCCATTTGTTCGGACGTGGCTCCGATGTAGACTCCATGAAAGTGCGCTTGAGCTCACCAATGCCAGCCTGATGTCTCAAAATCTCATCTTGTGATTTATCCAGATCCTTGGTATCACTCGGGAACACTGCTGGGACTCCGGGCGCCGAACTTCCAGCCTGAGCTTCACGAGTTGCAGCTACTGATCCGGACCGTAACCTGTCCACGCCGCTGTCTTCGGCAAAAACAGATTCCTGGACAGAGTCAGCCCCCATATCTTCAGTCTTGTTCCTCACAACTTCACTTGAGACCTCAGCTTCTGATGAGGCATCTGGCTTGGTGACCACCGCTTCCATGGCTTTTTCCACCTCTGCAGCATTAGCCTCAGAGTCCTGGGCATGATGCAGCTCCATACCATACATTGATAACTTCTCATCTTCAACAGCATCCACTTGTGCTGTGTTCAGTTTCAGAGTCCTGCCTTTAAAGCTCAGCTCTCCTCCTTTCACCTTAGTCTTCGCCAGGGAACCGGCCAACTGTAAAACATCTTCAGATGCCATCTTCTGTCCGGCTGTAAGGTCAGCATCAGCTTTCTTCTCAGGACTCTCAACCTCCTCTGCTACCATGCCTTCCTCATTTGCACTGGTTGCTTTATGGTCATCAGATGATTCACTATCACTACCACTATCCCTGTCTGACCCCTTTTTCTCAGCCACATCTGGCTCACTTTCAGGGTTATACACTTCATTTTCATTCACATCCGGCTCACTGTCAGGGCTATACAATTCATTCTCATTCACATCTTGATCTGGAACCTTAGTTAACATGTCATCCACAACATTAACTTCACCATCTGGTCCCTCAAGTATGTGACTATGTGACAACCCCAGCACTATACTTCTATATAGCTCAGGTACTAGGAGCTGGCTCACGACCTCTCCCTGGACTTCAGTGTCCCTATACAACAGGTGAGTGTTTATGGCAACATGAGGTAACCTCTCCTCAGAGCCAGGCTCTTGGGAAACCTCATTTAGAACATTTATATTTTCCTGGGCCGTTTTAAGAGAGGGGTCTCGCCACTGCTCACTCTCAAAATTGTCACAGGACACAGGTAAGTCAGGGACACTCGGTTCCCGAGAACCACCATCCTCGTCTCCCAACATCACCTGCAAAGAAATTTCATCACTATCACAGTCATCATTATTATCAATATCATTATCATGATTATGATCAGTATCATCATCACTATCATGATCATCATCATTATCATTATCAGCATCATTATCATAGTCATCATCATTATCATGATCATCATCATCATTATCATTATCATCATCATTATCACATAAGTTTAACGGCCCACTAGCATTGTGTTCCGCCCCTCGGGACTGCGCACCCTCAGTAGGAGCTTCATCACACTGTCCATCAGAAACATTTTTCCCCCAGAGATCCTTAGATCGGGGAAAGTCATTACCCAATATGACGGGTTGCACCAGGTTCTTCACTACCCCACTTCATATGAAACCTCCCCGAGTTTGGGGACCAAGTCCACGGCAGTCTCTGGGTAGACTTTGGTGTCTCCATGGATGCACACCATACTCAGGTGCTTATCAGGGATGAAGTCCCTATCAATCAGGCTGTCACATATGGAAGTCACTGGACTCTCTGAGTCCAAGAGGGCCTGTGCTGGGCAGTCATTTACAACCACCGGGGACCCCTGTGGTCCAGTCTCTTCGGCTGAGGTGGACACACACACAGGCTCTGCGCAGGGAGAGAGGGATCTGCCAACATCACAATACATAGGCTCCCCCTCTATTGGACAGTTGGCTGCAATTTCACGACATCTCCAACACTGTCCATCACACTTTTCCACCCACATGTCCCCTCGGGCCTGAACCCGCTTATCAGCATACCCCATGTCCCCAACAGCTGGAACGCTCTTACCGCGAGAGTTCAGCGTCCGGGAACTCTGAAGTGACGACCTCTCAGACGGCTGGTCACGGAGACAGTCTTTGCTGGCGAAGGCCTTCTCCATCAGGCTGACCAGACGATTGGCGTCCTGGTGGTCTCCTTGTCCGACCTCTGGCTGTACCTCAGGAGGACATGCTCGGGTGTAGCGGTTCACTATCACCTCTTCAACCACGGCCGACGTCAGGCTCCAACCGCTTCTTTACTGCAGGCAACGCAGGTGCCTTTACAACATTACTCGGGGACGAGGTACTGAGAGCTGCAATCTGCTCCCTCAGCAATCGGTTAAACTCCTGCTGCTGCTGCTGCCAGCTCTGCTGGGCCTGCTGCATGCTCTGCAGGTGTTTCTGCAGGTGTTTCTTAACAAGCTCCTCCATACTGCCGGACTTATCTGTCTCAACCACGGCAGTCTTATGTTGCACATTAACTTGCGCCATTTGTTCAAACAGCGCCTCCATGCTGTCATCCATGCTGTCAGACTTCTCTGTCTCAACAACGGCAGTCCTCACTCAAGACACACACACTCCACAGTCTTTTCCACAGAAAATTCAGCTTTGCTGTGCAGACACTTTTTTTTTTTTCTCTGCAAACTCTATTAGGGCCACTGTCTCTTTAAGACTGCTCCAACAGACTTTTCCTTTGCTGCTGCACACTCCACAGTCTTTTCCACAACAAGTTCAGCTTTGCTGTGCAGACACATTTTTTTTTCTTTTGCAAACTCTATTAGGGCTACTGTCTCTTTAAGACTGCTCCAACAGACGTTTCTTTTGCTGACACACTTTTTTTTTCTCTGCTGCTGCTTCAACAGACTTCACCTTTTATTGCTGTCTCTCGCCAATGTGCTGCACGCACATTCTAGCACCAATTGTATCAGCCACTGTGCTGCCCCAGCATTCTCCGCCAATTGTAAGCTTTTCAGGGGATATAGCTCTGAGATCGCCGTCCGGGTAGACGGAATGGCATAGAAACAGTTTATTCAGAGACAGCAGTTCTGGTAAAAAACTGGCCGCAACCAGCTTTATTAAAGTCCACAGCAAACAGATAAAACAAATCATAAACATAAGACCTGGGCTTGTCTAGCCACTTACTACACTTAGATAGATTTCCCTATCTATCCGGGTCCCGACTCTAACAGCCTGGGCCAAAACAACACATATGTTCAGCATTTACCAGCATGGAGTTTCACAGAGTCTCCTCCTTGTGTCTGAAGGCACCTTCAACGTCCAGACTTGAGAGAGCTCCCCTCCTATTCAGCAGCCATCCGCATGGATTCTCACAGAGACTACTCCTGTGTCCGGGTACATCGAGCACCCAGACTGAGACAGCTCATACTCCTGGAGACACCTTCTTGTGCCTGGACTCCTTGTCCAGACTAAGCGAGCTCTCTGACTGTGTTCGCAGACACCTACTTCTGGTCTCCTAATTAACAGCTGAATGGTTTCAGGCCTGAGCTGCAAGTGTGTACTGAATGTAAGGTGTAGTGACCTTTCTCTACCACTAGGTTTACAAAGCCACACATTTCCCTTATACCATACAGCACAGTACCTAGGTGAAATGTACACCCCATTCGACACATATTCTTTCACTGTCTCACATCCCCAATACACAAAGTGAGCGCTATCTTACAGTGTCTACAATCTTGGAATCAGTGAGCGGGCCTGTATATAGGGCTGCAGATACTCACTGTGCTGTTTGGTGACATGGTATGCATCACACTCAACATGGACCAGAGGAAGCAAAGGAAAGAGTTGTCTCAGGAGATTAGAAAGAAAATTATAGACAAACATGTTAAAGGTAAAAGTTATAAGACCATCTCCAAGCAACTTGATGTTACTGTGACTACAGTTGCACATATTATTCAGAAATTTAAGATCCATGGAACTGTAACCAACCTCTTTGATGTGGCCGCAGGAGGAAAATTGATGAAAAATCAAAGAGACAGATAATACAAATGGTAACAAAAGAGCCAGAAAAACTTCTAAACAGATTAAAGATGAATTTCAAGCTCAAGGAACATCAGTGTCAGATCGCACCATCCGTCGTTGTATGAGCCAAAGTGGACGTCATGGGAGACGACCAAGGAGGACACTATTGTTGAAAAAAAATCATAAAAAAGCCAGACTGAACTTGCCAAACTACATATTGACAAGCCACAAAGCTTCTGGGAGAATGTCCTATGGAGAGATTAGACAAAAATGGAACTTTTTGGCAAGGCACATCAGCTCTATGTTCACAGACAGAAAAATGAAGCATATCAAGAAAAGAACGCTGTCCCTACTGTGAAACATGGAGGAGGCTCTGTTATGTTCTGGGGCTGCTTTGCTGCATCTGGCACAGGGTGTCTAGAATCTGTGCAGGGTACAATGAAATCTCAAGACTATCAAGGGATTCTAGAGAGAAATGTGCTGCCCAGTGTCAGAAAGCTTGGTCTCAGTCGCAGGTCATGGGTCTTGCAACAGGATAAAGACTCAAAAAACACAGCTAAAACACTCAAGAATGGCTAAGAATGGCTAAGAGGAAAACTTTGGACTATTCTGAAGTGGCCTTCTATGAGCCCTGACCTAAATCCTATTGAGCATCTTTGGAAAGAGCTGAAACATGTCGTCTGGAAAAGGCAACTTTCAAACACGAGACAACTGGAGCAGTTTGCTTTTGAGGAGTGGCCAAAATACCTGTCGAGAGGTGCACAAGTCTCATTGACAGTTACAGGAATCGTTTGATTGCAGTGATTGCCTCAAAAGGTTGTGCAACAAAATATTAAGTTAAGGGTGCCATCATTTCTGTCCAGGCCTACAGTATTTCATGAGTTTTATTTTTTTTAAAAATTCTGTGGAAGCATGATTGAAAAGCAATGTCTGACTTTCATTTGTTCAGTTTCATAGATTTTTAATTTATTATTACTTTTGTCAGATTCAAGTTATTTCTGTGACCATTGTGGGTTTTTCTGTCATTAAACGAGGGGTATCAACAATTTTGACCACGTATGTAATTTAAGTCTTATTTTATACCAAAGGTTAAAAGTATGATGAGGGATTGTCCACATTGGAAGTTAGGCTGGGTTCACATTGCGTTATGGCAGTCTGTCTAACGGATTGCGTTACAACGCAGCATTAACGCGATGTAACACATCCGTTAACGCACCCATAGACTGCCATAACGTAGCGAATCACTAACGCATGTCATAATAGGCATGCATTAGCGATGTGCCGTCATGCTGTGACGGTCCCTCGGACGTGGTCTGCAGCGTTCGAGGGTCCGTCACTGCTAGCGTAGATGGAACATCTGCGCGATCGCATAACGCGATCACAAAAAGGCAGTTGCGTTAGCGCAGTTCGTTTAATGCATGCGTTGAACGGACTGCCCTAACGCAATGTGAACCTAGCCTTAGGGTTTTGAATTAGGGGAAGGTGGGTGGAATAGTTAGGGTGTAATTACAATTGTCTAGTCTTCTGCCATGATCTCCAGGTTGATATTAAAAAAGGATTCATTTGAAAGTTACCAGGCAGTTGAGAAAACGACAGGTGAAGTTCCAATGTGAGAAATATAGGAGTGACAAACTGTCAATAGAATGATCGTTAAATATAGATGTAACGTGCAGCCAGTCTTATATAGTTTTATGCTGGGAAAATTATGCCACCATTTAGCCTAGGTTTAAGAAGCATATGAAAAGGGTTCGAGGATGTACATCCCCCCAAATGAAGGACTGATACAAATAATTGATGATTTGGTTTACTTTTTTGGCTTTAGGTGTATGGGTAGGGATTGGAGTAGGTGAAACAATTTGGAAAATTCTACCATTTTAAGTAAATTTGCGTTACCTAATTAAGAATAATGGTGCCATATTCTTAGGGTGGATTCTAGTGACTGAATGTAGGGATTAATAGTAGCTGAATATATCTATAGATGAGATCTAGTGAGTTTGACCTCTAAGTAGGTAAGTGAGATATGCTATTGACACTCGGATCAAACTCCTATCAGAGTTTCGGGGTTTTCGTGTAAATCTGTGAAATACATAATTCAGACGGAACCCCAGTCGGAAGATTTCCTATAATGAGGCAGATGGAAACATTGTGGATGCTATATGACCTATGACCCTGACATGCCCGTCTTTTTAGACGAGCATAAAAGCGCAATCAGCCAGTTTCATGCACCTACTAAAAGCCGGATATGTCGAACAGAAGCCACATAGAGTCCAGAGTATCTCTGCCTCATTAGTGAATGTGTAACAACGTGGCACGGGGTGGTAGTCGCGGGCGAGTCCACTACAGCAGAGTTAGTCCGCACCCCGGTCCCATGCACATAAAATGTAAGTTCCAATCCCAGCCCCGGGTCACAGTGGGTTACCTCAGTCCTGTAGCTGTTCTCCACAATGGGACGGCGTTCTCCGGATGAACCACACTTCACACTGTATAGGGCCCAACTTTGGCAACTTGTATTTTAATAACAAGGAAGTAGAAATGAACAAGAGACGGATGATTCCTATCCTGTCCCTAGACACAGCAACGGCTGCAGCAGCAAAGATAGTGATAGTTCACTCGCCAGTATCTGGATGCTTATAGTCCCTTCGGCAGGGCACTTACAAAGTCCTTGTGCACTCTTCACCACCCGTGGGTCCGGGGAAGCAGTCTCTGTCCCCTCCAGGGGTCCAGCCAGCTCCCAACAGGGGAGCACCTCTTGGCCAGGCTCTACTTCCTGCTCCCTAGAGGCTGCAAGTCCAGCCCACAAAGTTAACCAGTTCCCTTCCCTAAGCTAACAGACATGGCAACACATCAAAACAGGGCAAACACAGCACAGACACATAGCAAACATTACAGCAAAACATTAATACACATAATGCAAGGGCAGGGATAAGAGAGCATCACATAAGAGAGAGAGGGAAAGCAATGAGGTTCTCCGCCACCTCCTTACACCCCTCTCTCCTAAAACCACGGTCGTCCTCGACCATCAGGGCAAAAAAAACCTACAATCCTTTAAAAGCTTACAGTCCAAAAAAACGCAAGAACGTTTCGCAGTCCATAGCATGAACGTGTCTCTCATAGTGGCTCGATGGCCCTTTAACACCGGTGGGTCCCATTCAAACCCGGCAGCTTTCCCCCTTCCTCCTTTCAGTGGACGGGCTCTTAAACGGTGGTGGGCTGCATTTTAACATGGGGCTAGTCCAAGGATAGAAATGGGGCAACACAGTTCAGTTCAGCTGCAGCCATGCGCAAAGTCAACCATAATTAACACCCGTGGGGTTTCAGTCTCATGATCCAGCAAGGGGGGGGCACCAATGGGTGCAAACAAACGGGAAGGAGGGGAAAACAAATGAGCATGGTCCTTACTTTGTGACCATGAGGGCCACGCCTGACGCCTCAGTCCCTTGGCTCCATACAGGGCTCGCTGCCCTCTCAGGAATGCGGAACAGTCCATGGTATTTTTTTTTCCTTGGGTGCAACCGGCATTAATCAATTTTAAAGGAGCCACTTCAGTCCATGCACGGCCGCTGGTTTGTATAATGGGCTACATGCAGACCCTGCACAACTATATACAGTCATGGCCAAAAGTTTTGAGAATGACACAAATATTAATTTTTACAAAGTCTACTGCTTCACTTTTTCTAATGGCAATTTGCATATACTCAAGAATGTTATAAAGAGTGATCAGCTTAACAGCAATTACTTGCAAAGTCAATATTTGGCTATAAAATTAACTTTATCCACCAAAACACATTTCAACATCATTGCAGCCCTGCCTTAAAAGGACCAGCTAACCTCTTTTCAGTGATTGCTCCATTAACACAGGTGTGGGTGTTGATGAGGACATGGCTGGAGATCAATCTGTCATGATTAAGTAAGAATGACATCACTGGACACTTTAAAAGGAGGCTGGTGCTTGGCATCATTGTTTCTCTTCTGTTAACCATGGTTATCTGTAAAGAAACACATGCAGTCATCATTGCAATGCACAAAAATGGCCTAACAGGGAAGAGTATCGCAGCTAGAAAGATTGCACCTCAGTCAACAATCTATCGCATCATCAAGAACTTCAAGGAGAGAGGTTCCATTGTTGCCAAAAAGGCTTCAGGGCGCCCAAGAAAGACCAGCAAGCGCCAGGACGTCTCTTAAAAGTGTTTCAGCTGCTGGATCGGGCTATCAGCAGTGCAGAGCTTGCTCAGGAATGGCAGCAGGCAGGTGTGAGTGCATCTGCACGCACTGTGAGGCGGAGACTCTTGGAGCAAGGCCTGGTCTCAAGGAGGGCAGCAAAGAAGCCACTTCTCTCCAGAAAAAAACTCATGGACAGACTGATATTCTGCAAAAGGTACAGGCAGTGGACTGCTGAGGACTGGGTAAAGTTATTTTCTCTGATGAATCCCCTTTTCGATTGTTTGGGACATCAGGAAAACGCCTCATTCGGAGAAGACAAGGTGAGTGCTACCACCAGTCTTGTCTCATGCCAACTGTTAAGCATCCTGAAACCATTCATGTGTGGGGTTGCTTCTCAGCCAAGGGAATCGGCTCTCTCACAGTCTTGCCTAAAAACACAGCTATGAATAAAGAATGGTACCAGAATGTCCTCCAAGAGCAACTTCTCCCAACCCTCCAAGAGCAGTTTGGCGATCAACAATGCCTTTTCCAGCATGATGGAGCACCTTGCCATAAAGCAAAGGTGATAACTAAATGGCTCAGGGAACAAAACATAGAGATTTTGGGTCCATGGCCTGGAAACTCCCCAGATCTTAATCCCATTGAGAACTTGTGGTCAATCATCAAGAGACGGGTGGACAAACAAAAACCTAAAAATTCTGACAAAATGAAAGCATTGATTGTGCAAGAATGGACTGCTGTCAGTCGGATTTGGTCCAGAAGTTGATTGAGAGCATGCCAGGGAGAATTGCAGAGGTCCTGAAGAAGAAGGGTCAACACTGCAAATATTGACTTGCAGCATTAACTCATTCTAACTGTCAATATAAGCTTTTGTTACTCATATGTTTGCAATTATTATATTTCTGTCTGTGATAAAAACATCTGTCAAACACACATAAAAACCAGAGGGCAGCAGATCATGTGAAAATATAATATTTGTGTCATTCTCAAAACTTTTGGCCATGACTGTAGGTGTGGGATGAGGATCAGCTGGAGGAGGAATCACCACTGTTCCTGCGGCTCCGCATCCCCTCAAGCTGTGATACCACAGCTCCCGGAGCTTCCGTCTCTGCTGTCACATTTGCAGCCGCCTCAATGCGATGAGGAGCCGCCCTCTCCTGCACATCTGCAGCAACTGCGGCCGTTCACCACATTGAGCCTCCTGCGGTGGGCTTGCCTCCCAATCAGTGGCCATTTGCATGGCCACCGCATAGGGCCCTCGGGGCCCCTGTTCCTTGACAAAAGCTACACGGTCTCCCACCTGCAAAGGACAGCGGAAAGTCAAGGTTCCGGCGTTCACATACACTTTCGCTCTTTGGTCTCCTGGATAAAACCGTAGCCTCTGGACAGGTCGAGGTGCTGTACCACACTGCTGGTCATCCGGGCAACTGCCGTTCACCCGCCGGGGCGCTGCAACTCCTGAACAATGCGGCACTCTCGCCGCTTCTTCTCCCGGATCACACTCCAGATCCATTGGGCCTCAACTGCAATGGGCATCTGGGGCTCCTCTACATATGTAGCACTGATGCCGGCCAGTACAGGTGAGGACGCTGATGCCACCGGCACTGGGGACGATGGTGGAGATGGGAGTCAGGGTGCGAAGGGAGATGTTGGTGGGGCCACAGGAGGGACAATAGCAGCAGCCGGGGCGTTAGGTCATTCGGATGGACACTTCCTACTCACTGCCGCTGCGTCCGGTGACAGTCCTCCTGCAGGGCCGCGGAATCCTGTGATGGCGGCCGCCACAATTCCCCTCATCGCAGCCTCTAATGTCCTCCAGGCTCATTCTGGTTCTGGCTTCTCTAGTCCTTTGGGTTCCTTGGTCTTCACACTGCGGGGTTTGGAATCTGGTGCCTGCGCAGTGAGGATCTTTGCGCCTGTGCCCCATCTCCACCGCTTCCTCCACCTCTTTCCTCACTGCGCAGGCGCCAGATTCCCAGTCCCGCAGTGTGAATACATAACACTCTGAGGGACGGCATCTGGGGCCGCCGCTACACGCAGCGCAGGTCACAAGGAGAGGAGGTTGGGGCTGGAAACAAGAGAGGGATGATTGACACCTCTGAGGCTGTTGACGCAGGGGGTGAAGACATACCTCCCGGACACAATAGCGGTATGTCGGACAAATTATAAAACTGTATATTTCAGCGTTCCTAGGGATCAGAAACCTAAGAGACACCTTCACGGAGTGCAGCCTTAGTGCTGCTGAAGGCGGCTCTTTTACATAAAAAGGCCCTGGGGGGTGACAGGTTCCCTTTAACAGAAATATAGGGTTCTTCCACATTACTGGTAGTACAAAGGTTCTGGAAAAGTGACATGGCTCCCACAAAAAGAAGTCCAGCAAAATTTGCACTCCCAAATCCAAATGCCCCCCTTTTCCTGAGACCCAGTGTGCCTATACTGCAGTTAGCGTCCACATCTATTTGCCATTACTGTAGCGAGGAAAGTCCACTTACGGTAATTTACGGTTGCATGTCTTCAGAAGCACAAGCTGGGCACACTGTACAGGCACTACAATGCACAGGCACTACACTGGCATGTTTGCATTTTCACTAAGCAGTATCCACTACCACCTGTTTCTGGAAAACACCAATGGAGTCAAAATAATTACTACACCTGTAGATGAATTCCCAGAGGGGTGCAATTTTCAAATTGAGGTAAACTATGGGAGGTTTCTGCTCTTCTGGCACTTAAGTGCTCTGTATATGGAGTCTGCAAATTATTCTATGAAAATTTTGTTCTCCAAGAGTCAAATAGCACTCCTTCCCTCCTAGGTCTGCACTGTATAGCCACATATGGGGTATTGCCTTGTTCATGGGAAATTGAGTAACAAATTGTGTGGTAATTTTTACCTATTTTCCTTGTGAAAATGTAAAATATGGGACTAAAACAACATTATTGTGGTAAAAATGTTTTTTGTTTCCTTCACCGATCAATGGTATAACATTTTGTGAAACACTTGTGATATCAATATGATTACTGCATCCCTAGATGATTTCATTAAGTGGAGTAGCTTGTAAAATGGGGTCACTTATGGAGGGTGCTGCTGTCATGACTCCTCAGAGGCTCTGCCAATATGACATGGCACCCCCAAACCATTCCAGGCAAATATGCACTTCGATGGCGCTCCTTCCATTCTAAGCTTTGCACTGTGACTAAAAAGTAGTTTTTGACCACATATGGAGCATTGTCATACTCAGGAGACATTGTGAAACAATTTTTTTGGTCCAAAAGCTGGGGCTAAAACAACAGTTTAGTGGAAAAACTAACTTTTTATTTCCATAGCCCACCATTTTATATAATTCTGTGAAATACCTGTGGGTTTAATATGCTAAATACACCCTTAGATAATACACATATGACCAGAACCACCACATCCTAATGCAACAATCAAAAAGGCCCTATCCTGGGGAGCTAGGAGTGGATATGGAAATGTGTGGACACATCAATTACTTAGAGAACACAAACCACCTGGGTGGAAAAGAGATGTACTAGTCCATATGTAAAATAGAAATCTTTATTAATTAATTAGACAACCGACACAAGTAGTACAGAAAGGGGCAACCCACATCCAAAGTGGATGTAAGCACTGCACACATATAAGTTAAAAATACGACAAGGGGCACAACACCCCCAATACCCTCAGAATTGTGCTATGACAAACAATTAAAGCAAAATAACATATATAATTAACATAAATCACTCAACACCTAAAACTAATTTTAAAGACAATAAGGCAGAAATTACTGCCCTAAATAGCCCACAAGCTCACCTATACCTGCAATTAGAAGCATAGTATAGAACAGCATAATTATCACAATAGATAAAACCTACAACACATGTATGTACTGGTGGTCTATATTAAACAGAAGAGGTCAAAAATGCTGCCCTTTTAATGAACTGCAGAAAAGGCTATGGGTGCGATATTGCAGAATGGGCTACAGTCGAGCGATATGCTAGTGTGTCATTTGTCAAAAGCTAATAAATATTCTAATAAGATTGATAACGAGCTGTGACATAAAAGACAATCTATTTCTGTGTAATGCACCTTATCAACAATGAAGGTCCGGATCAAGCCGGAAAAACTGTAACACAGAAACTGACATATTACCTGGCAGCACAGAGAAGCAATGCACAAGTGTGGAGGGTGAAGGGGGTGTGTGTGCGCACCCCAACGCACGTTTCGGTCCAATCCTTCTTCAGGGGCACACACACCTCCCTATCCGCGCTCCTTAAATACCTTATGATAGAGGAACTCGTCCCTCCAGACCGCGTCACAGATCTCCGGTCATGTGACCGGAAGTGATGTCACCTGCTTCCAGTGACGCGCACATCGTCATATCAAACATGACGCCCCCTGGCGTCGGCGTCACAGCAATAGGCAGAATGATCTGCCATCGCCTGAAAGACGCCGAAAGCCAGAGAGCGGCATGTAAAAACATGACAGCGTGCGCGTGCCAGCAGGGGGCCTCACCGACCTATAACCATATTTAGAAAGGTCGTGGCATATTCTAAAAGCTGGTGACACACTAGCATATCGCTCGACTGTAGCCCATTCTGCAATATCGCACCCATAGCCTTTTCTGCAGTTCATTAAAAGGGCAGCATTTTTGACCTCTTCTGTTTAATATAGACCACCAGTACATACATGTGTTGTAGGTTTTATCTATTGTGATAATTATGCTGTTCTATACTATGCTTCTAATTGCAGGTATAGGTGAGCTTGTGGGCTATTTAGGGCAGTAATTTCTGCCTTATTGTCTTTAAAATTAGTTTTAGGTGTTGAGTGATTTATGTTAATTATATATGTTATTTTGCTTTAATTGTTTGTCATAGCACAATTCTGAGGGTATTGGGGTGTTGTGCCCCTTGTCGTATTTTTAACTTATATGTGTGCAGTGCTTACATCCACTTTGGATGTGGGTTGCCCCTTTCTGTACTACTTGTGTCGGTTGTCTAATTAATTAATAAAGATTTCTATTTTACATATGGACTAGTACATCTCTTTTCCACCCAGGTGGTTTGTGTTCTCTAAGTAATTGATGTGTCCACACATTTCCATATCCACTCCTAGCTCCCCAGGATAGGGCCTTTTTGATTGTTGCATTAGGATGTGGTGGTTCTGGTCATATGTGTATTATCTAACTTTTGCTGTGTTTTGCACAGACCTTTCACCAGACATGGACTTCAAGGCCAAGGATAAAGTTTGGCTGTCTCAAATCGACCAGGTTTTTTGCAGTGGGGTGACACACCCACACAGACGGGTGATCAGGGATGGGATGAACAAGCTACGGAATATCGGAATATGGTCATCAAAAGAACCAAAATTTGGTGGACTAGAGCATTTCTTTATAAATATCTGGATAAAAAATTGATTCCCAGGGGTTTGCGCATACGCACTATACCCACATTTCCTGTGGAAGATAGTAATATTAGATCTAAATGGGAAGAGGCATGCAATGATTGCTCCAATAAATTAATGAGATTGCTTTGCGAATTGAATTCTAAAATTATTTCGGATTTGGAGGATAAAATAAGTAAAATTAACGATGTATTGAAAACCAATGATATGCCGGAGAAATTTCAAAATCTCAACAATCAGTTGGAAAAAGATGTAGATGGTATTGTTAAAAAAATTCATAACACACAAGCTACTAAATTAAATCGAGATTTAAAGGACTACCAGAATGAGACTATTTATGGATGGAGAAAACCTAATATCAAAGGTCAAACATTACATGTTACAGTTTTTCCGGCTTGATCCGGACCTTCATTGTTGATAAGGTGCATTACACAGAAATAGATTGTCTTTTATGTCACAGCTCGTTATCAATCTTATTAGAATATTTATTAGCTTTTGACAAATGACACACTAGCATATCGCTCGACTGTAGCCCATTCTGCAATATCGCACCCATAGCCTTTTCTGCAGTTCATTAAAAGGGCAGCATTTTTGACCTCTTCTGTTTAATATAGACCACCAGTACATACATGTGTTGTAGGTTTTATCTATTGTGATAATTATGCTGTTCTATACTATGCTTCTAATTGCAGGTATAGGTGAGCTTGTGGGCTATTTAGGGCAGTAATTTCTGCCTTATTGTCTTTAAAATTAGTTTTAGGTGTTGAGTGATTTATGTTAATTATATATGTTATTTTGCTTTAATTGTTTGTCATAGCACAATTCTGAGGGTATTGGGGGTGTTGTGCCCCTTGTCGTATTTTTAACTTATATGTGTGCAGTGCTTACATCCACTTTGGATGTGGGTTGCCCCTTTCTGTACTACTTGTGTCGGTTGTCTAATTAATTAATAAAGATTTCTATTTTACATATGGACTAGTACATCTCTTTTCCACCCAGGTGGTTTGTGTTCTCTAAATACACCCTTAGAAGAATTCTTCAAGAGTTATAGTTTTCAAAATGGGGTCACTTTTTTGGGGGGGGAGGCCACTGTATATGCACATCAAGGTCTCGGCAAACGTGACATGGCGTCCTGTTATGTTTTGGTAGCTGAGGAGGGCAGGAGCAAAAACCGCAAAGGCAGCCAAACACCAGAGAGGTTGGGAACTGATAGGTTGCAGACCCCTAAACTAACCGCACAACTAGAAGCAGCCGTGGGACGTTCCTACGGTGCCCTAGACGCCTCGTCACAGCCGGAGAGATTAGCTATCCCTGAAGATGGAAAGAGGAAAGCTAACTGCCCCGGAGTAGAGCCCCAAAAGGAAGTCCCCAAACATATAATGGCGGTTAGACAAGATGAAAACACGAACACAGACAGAAAATAGAATGAGCAAACGCTGGGGCCCAAAACTCTAGATAGGACAGCACAGGATAGAATACTGTCTGCAACCCAGAAAAACCCTAGGAAAAACTCCAACACTTCTGAATCCAAAAATGCTGAGACCACACGGTCTCGACCACCTATATCAGGTCTCTGGTGTGAACACACAGCTACCCAGCAGTAAAAAATCACAAGAACTGAGCAATTGAACAAATACAAAAAAGAGAACAGAGACCAGCACAAGCCCCCAAAGGGGACCCGGCTGAACTCAAAAGCAAGGCAGCAAAAACAAGCAAAATCAAACCACAGAAAAAAAAACAGAAAGTAACTTATCTGAATGATAGCAGGAGACAGCAGAAAAGCAAGCTGAATTCCAACCTATACCAAGAAGAACAATTGATCACCGGCGAGGATCATGGGAGGTCAGCTTTTTATAACAGGCCAGTCCGTCCCACCTGATAACCAATCATCAATAGCAGGTGGTGGACTTTTGCTGTTCAACATAGGTTCAATACCCTCAGCAACCACCAGAGGGAGCCTCAGCTCCGAAGTCGTCTCCAGCACGTTCACAACAGCATCCGTTATCTATTCCAGCCAATTTTGCTCTCCAAAAGTCAAACGGTGCTCCTTCCCTTCTGAGCCCTGACGTGCACCCAAACAGTAATTATCCACCACATATGGGGTATCGGTGCACTCAGGAGAAATTGGACAAGAAATTGTATTGTCCACTTTCTCCTGTTTCCCTTGTGAAAATGAAAAATTTGGGGCTAAAACAACATTCTGTGATGCACTTAAAGTGTTAATATATTTCTTGAATGTGGTTTTGAGCACCTTGAGGGGGTGCAGTTTTTAAAATGTTGTCACTTTTGGGTATTGTCTGTCATATAACACCTCAAAGTCACTTCAGATGTACTGTAAATTTTGTTGGAAAAAATTAAAATTGCTGATAAACTTTTAACCCTTCTAACTTCCTAAGAAAACAATTATGTTTAAAAAATGATGCTAACGCAAGGTAGACATTTGGAAAATATTATCTATTAATTATTTTGTGTGGTATAACTTTCTGATTTAAGGGCATAAAAATTAAAAGTTTTAAAATTGTGTAATTTTTTAATTTTTTGACAAATTTTCGATGTTTTTATACATAAACGCAAATTATATTGACCAAAATTTACCACTAACATGAAGTACAGTCTCAGAAGAATCACTGGGATATGTTGAAGTGTTATTACCTCATAAATTGACGCATGTCAGTTAAAAATAAGGCTCGGTGATTAACGTACAATGCGGCTCGGTCCTATAGGGGTTAAATAGTATGGAGTGGTAATATTTTTGTCATGTTGGACCTATATTTTTGATAGGTGCAGTATTTCCAGTCATTACATATCCATACTCCTATTACTATGGGTAGTTGTTTGATAACCAATCATTTTCGGCCCATGATACGGGGTAGTGATTCGGTATCAGGTCACGTGACTATGTCTATTGACTTAAACTATTGAATACTGAAAAGTGATAAGAAAATAGGCACATACGAGGTAGAATGTGATTTGTAGCTGTGCTGGTGGAAATTATGTCATCCAGTTAACATACCTCTGGATCGACATGATTGGCTCTACATATAATAGCAGTATGTTGTTTAATTGTATAGAACAAGCACCAAGAATGGACTGACCTCTTATGGCGAGTTATAGTGTAGATGGCAGATTATGGTCCATAGGGTTTACCTTGTGTGATCCTTATTTTCTCTGGCGGAAATACCTATAGAATATTTCCAGCAGTGTACTGTATTAGTAATTTTCTTTGTATTTTATTACATTTCATGTCTTACCCTGACTTCCTTTAAACAAAATGTTACATCAGATGAGCCAATGTTAATTTGAAAGTCATTAAATTCATCATATCCGAGGTGAATTTCAGTGTGCATTAACTTTGATAGACCTGCATAAAACAGAAATATATATTGATTTACCTCTGGAGAATTAAGACAGTTTAACAGTAATATTACTTCACTTGTGAACTCACCCTTTCAGAATTTTCAGAGGAATACCTAATATATAGATTTTTTAGGCCGGGGTCACACTTGCGAGAAACTCACACGAGTCTCGCACCTCAATTCCCGGCACTGCCGCTGGCACTCGGGGTCGGAGCATTCAGCTGCATATAAATACATGCAGCCGCACACTCCGGTCCTGAGTGTCGGCGGCAGTGCCGGGTATTGAGGTGCGAGACTCGTGCAAGTTTCTCGCAAGTGTGACCCCGGCTTTAAATGAAATATGGTACCGAAGTCAGCTAATCGTTGCTGGTCTGGCTGCAAAGTCCTCTGGCAATCAGCTGTTATGGATCAGGGAAAATGCTATTAGCCAACTACAGGAGAAATGTAGTATTTCATGATGGCTACTAAAAAGAGTAACTGGTCATGTAACAAATGGATGGGTCAAGTCTAATAGAGCAAAATACGCTTTTGTTAGGATCTCTCCGCTCTGGTACAAAAATGGAATTTTCTAGTGGGGAACCATTCTATATTATGTCCATATTACCTGATAGGACACATGGAAAGATGTTGTCTTTTAGAAACAACTAATTTAAACATTCACCCTATAATACAAACCTCTCAGCAACATTTAGCTTTACAACTTGCTTTTTACGTTGCCTTTTCCAAGGAAGATTTATGAGCGTTCTTTCCTTTGTTCATGTCTATGAAACATCTTCCTTCACCCTGCTGTCAATGCATTCACAGTGGGAACAAGTAGGAGTCTGTTAATGCTGTGCAGTCAATGACAGACATTTCTATAAATTGCCTGTGTGCTGAAGAAAAGCCAGTGCAACTTACTATTCTGGGCACCTGCAATGGCCATAGCTCTTCCTAGCATCAACCGATACACCGTATCTAAGTAGATTCCAGAATTATGTGAGATTCTACCTGCACAACCGATACACCGTATCTAAGTAGATTCCAGAATTATGTGAGATTCTACCTGCACAACCGATACACCGTATCTAAGTAGATTCCAGAATTATGTGAGATTCTACCAGCACAACCGATACACCGTATCTAAGTAGATTCCAGAATTATGTGAGATTCTACCAGCACAACCGATATACCGTATCTAAGTAGATTCCAGAATTATGTGAGATTCTACCTGCACAACCGATACACCGTATCTAAGTAGATTCCAGAATTATGTGAGATTCTACCAGCACAACCGATATACCGTATCTAAGTAGATTCCAGAATTATGTGAGATTCTACCAGCACAATAAATGTTTTCCTAATTGAATGCCTTAGTATGACAGTTATAATAAGGTGGACCAGGGTGAATCAAGTGGTAAGACCATGTTCATCCCTGCATTCTGAGAGGCTTGATTGATTATAATAGGATTTGTATGGTATTTTATATGTCAGTATTTAGAACTGCAAAATTTTTTTTTCCTTTAATAAAAAAGGACACATGAAAGAACCCAGACAGACGCCCACAATAAACAAAGGGTCCTTTTTGCATCTGTTTGTATCAGTTATGTAACAGATACATATTGGATATAAATTCTGTTTCTATGTTCCTAAAACTGAACAGACGAATGCAGGTGTGAACATAGCTTTAAGAGACAAAGAATGGCTCCTCTAATCTTCATATAATGCACCATGATAGTTCTAGAAAGAATGGACACAGAACCAAACTAAATACTTTGATTACTAAGAGAATAGTGGTCAATTTCAGAAATGTATGAAACAGTAAAGATGTATATCTTTGTACCGTGTTAGCCAGTAGATAGAAAAATATTTAGAGTTGAGAGTCCTCAGTGGTTGATACCTTTTAATGGCTAACTGAAAAGATGGTAACAAATTGCAAGCTTTCGAGACTACTCAGGTCTCTTCATCAGGCATAGACTAATACAAAATCTGAAGAATCACATATTTGTACACAAAGCAGCACAGAAAAAATGCAATAGGTAAGACAAGTGACGTGAAGCAGAATAGTCATTATGGCAGAGGGATGAGCATAAATATTGGAGCAGTTCATAGATAAGGAGTGTGAAAGTTTTATTACCCTCTGATTGGGGTCTGGTAATGTTTTGTGATGTTTTCACAGGGTATTTGGAGTAAATTCCTTAATTGATATAGAGCGTCATAAATCCGTGTGACAGGTTCATTCCAGCATTAAGAGTGTCAAAGGTCACCATCAATTTGTATTCGAAAATTCTTCTTTGTCTCCGAGATGTGAAATTGCCTCTCAGTACAAGTATTTTCATATCTAACATGTTATGATCAGGGGAGCAAAAATGTTTTGCCACAGGTAGATCCATTCTTTTTTCTCTTATTGTGTGGCGATGAGAATTCATCCTTGTTCTCAGTTTTTGCCCAGTCTCCCCCACATACAGACCCCCAGTTGGACATTTAGTACATATAATTAGGTACACCACATTAGATGTGATGCAGCTGAAAGTACCTGGTATCTTGTAGTCCCGATGGGAGTTGGGGATCTTTATGAAATGTATGAAAACATTTCACACTGCTCTGCAGCACATGCTTGATTCCTTTGATTTGCATCAGGCAATAAAGAGGTTGTCTTGGACTTATAGAGTATATTGATGACATATCCATCACCCCATCAATCATCTGCTTGCAGCAACAGGATGTGCACAATGTATACAGGGCCATAACAGCTTTTGATGAGATCTGAGCTGCAGTACCAGAGAAAGACCACTACACAGTGCACAGAACCATGAGGTTCTAGCACTGTACGCTGTGTACATCCAGCCACAGTTGGAGATACAAATAACTGTACAGTGGGATGCCAGGTGGCAGACACTATTCAATATGATACTCATGACCTAATCTAAGTATAGGTCATCCGTATGCAAGTCCTGGACAGCATTAATAAAACATTTGTACGTTTTTCCTTTTTTTTTTTTTCTCCTCCCCTTCTTCCAGCTGTAACTTTTTTATATTTTCATCTGTATAGCCATATTAGGGCTTGTTTTTTGCAGGACAAGTTGTAATTTTGAATGGAATGGCATCATCGATTTTACCATATAGCGCACTGGAAAATGGGAAAAAATTCCAAGTGCTATGAAATTGCAAAAAAAGTGCAATGCTGCAATTGTTTTTTTTTAAATTTATTTACCATGTTCACTATAGGGTAAAGCAGACCCGGCAATATGATTTCCCCGGTCAGTACGAGTACGAAGATACCAAACATGTATAGTTTATTTTTTATTTAAGCGGTGAAAAAAAAAATCTGAAATTTGCAGGAAAATTTTTTTTTTACATTTGTGACCATTTTCCGAGATCTGTAGCGTGTCCATTTTTCGTTACCTTGGGCTGGGTGATTGCCTATTTTTTGCACCCTGAGATGATGTTTTATTTATACCATTTTGGGGTAGATACAATGTTTTATAGCCGCTTATTGCAATATAGCGGCGGCCAAAAAAACATAATTCTGGTGTTTCAATTTTTTTTCTCATAATGCTGTTGTCATGTGTGCATCGCCACGAAGATCGTCGCGGTTGCACATTCTGACTTCTCACAGCTGAGTTGCTGTTTCTTTGTGTTTGGCAGTTAGGGAGTTAATTCTGTCTGTGCTCAGTTCTGGGACTGGGTGCAGTTTTCTCCCGGCTGCAATTAATTATTTGTTGATTGGTTTCCTTTAAATCTCTGGTTGTCTGTGTTGGGAGTTGCCAGTGAAATTCTTCATGCAGACCACAGATAGGATTGTGTCTGTATAGACTTAAGTTAAAGAGCTCCTTAGTTGTTTTAAGCTCACCTTGCTTAGAGTTTAATATCCCAGATCATTTATGTTCCTTCTGTGTTTGAGTGTGTATGCAAGTCTGTGTTTTCTCCAGTCTGTCTTATATGTCTAATCTGTGTATTTAGCAGAGATCAGCCCATATCCCTTTGGTGGTAATCAGAATCCTTCTTAGGACTGATTACAGGGTTCAGGGACTGATAGGAGACAGGGTTAGGCTGGAGACTTGGACCTCTGAACCATTATCAGTACCTCCAAGGTGAGGGATTAGTTAGGACCCCAGTTTAGGGTCAGGTTAGACCCCGGTCCTCCTCTTTCCTGTGACAGTGTATCAAGTCCTCAAGATTAACCCTGAGTTCAACGGATATCGTGTCAGGTAAATTTATTCTATATTTACATGCTGATGTTGCTAATCTATATGTTGTATAGAGTGTTGTTCTTTTAAGAATAGTTTACTGACATCGTACACATATCATAAGACCGCGTGACATTTTCACTGGCCATTAAAATTATTCCCAGTTGCCATGGATCCAGTAGCCCAGCTGGCTCTGCAGTTGCAGGGATTATCCATGGAGCTGACGGACATTAAGTCCAAAGTTTTGTCTCCCTCGGAGCAAACCAGATTTGAACCTAAAGTAGCTCTCCCGGACAGGTTCACTGGTGGGCGAGACAAATTTTTTACCTTCAGGGAAGCATGTAAATTGTATTTTCGGCTTCGGCCTCGATCATCAGGGAGTGAAGAGCAGAGAGTGGGAATTGTTATCTCGCTCCTACAAGGGGACCCTCAATCCTGGGCCTTCTCCCTTCCTCCGGGATCCCCGGCTCCACAGTCAGTAGATCGATTTTTTACTGCCCTGGGTTTGGTATATGATGACCCAGATAGGGTCTCTCTTGCTGAGACAAAATTACGTAAGATACAGCAGGGAGATCGTCCGGCGGAGGAATTTGCTTCTGAGTTCCGTAGATGGGCCACAGATACTCAGTGGAATGACCCAGCTCTTAGGAGCCAGTTTTGTCATGGGCTTTCTGACAAATTAAAGGACGTTTTGGCTCAGTATGATTCTCCTCCATCACTGGAGGCTGCTATGGCCCTAGCTATCCGTACTGATAGACGGCTCCGGGAGAGGTGCGAGGTAACTCCGCCCCCTGTTGTTACTCCACCTACTACTAAAGTCCCTTATGTTGAGGTTCTCCTTGTCTGTTCGGAGGAGCCTATGCAGTTGGGAGGGACATCTTTTCGTAGGAGGGGATTGGCGGTACGCCGCAGGACTAGAAGGTGTTTCTTCTGCGGGAAAGAGGGACATTTTGTTGGGGGATGTCCATCCCGTGCCTTGTTGAGCAAAAAGTCGCCGGAAAACTGTTAATCCCAGGTTGTGTGGTGGACGACAACCTGGGAGTATGTATTTCGTCCGCTAGTTCTTCTCAGTTCCTTGTACCAGTGGAGGTGGTGGTTGGTACGAGAGTGGAGAGATTTTCTGTTCTTCTTGATAGTGGGTCCGGGGCTAATCTGGTTGACGCTCAGTTTGCTCAGGCTCAAGGTATGCATCTGAGTGTATTGGTCAAACCGATCCCTATATTCTCCATTGACGCCAGGCCTCTCGGCCAAGGTAGCTTTGTTCATGAGGTTCATAACATTGACCTTCGGGTAGGGGCAATACATAGGGAACTATTATCTTGTTATGTGTTGGAGGGTCTACCTACTCCTATTGTGTTGGGACTTCCTTGGTTGGTTAAACATAACCCTGTGATTAATTGGCAGTCCAGAGATATAAGCCAATGGGGGGAGTTTTGCAAAAGTAACTGCATGAACACAGTCATCAGTGCGGTCGTGCCTAGTACTTTGCCTCCTTTTTTGGAGGACTTTGGGGATGTGTTCTCTGAGGAGGGGTGTCAGGAGTTGCCTCCTCATCGCGTGTATGACTGCTCTATTAATTTACTTCCTGATGCTAAGTTACCTAAAGCTAGGTTATATAACCTTTCTGGTCCTGAGAGGCAGGCTATGAAAGATTATATTTCGGAAAGTCTGGCCAAAGGGCATATTAGACCTTCATCTTCCCCAGTGGCCGCGGGGTTCTTCTTTGTGAAGAAAAAAGATGGAGGCCTACGCCCTTGCTTGGATTTCCGCGAACTTAATCGGATTACTGTTCGAGATCCGTATCCACTCCCTCTGATTCCTGATCTCTTCAATCAAATTGTTGGCGCCAAATGGTTCTCTAAATTGGATCTCAGGGGGGCGTATAATCTGATTAGGATAAAAGAGGGGGATGAGTGGAAAACGGCGTTTAACACGCCGGAGGGACATTATGAGAACCTTGTCATGCCTTTTGGTCTGACTACTGCACCAGCAGTATTCCAACATTTTGTTAATGACATTTTTCGTCATCTGGTGGGGCTGTTTGTGGTCGTATATTTGGATGACATTTTAATTTACTCACCAGATCTTGTGTCTCACCAGGAGCATGTGAGACAGGTGTTGCAGATCTTGCGAGACAATAAACTATACGCCAAACTGGAAAAGTGTGTATTCGCCGTACAGGAACTTCAGTTTTTGGGTTTCTTGGTGTCAGCCTCCGGTTTCCGTATGGACCCTGAAAAGGTGAGAGCAGTGCTTGAATGGGATCAGCCAGAGGATCTTAAGGCTCTGCAGCGTTTTCTGGGGTTTGCTAACTACTACCGGAAATTTATTTGTAATTTCTCATCTGTTGTCAAACCTCTCACTGACATGACAAGAAAAGGGACGGATTTTTCTAAATGGTCGGACAAAGCTTGCCAAGCTTTTTCCTCTTTGAAAAAATGTTTTGCTTCGGCACCCGTTCTCATCCAACCAGATGCATCACAGCCGTTCGTTGTGGAGGTGGACGCGTCTGACGTAGGGGTGGGTGCAATATTGTCCCAGGGTCCGTCCCCTGGTAAATGGCATCCGTGCGCTTTCTTTTCTAAAAAATTGTCGTCCGCCGAAAGGAATTATGATATCGGCAATAGGGAACTTTTGGCCATTAAGTTGGCTTTTGAAGAATGGCGTCACTTTTTGGAGGGGGCAGTCCACCCGGTCACCGTCATTACTGATCACAAGAACCTGCTGTATTTGGAATCTGCTAAGCGTCTGAATTCCAGACAAGCTCGATGGTCGTTGTTTTTTACCAGGTTTAATTTTGTTGTCACTTATCGCTCTGGATCTAAGAATGTTAAGGCGGATGCCTTGTCTCGCAGTTTCCCAGGGGCCGGGAAAATGGATGACCCGATTCCTATCCTTCAGGAGGGGGTGGTAGTGTCGGCTGTATGTTCTGAGCTTGAGGAGGAGGTGTTAGAGGCTCAGGGGGACGCCCTGCAGGACCTCCAGGGAGACTGTTTGTCCCAAATCAGTTGAGACAAAAGGTTATTGAGGCACATCATAATTCTGCTTTAGCAGGACATCCAGGGAGTAAGGCTACTTTAGATCTCCTTTCTCGCCGGTTTTGGTGGCCTAACGTTAATAAAGATGTTTTAACTTTTGTCGCGTCCTGTGGGGTTTGTGCTCGCTCTAAGACCCCTCATACCCGTCCGTCTGGGACCCTCTTACCCTTGAAACTTCCGGAGCGTCCATGGACTCATTTGTCTATGGACTTCATCACGGACCTTCCTCAGTCGTCAGGGAAGACTGTCATACTGGTGGTTGTTGACAGGTTCAGTAAGATGGCACATTTCATTGCTCTTCCTGCCCTCCCTAATGCTAAAACTCTGGCGCAGGTGTTCATTGGGGAGATTGTGAGACTTCATGGGTTGCCTTCTGATGTGGTGTCAGATAGGGGTCTCAGTTTGTGTCCAAGTTTTGGAGGGCATTTTGTTTACGTCGGGGGATGCAATTGTCATTTTCCTCGGCTTTTCATCCGCAGACCAATGGTCAGACAGAGCGTCTGAATCAAAGCCTAGAGACTTATCTTCGGTGTTTTGTCTCAGAGAACCAGGAGGACTGGTCTTCTTTCTTGCCTCTGGCAGAGTTCGCTCTTAACAACAGGCGGAGCGAGTCCACTGGTAAGTCCCCGTTTTTTGGGGCATATGGTTTTCATCCCCAGTTTTGTACATTCAATGGGGGGGGCCCTTCTGGGGTTCCTGAGGAGGAGCGTTTCTCGTCGTCACTTGCTTCAGTGTGGAGAGGTGTATTGAATAACCTGAGTGCTATGGGGAACCGTTATAAACGTATGGCTGATAGGAGGAGAGTTTCTGGTCCAGATCTTAATGTGAACGATCTGGTATGGTTGTCTACCAGGAATATAAAACTTAAAGTTCCCTCCTGGAAGCTGGGCCCCAGATTCATCGGGCCGTACAGGATCAGTTCCATAATTAATCCTGTGGCATTTCGTCTGGACCTCCCTCCTACGTTTAAAATTCATAATGTGTTCCACAAGTCATTACTTAAGAGGTACGTGGCACCAGTCATACCATCACCTCTACCTCCTCCTCCAGTGGTGGTCAATGGTAACTTGGAGTTTCAAGTGTCAAAGATCATTGACTCACGTCTGAATCGCCGGTCCCTTCAGTACTTGGTGCATTGGAAGGGGTATGGTCCAGAGGAGAGGACGTGGGTTCCTGCGTCTGACATTAACGCAGATCGTTTGGTGCGGACCTTCCACAGAACTCACCCGGGCAAACCTGGCCCTGAGGGTCCGGAGGCCCCTCGTAGAAGGGGGGGTACTGTCATGTGTGCATCGCCACGAAGATCGTCGCGGTTGCACATTCTGACTTCTCACAGCTGAGTTGCTGTTTCTTTGTGTTTGGCAGTTAGGGAGTTAATTCTGTCTGTGCTCAGTTCTGGGACTGGGTGCAGTTTTCTCCCGGCTGCAATTAATTATTTGTTGATTGGTTTCCTTTAAATCTCTGGTTGTCTGTGTTGGGAGTTGCCAGTGAAATTCTTCATGCAGACCACAGATAGGATTGTGTCTGTATAGACTTAAGTTAAAGAGCTCCTTAGTTGTTTTAAGCTCACCTTGCTTAGAGTTTAATATCCCAGATCATTTATGTTCCTTCTGTGTTTGAGTGTGTATGCAAGTCTGTGTTTTCTCCAGTCTGTCTTATATGTCTAATCTGTGTATTTAGCAGAGATCAGCCCATATCCCTTTGGTGGTAATCAGAATCCTTCTTAGGACTGATTACAGGGTTCAGGGACTGATAGGAGACAGGGTTAGGCTGGAGACTTGGACCTCTGAACCATTATCAGTACCTCCAAGGTGAGGGATTAGTTAGGACCCCAGTTTAGGGTCAGGTTAGACCCCGGTCCTCCTCTTTCCTGTGACAGTGTATCAAGTCCTCAAGATTAACCCTGAGTTCAACGGATATTGTGTCAGGTAAATTTATTCTATATTTACATGCTGATGTTGCTAATCTATATGTTGTATAGAGTGTTGTTCTTTTAAGAATAGTTTACTGACATCGTACACATATCATAAGACCGCGTGACAGCTGTTTACCGATCAAAATAATTTATTTCATATTTTGATAGATCAGACATGTTTTTGTTGTTTTATTTTCAATGGGGCAAATTAGTTTTCATGTGCGGGGAAAATTTGTGAGCCCGCATCAAAGTCAGGGACATGATATATGACATATATATGTCAAATATCATGAAGGGGTTAAAGGGAACCTGTCCTGTCAAAATCACTCCGATGTTTATCCAGAAAAGTAGGACAAATGTCATGCGAGTACAATACAATACAATGTTATTTTTCTCACCTTTTTTCTCAAATGCGTTTTTAACATAATCTTTTACATACTGTAATTCTCTATGAAATTTAAAGCTAGTTTACAAACTAATAAAGCAATCTTACATACAGATATAGATAAACAGATAGAATAGATATATAGATTAAATAGGATAGATGTCGTGAAGATATTTACCGTCATAAGCCCCCTACATATAATAAACTAGCACCCTTTAGCGCCTTTCATGTGGCAAACCGTAAAGTTTTTTTTTTAGCCTTATTTAACCTCTAAAATAAATTAAAAAAATTACTTGGGTTCCCCCTATTTTTGATAAACAGCCAAGCTAAAGCAGACAGCTTATTATCAGGCTGGGAAGGTCCATGGTTATTTCGCCCTCCCCAGCCAAAAAATACAAGCCCGCAGCAGCCCCAGAATTAGAGTATCACATTCGATGCGCCAATGCTAGCGCTTTGCTTGGCTCTTCCTGATTGCCCTGGGGTGGTGGCAATCGTAATAATGGTTTATGGGGTTGATTTCAGTGGTGTCATGTCCGTTGGCATCAACCCCTGGAGTTAGTAATGGAGAGGCATCTATCAGACCCGACCATTACTAACCAAGTAAGTTCAAATTAAAACATACACCTCTACTCTAGCCCTGTTTCACCAATTTATAAGAAAAAAAATAACAAAAACACATGAAGATCCTTAGTCCTGGGAATCAGAAGTAGTCCTCAAATGGGAACCTGAAAGACATAAAAAGAGAGAATTAAATAAAGACAAGAAACACTCTTTCATTCACTAATATATTATTTAAAAATAATCCCCACAGCTCCAACATAATCAATCGCATTCCCACAACATCCACCAATTCTGTACTGCAATCTGTGGAGCCTCGTTCTTTCTAACGACACTTCGTAGATCACACCCGGTCATGTCTCGCGAGCATTGACATCAGTAACTCGCTAGCGTCATTGCTTTTGCGACATGACTGGGCATGACCTATGGTTGTAGTACAGAATCAGAGCTGCCTGCAACAGTAACTTCAGTAAGTATACCGCTCATCAGAGTCGCAGAGTCACGCTGTCCTCTATGCGACTCTGATGAGCGGTGTATGTACTGATGTCTGACTCCGTACTGCAACCATATGTCACTCCTAGTCATTGTCTCACGAGCCATGATGTTAGTGAGTTACTGTCGTCATTGCTCGTGAGTAGGGTTGAGCATTCCGATACTTCCGATACTTCCGATACCTGAAATCCAATGTAAGTCTATGGGAACAAAATATCGGAAGTAAGTATCGGAAGTACTTCCGATATTTTGTTCCCATAGACTTACATTGGATTTCAGGTATCGGAAGTACCCTACTCGTGAGACATTACCGAGGGTGACCTATGAGGCGTCATTCTCAAAAATGATGCTCCATAGGTTGCTGTACAGAATCGGTGTACTTTGTGGGAACAATATGGATTACGTCGGAGCTGCAGGGATTATTTTTGAATAATAAATTGGTGAATGAGGGAGTGTTTCTTGTCTTTATTTATTTCTCTATTTTATGTCATTCAGGTTCCCATTTCTGGACTACTTTGGACTTCCAAGACTTCTTCATGTAATGTTTTTTAAAAAAAAAAAAAAAAATGGTGAAACAGGGCTATAGTCGGGGGTGTTTTTTAAAATAAAATATTTTGTTTTTTTTTTATATTTGTACTTAGGGGATTAGTAATGAGGTGTCTGATAGATGCCTATCCATTACTAATTCAAGGGGTTGATGCCAGGAGACATTATACAGTTGACATCAACCCCATAAACCATTACCCCGAATGCCACCGCACCAGGGCAATCGGGAAGAGATAGGCAAAGCATCAGAATTGGCACATCTAATATGTGTATTTTGCATTGTATTTTTAGGCTGGGAAGGGCAAAATAACCATGGACTTCCCAGTCTGATAATATAAGCCGGTAGCTGTCTGCTTTACCTTAGCTGGTTGTCAAAAATAGGGGGGGACCACACATCATTTTTTTTTAAATTATTTATTTGATAGGTTAAATAAGCCTAAAAAATACCCTTTAGTACCACATGAAAGACACTAAAGGGTGTTTGTTTATTATACATAGGGCACTTGTGACATTAAATATCTACAGGACATCTATCTATCGTATCTAGCTATCTATTCTATTTACCGTATCTATTCTATTCTGGGGGTTTGGGCTGTGAATTTACTATACTTTGCTGATGAAATGTCAAGTTTCATTTGAGATGTGTGCGTAAACATCGGATGCACATGCATGGTGACTTGCATTGGTGAGTACGATCCAATTTTCACATCCACTCGCAGCATGCTGTGATTTTTTTCTCAGTTGGATTAGAGCTGAGGACAAACTTGCAGATGAGCAATGACTCATTTACTACCATTGGTCAGAATGCAATGCAATGTTTTCTTGCATTGCACTTGCCCAATTTATACACTCGTGTGAGCAAGGCCTAAACCTGCAGATATACTGTAGGTATAATCTGTACTTCAATAGCATTATGAAAGTACTCAGCCATAGGAATAAACGTGCAACACCCTGGAGAAAACTAACTTTATTTCTCCTGGGAGTCGCAGGCTGTCAGTCATACTGAAGCAATTACAGTCACCACTGACATGACTGAGAGTGGTGATTAGCTGCGCCGGCACATCTGTGTGATTGAAAGCCATCAGCTCCCAGCAGAAAAAGTTAATTTTATCCCAGGTGCCACACTTTCAGCAAAGCAGGCACCTTCATAACCCTATTAATCTGCAGATTAACCCCATATCTGTAGATTAACCCCTTTCTGACGTTAGACGTAATATTCCGTCCATGTGCCCTGGGCCAATTTGACCATGCACAGAATATTACGTCATCGCGATCGGCCAATCGCGGCCGGGGGTCAGCTGATTCTGACAGCGGACTCCCGGCACTAGGTGCCAGGAGCAGTCACAGACTGCTCCCGGCACTTTTAGCCCCAAAATACTGCTATCTAACTAGATCGCAGCATTCCGGGAACCGGCACAGGGACTGACAGCCCTTCTGCCTTTAGATTGGAGACCCCGTGGCGTGACGAGGGGTCCCGAACGTTGCCATGGTGAGTCGGATGTCGTTAAGGGGTTATTAGTGTAAAGCAGGGGTGGAACTATCGTGGAAGCAGGGGAAGCAGCTGCCACAGGGCCCGGGCTAGAAGGGGGCCCGTCCCTGCTGCAGCTGCTTCACCTACCACCACGGTAGTTCTGCAAGCAGCCATGGGCGTACCCACCGTGAAAGAACCGACCCTGCCGACAATGAACTGACAGTTCATTGCCGGCGGGCGGCGTGCCCTTTAATCGCGGCGGGCGGAATGTTGTGAGTGAGGAAGGCCTTGAGGCCTTCCATATGCAGCACAGGCAACGTGATCGTCATCATGCCGCCTGCGCGCCCTGATGACGCCACACCGCCTGTGCCAGAAGAAGACGGAGACGAGCGCGCTTCTTCAGAGCAGCGGGGGAGATAGGTGAGTACTGGCATTTTTTTTTTTACGCCGGGCCCGGCCTATGGGGGACTACGCTGGCTATGGGGGGATTATGCTGCCTGTTGGGCGATTATGCTGGCTATTGGGGATTATGCTGGCTATGGGGGGATTATGCTGACTATGGGGGGATTATGCTGGCTATGGGGGTATTATGCTGCCTATGGGGGATTATGCTGCCTATTGGGGGATTATGCTGGCTATTGGGGGATTATGCTGGCTATGGGGGGATTATGCTGGCTATGGGGGGATTATGCTGGCTATGGGGGGATTATGCTGCCTATGGGGATTATGCTGCCTATTGGGGGACTATGCTGGCTATGGGGGGATTATGCTGCCTGTTGGGGGATTATGCTGGCTATTGGGGATTATGCTGGCTATGGGGGGATTATGCTGGCTATGGGGGGATTATGCTGGCTATGGGGATTATGCTGGCTATTGGGGGATTATGCTGGCTATTGGGGGATTATACTGGCTATGGGGCATTATGATGGCTATGGGGGATTATGCTGGCTATGGGGATTATGCTGCCTATTGGGGGATTATGCTGGCTATGGGGGATTATGCTGGCTATTGGGGATTATGCTGGCTATGGGGGATTATGCTGGCTATGGTGGATTATGCTGGCTATGGGGGATTACGCTGGCTATTGGGGGATTATGCTGGCTATTGGGGAATTATGCAGGCTATTGGGGGATTATGCTGGCTATTGGGGGATTATGATGGCTATGGGGGATTATGCTGGCTATGGGGGATTATGCTGGCTATGGGGATTATGCTGCCTATGGGGGATTATGCTGGCTATTGGGGGATTATGCTGGCTATGGGGATTATGCTGGCTATTGGGGGATTATGTTGGCTATTGGGGACTATGCTGCTTATGGGGGATTATGCTGCCTACTGGGGATTACTATGCTGCCTATTGGGGACTATGCTGCCTATGGGGGATTATGCTGCCTATTGAGGACATATGCTGCATATTGGGGACCTATGCTGCCTATTGGGACACTTACCTGCCTATTGGGGACCTATGCTGCCTATTGGGACCTATGCTGTCTATTGGGGACCTATGCTGTCTATTGGGGACCTATGCTGCCTATTGAGGACATATGCTGCCTATTGAGGACCTATGCTGCCTATTGAGGACATATGCTGCCTATTGGGGACCTATGCTGCCTATTGAGGACATATGCTGCCTATTGGGGACTATGCTGTCTATTGGGGACCTATGCTGCCTATTGAGGACATATACTGCCTATTGGGGACCTATGCTGCCTATTGAGGACATATGCTGCCTATAGGGGATCAATGCTGCCTATTGGGGACATTTACCTGCCTATTGGGGACCAATGCTGCCTATTGGGGACATTTACCTGCCTATTAGGGACTCTCGCACCACACCAGTCTGAGCCTGAGCTAAAAGCGGAGTTGCGCCACTATGTGCACTGATGAGGATGAAATGATATGGATTGGCAAGGCTGCAGTGATGGGCAGTGCAGGCTGTATGTCTCTGTGTGGGCAGTTTTATTGCTGGTATATTGTTTTTGTAGCGCTGTATATATATATTGGTATTTTACTAATAGCAATTTGGAATCCCTAGGAAATAATGATATCAAGAAAGAGAAAAATTGCTTCACTTGTGACAAATATGGAACTGAACATTGACCATCTCATTAGCCAAAAGCAGGCCCGTAGTTCCCATTGAAATACCATTTTGATATAGGAAAGATGTGTATCTTTAGAAGATACACATCTTTCCTATATCAAAATGGAGGATACCAGAATGTACCGCATCTTTACATCTTTTCAGTTAGCCATTAAAAGGTATCAACCACCGAGGACTCTCAAGTCTAAATATTTTTCCATTGAAATACCAGTAAGTTTGTTGATTTTTAACTTTACTTGTTCTTTATTTTAAGAATTGTATTTGTTCCTGTTTTGTTTTTTTTTACTTCAAAATAAGAGTGTAGTATATGGTGTATACAGGGTCATACATATTGTGTGCAGTACATAGAGTGTAGTATATGGTGTATACAGGTCTTACACATCGTGTGCGTATATAGAGTGTATATACACTGCTGTATTATACTTTTCATATACAGGTTATAATGCCTCTTATTCTTTGTATAGAGGTGAGTGTGCCATGTATAATATATGGTATATACAGCGTAGTGTCGCATACACTGCTGTATTATACAATATACAACAGTTCTAATGCTCCATACCTAATATGCAGTATAATGTACAGTGTATATGATGTAACCTGTATAAAATGCGACATTGGCTTGCCCCCCCTAGTTTTGATCCTGGGTACGCCCATGCAAGCTGCCGGTGGTGTGAGTCTGATATGGGGCCCGCCGCCACCTCCGGCGCCGCTATGAGAGGAGGTGGGACGGGCCCCGAGCAGTCCGGCACTTCCGTGTCATGTGACGTGGGAGCGTGCGCGCGCTCTCACGTCACATGCAAGGCTGGCGTGGTGGTCGTCGGAGCGTGGAGGACGGAGCGGCACGCGGAGCAGAAGAGCTGGAGGACGCAGTCACCTGAGGATTGGCAGATTGGTAAGTATGCTTGCTGAGTCTGACTCTCTTTTACAGGGACGCGGCAGCCGCAGCTTCCCGTCCCGGCACTTGAGGAGAGGGGGAGAGCGGAGGGGGGAGGTGTGAGTGTATCAGGGGCCTCAGGACACAGCGGGCCACATTAGAGGCCCCAGGAAGCAGCAGGCCCCATTAGGGGCCTAGGTCCAAAGGAAGCAGCAGGCCCCATTAAGGGCCTAGGTCCAAAGGAAGCAGCAGGCCCCATTAGGGGCCTAGGTCCAAAGAAAACTGCAGGCCCCATTAGGGGCCTTGGGCCCCAGGAAACTGCAGGCCCCAGGAAACTGCCGAATAAGGTAATTATGTTGCATTATTCTTGTGAAGAAGAAATTTGTAATCTAGCCCATAAATTGCTTTCAAAATGGATGATTTATTCAGTAGAACAAAAGTACGGTATACAGAACAATCTTAGATTATTCTGTATACCGGACTGTTGTTCTACTGAATAAATCATCTGTTTTGAAAGCAATTTTCAGGCTGGATTACAAGTTTCTTCACACATTTACTCTGGAGAAAGCCTACCTTCGTCACTACCTCAGTTGCTTCCTGGGAGTTGGTTCTTTTCTGTTATTTCACTATCATTAGTCCAAAAACCTCTAATTTTGGATAATAAAGGTATCTTTCTTAACACAACTTGGGTAGACCGGGATTGGCAATGCGCGCGGGGGGGGGCCCATTGTGAAGTTTGCTGTGGGGCCCTGCCGTTCCTAGTTACGCCCCTGGTGTAAAGGGTATGCCACACTAAGCGAGATCGCTAACGAGATCGCAACTGCGTCACCATTATGACACAGTAGCGATCTCGTTAGCGACTTAGCTGTTAGATTCCAAACACAACTCATCAGCGATTTGTGATTCCAAACACATCTCATCAGCGATCTGTATAACGACCTCTGCGGTCGTTGGGAAAACCTAGTCCCACCTGCGACGCTGGTGAAGTTGTTCATAAAGGGTGTCACACTCAGCGATTCAGGCTCACCAGCGGGACACCAACGACCAAAAACGGCTCAGAATGTTCATGAGCGATCAGCGACATCTCAGCAGGGGCCACATCGCCGCTACATGTCACACACAGCTGAGTCGCTAACGAGATCGCTACTGCGTCATAAATGGTGACGCAGTTGCGATCTCGTTAGCGATCTCGCTTGCGATCTCGCTTAGTGTGGCATACCCTTAATTGTACATGACAGATTCTCTTAATTATCAATTTCATGGCACATTGTTTTTTTTTTTCAATTCCCAGTATGTTGTAGTGTAGTGCTGGAGCAAGAGCGCCACCTACCATAGAAACTACCTCACTATTCACATACAGTGGAGAAAAGTAAAAACTTGTTTTATATTAGCTTATTGCAGTCCTTCTTTGCATTGACCACAATTAAACTAAATAAATATTTTTTTTATAATGAGGAGGGCCACTAATGTAATATTTGTTCTATTATCTACCAGTTTGGACAGTAAGGGTCTGTAATAATTATTCTCAGTCTTAAATCTGAATTGGACTACAAGAAACTGACAAGAAGAAACTTGGAAAGTTGTGTACTTTTTAATTTCAGATTTGACCTATAGACAGATAAAAGATGATTGGTCACTAATTATACCTATCAGCTGCTGCAGTGATCTATATACAGGGAAATCCTTAAGGCTGTGTTTCCACGCTCAGGAAACACAGCGCTTTGGACGGAGCGGAAAGTCCGCTCCGCCCAAAGCCCCGCCCCCTTTTGAATGCGCGGTCATTCCGGATGTGTTCACGGAACACATCCGGAACACATCCGGAATGACCGCAGGGCTACATAGCCCTGTGTTATTTCCCTTGCGGCGCCGCAGCGGCGCCGCAAGGGAATAGGACATGCTGTGGTCTAAAAAGACGCGCCGCATGTCCGGAAACGCAGGTCTGCCGCCTGCGTGTTTGTAAGCATAGTGGAGATGGGATTTCTTGAAATCCCCTCCACTATGCTGTAACATCTGGACGCTGCGTGTTTGACGCTGCGCCAACGCACAGCGTCAAACACGCAGCTAATCCGGACTGTTTCCTGAACGTGGAAACATACCCTAAAAGACACAGACTGTCCCTTCAAAGCCCTTACACTGTTCTTTTCCTCCAAAAGAGATCATGTGATATCATGAATTATGGGTCAGAAACGAGAGTCGGTTTTCTTCTATTCGGTGGAGAGTTATGGTCCATTCATGCAATCTAGGCCATTAAACGATCACCAACCGCTATTTACAAGTCTATTGGTGTTTCTTTGTGGCCCTGTTTATACAGGCTGATGAAGAAGTGATGGATTGCTAATATAATCGGATCAAGTAATCGGCAGTACATCTCATATCTACATTGGGGTGATAAGCCTCTGATAACAATGATTTTTATGCATGCATTTGATCTCATCTTACCAGAATCGTCGTCACAATAACTTTTCAATATAATTTTATGAGGAGTAGAAGAAAGTGTGATTTCCTCCTGACATGATGGAAAGTGAATTAGAATATCAGATAATGCCCTGTAAACGTACATTGGATTAATTTGTATAGGAATACAACTAAATTTATATTTATAGTATACAACAAAAATAATTAATATATAGGAACATAATGGTCATGTTTCTTCTAGCAACCAAATTCTGTTATCAGTTAGCAAACTATAGCTATAATGTGATAATTACCAGCAGTGCTAATCTTACCAGAATCAAGAAAATATTCCTATTCTAGCACTGGGGTAGGTTGGACTGTAATGCACGAGGCCAGTTGTCATATGGTGATAATCTCCTGCTGATAAAACACTGATTGAAACTGCAAAACATAGCCCAGTACGTGACACATCACTGTAATCAGGTTGTCACAATTCATTATGGGATTTGTGGCAGCTCTGGTTCTGCAGTAATTTAAATGTGTTCTTTTCCTTTTGCTGACTTTAAGGTTAGTGTCACGACTGTTGTCGGGTGACCCGGGATCCTTCCCTGTCCCCAATGCTAGGGGGTACAATAGCTTGCCATGTTTCCCGGGTTACTTCTGAAGGTGAAGATGCAGGGGCCACGTACCTTGCCTTAGCTCCTAAATCCACCCTCAGTCTGTACCCCTCCCCCACCCAGGGAAGAGGGGAGTAGTAGTGCACCATAGTACACCAACCACGCTAACAAGGTAATACGAACAGGGGTAATGGAAAATACCAAACATACATATATACACTCGCATATAACAGAGGTATGCACTGGGGAGTGGAGGATGGGGTAAAACCAAAGTAGGAGAAGAAAGGTAATTATCACACTCACAAAACCAAGCAACGGTAACAGATAAATTCACCAAATGCCTTTTCAATAACCACCAACAACTATCCTCCAAGCCATACAGCATAAGCTATCTCTGATGATGTCTGTTAAGGCTGGGTCTCACATAGCGATACACCAGCGATCCTGACAACGATCAGGATCGCTGGTGTATCGCTATATTATCGCTGCTGAGCTGCCAAACAGGCAGCTCAGGCAGCGATCAGCACAAGGACACTGCGGGTAAACATCCCTAGTTACCCGCAGTGTACCTTGGATACCAGCGCCCTGATGCAGGGAGCTGGTAACCAAGGTACACATCGAGTTTCCAGGCGCTGCGCGGTGCCTGGAAACCCGCTGTGTACCTTGGTTACCAGCGGATCGCTGGTCTCCCGCCTGTCACACGCAGCAATGCGTGCCTGTCAGCGGGAGACCAGCGATCAAAAAATGTCCAGACATTTCAGCGACGATCAGCGATACCCGGCAGGGGGGCTGATCGTCGCTGAATGTCACACATAGCGGTATTGCTGGTGAGCTCGCTGCTGCGTCACAAAACTAGTGACTCGGCACCGATCTTGCTAGCGAGATCGTTGTGTGAGACGGGCCCTTTAGTCAGGACCCAGATTATATAGGGGATGGAAGTGGCTAACAGTGCTCAGCTGAAAGCCTTAGCTCCAAGGGCTCGCAACAGAGCAGATTAACCCCTGCACTGCCTACAGAAATTTACACGGTTTAATAAGAGGGTGAAGTGCTTCTATTCAGCGCAGAAGTAAACCCGTGACAGTTGGACTTCAGAAAGGCAGATTTTAGTGGACTCAAAAAGTGGGTAGGTAAGGTCCAATGACTGGATGTTCTAAAGGACAGAAATGTCAAGAAGGATGGGAGATTTTGTTAAATTAAATTCTCATTGCACAATAGGTAACAATCCCAAAAAAGGAAGAATTGGAAGCATTTAAAGAGACCAGGATGAATGAACACAGAACTTAATCACTTGTTAAAAAGGAAAAAATAAATGGATATTAAATGGAAGGAGGGGGCATAAGAAGAATATAATGCTGTTTGTAGGGAATGCAGGGCAAGAGTAAGAAGAGTTAAAGTCAGTAATGAAGTAAGGCTTGCAAGGGAAACTAAAAGCAGCAAAAAAAGGATTTTGGGGGTATGTTAAAAGTAAAAGAAAAGTCAAAGATGATACAGGATTTTTACATGATGAAAAAGGTGAAATGGTCAAAAATGATGTTGAGAAGGCCGAACTTTTAAATTCCTATTTTGCATCTGTGTTCTCTAAGATAGCAAATGTAACATCAACTGATCTTCACGGTGCCATCGAAGGAATAAAAGACGGATTTTGGTAAGAACTTACCTGTAAAATCCTTTTCAGCAAAGGAAGGAAGAGAGACACAGTCATTACTAGTGGGTAGGCGGAGCCCAGATGAGATAGACACCTCAGATTAAAAAGAGTGTTGACCGGCCCCTCCAGCTCGGGCTCCTCCTACTCAGCTCTCCAGTCGTACACAAGCTTAAGGAAGAGCAATATCACCAGCGGAACAACATAACCCCTTCTGAAGAAATTCAGAGAAGAAAACAAAAATACAGGTTATGCATGCATGTAGGCAAAAAACCACACAGTTCCAGGTACTACTCACTGGACCTGACCACTGCGATGAGCTGGCGATGCTGGAACAGAGCCTTAGCGCGTCAACCTCAGCCCAGATAATCGCTATCAGAGGAGGGTCACGCCGCATCTGAAAACAACAACACACTTCTGCCATGGGAGGGAGCTGTGTCTCTCTTCCTTCCTTCGCTGAAAAGGATTTTACAGGTAAGTTCTTACCAAAATCGTCTTTCAGCAGCAGATGGAAGGAAGAGAGCCACAGTCATTACTAGTGGGACGTCCCAAAGCAGTCCAAAAATTAAGGGTGGGAAAAAAACATAAAAGGCAGAACCCAACAACCTAAGAAAATGCGCAACTAGCGCTAAACACAAGTTAACGAGAACTTTAAACCACAGCCGTCTGCAGGACCCTACGTCCTAAGTGTCATGTGTGCATCGCCTCGAAGATCGTCGCGGTTGCACATTCTGACTTCTCACAGCTGAGTTGCTGTTTCTTTGTGTTTGGCAGTTAGGGAGTTAATTCTGTCTGTGCTCAGTTCTGGGACTGGGTGCAGTTTCTCCCGGCTGCAATTAATTATTTGTTGATTGGTTTCCTTTAAATCTCTGGTTGTCTGTGTTGGGAGTTGCCAGTGAAATTCTTCATGCAGACCACAGATAGGATTGTATCTGTATAGACTTAAGTTAAAGAGCTCCTTAGTTGTTTTAAGCTCACCTTGCTTAGAGTTTAATATCCCAGATCATTTATGTTCCTTCTGTGTTTGAGTGTGTATGCAAGTCTGTGTTTTCTCCAGTCTGTCTTATATGTCTAATCTGTGTATTTAGCAGAGATCAGCCCATATCCCTTTGGTGGTAATCAGAATCCTTCTTAGGACTGATTACAGGGTTCAGGGACTGATAGGAGACAGGGTTAGGCTGGAGACTTGGACCTCTGAACCATTATCAGTACCTCCAAGGTGAGGGATTAGTTTGGACCCAGTTTAGGGTCAGGTTAGACCCCCGGTCCTCCTCTTTCCTGTGACAGTGTATCAAGTCCTCAAGATTAACCCTGAGTTCAACGGATATCGTGTCAGGTAAATCTATTCTATTTTTACATGCTGATGTTGCTAATCTATATGTTGTATAGAGTGTTGTTCTTTTAAGAATAGTTTACTGACATCGTACACATATCATAAGACCGCGTGACATTTTCACTGGCCCATAAAATTATTCCCAGTTGCCATGGATCCAGTAGCCCAGCTGGCTCTGCAGTTGCAGGGATTATCCATGGAGCTGACGGACATTAAGTCCAAAGTTTTGTCTCCCTCGGAGCAAACCAGATTTGAACCTAAAGTAGCTCTCCCGGACAGGTTCACTGGTGGGCGAGACAAATTTTTTACCTTCAGGGAAGCATGTAAATTGTATTTTCGGCTTCGGCCTCGATCATCAGGGAGTGAAGAGCAGAGAGTGGGAATTGTTATCTCGCTCCTACAAGGGGACCCTCAATCCTGGGCCTTCTCCCTTCCTCCGGGATCCCCGGCTCTACAGTCAGTAGATCGATTTTTTACTGCCCTGGGTTTGGTATATGATGACCCAGATCGGGTCTCTCTTGCTGAGACAAAATTACGTAAGATACAGCAGGGAGATCGTCCGGCGGAGGAATTTGCTTCTGAGTTCCGTAGATGGGCCACAGATACTCAGTGGAATGACCCAGCTCTTAGAAGCCAGTTTTGTCATGGGCTTTCTGACAAATTAAAGGACGTTTTGGCTCAGTATGATTCTCCTCCATCACTGGAGGCTGCTATGGCCCTAGCTATCCGTACTGATAGACGGCTCCGGGAGAGGTGCGAGGTAACTCCGCCCCCTGTTGTTACTCCACCTACTACTAAAGTCCCTTATGTTGAGGTTCCCCTTGTCTGTTCGGAGGAGCCTATGCAGTTGGGAGGGACATCATTTCGTAGGAGGGGATTGGCGGTACGCCGCAGGACTAGAAGGTGTTTCTTCTGCGGGAAAGAGGGACATTTTGTTGGGGGATGTCCATCCCGTGCCTTGTTGAGCAAAAAGTCGCCGGAAAACTGTTAATCCCAGGTTGTGTGGTGGACGACAACCTGGGAGTATGTATTTCGTCCGCTAGTTCTTCTCAGTTCCTTGTACCAGTGGAGGTGGTGGTTGGTACGAGAGTGGAGAGATTTTCTGTTCTTCTTGATAGTGGGTCCGGGGCTAATCTGGTTGACGCTCAGTTTGCTCAGGCTCAAGGTATGCATCTGAGTGTATTGGTCAAACCGATCCCTATATTCTCCATTGACGCCAGGCCTCTCGGCCAAGGTAGCTTTGTTCAGGAGGTTCATAACATTGACCTTCGGGTAGGGGCAATACATAGGGAACTATTATCTTGTTATGTGTTGGAGGGTCTACCTACTCCTATTGTGTTGGGACTTCCTTGGTTGGTTAAACATAACCCTGTGATTAATTGGCAGTCCAGAGATATAAGCCAATGGGGTGAGTTTTGCAAAAGTAACTGCATGAACACAGTCATCAGTGCGGTCGTGCCTAGTACTTTGCCTCCTTTTTTGGAGGACTTTGGGGATGTGTTCTCTGAGGAGGGTGTCAGGAGTTGCCTCCTCATCGCGTGTATGACTGCTCTATTAATTTACTTCCTGATGCTAAGTTACCTAAAGCTAGGTTATATAACCTTTCTGGTCCTGAGAGGCAGGCTATGAAAGATTATATTTCGGAAAGTCTGGCCAAAGGGCATATTAGACCTTCATCTTCCCCAGTGGCCGCGGGGTTCTTCTTTGTGAAGAAAAAAGATGGAGGCCTACGCCCTTGCTTGGATTTCCGCGAACTTAATCGGATTACTGTTCGAGATCTGTATCCACTCCCTCTGATTCCTGATCTCTTCAATCAAATTGTTGGCGCCAAATGGTTCTCTAAATTGGATCTCAGGAGGGCGTATAATCTGATTAGGATAAAAGAGGGGGATGAGTGGAAAACGGCGTTTAACACGCCGGAGGGACATTATGAGAACCTTGTCATGCCTTTTGGTCTGACTACTGCACCAGCAGTATTCCAACATTTTGTTAATGACATTTTTCTCATCTGGTGGGGCTGTTTGTGGTCGTATATTTGGATGACATTTTAATTTACTCACCAGATCTTGTGTCTCACCAGGAGCATGTGAGACAGGTGTTGCAGATCTTGCGAGACAATAAACTATACGCCAAACTGGAAAAGTGTGTATTCGCCGTACAGGAACTTCAGTTTTTGGGTTTTTTGGTGTCAGCCTCCGGTTTCCGTATGGACCCTGAAAAGGTGAGAGCAGTGCTTGAATGGGATCAGCCAGAGGATCTTAAGGCTCTGCAGCGTTTTCTGGGGTTTGCTAACTACTACCGGAAATTTATTTGTAATTTCTCATCTGTTGTCAAACCTCTCACTGACATGACAAGAAAAGGGACGGATTTTTCTAAATGGTCGGACAAAGCTTGCCAAGCTTTTTCCTCTTTGAAAAAATGTTTTGCTTTGGCACCCGTTCTCATCCAACCAGATGCATCACAGCCGTTCGTTGTGGAGGTGGACGCGTCTGACGTAGGGGTGGGTGCAATATTGTCCCAGGGTCCGTCCCCTGGTAAATGGCATCCGTGCGCTTTCTTTTCTAAAAAATTGTCGTCCGCCGAAAGGAATTATGATATCGGCAATAGGGAACTTTTGGCCATTAAGTTGGCTTTTGAAGAATGGCGTCACTTTTTGGAGGGGGCAGTCCACCCGGTCACCGTCATTACTGATCACAAGAACCTGCTGTATTTGGAATCTGCTAAGCGTCTGAATTCCAGACAAGCTCGATGGTCGTTTTTTACCAGGTTTAATTTTGTTGTCACTTATCGCCCTGGATCTAAGAATGTTAAGGCGGATGCCTTGTCTCGCAGTTTCCCAGGGGCCGGGAAAATGGATGACCCGATTCCTGTCCTTCAGGAGGGGGTGGTAGTGTCGGCTGTATGTTCTGAGCTTGAGGAGGAGGTGTTAGAGGCTCAGGGGACGCTCCTGCAGGACCTCCAGGGAGACTGTTTGTCCCAAATCAGTTGAGACAAAAGGTTATTGAGGCACATCATAATTCTGCTTTAGCAGGACATCCAGGGAGTAAGGCTACTTTAGATCTCCTTTCTCGCCGGTTTTGGTGGCCTAACGTTAATAAAGATGTTTTAACTTTTGTCGCGTCCTGTGGGGTTTGTGCTCGCTCTAAGACCCCTCATACCCGTCCGTCTGGGACCCTCTTACCCTTGAAACTTCCGGAGCGTCCATGGACTCATTTGTCTATGGACTTCATCACGGACCTTCCTCAGTCGTCAGGGAAGACTGTCATACTGGTGGTCGTTGACAGGTTCAGTAAGATGGCACATTTCATTGCTCTTCCTGCCCTCCCTAATGCTAAAACTCTGGCGCAGGTGTTCATTGGGGAGATTGTGAGACTTCATGGGTTGCCTTCTGATGTGGTGTCAGATAGGGGGTCTCAGTTTGTGTCCAAGTTTTGGAGGGCATTTTGTTTACGTCGGGGGATGCAATTGTCATTTTCCTCGGCTTTTCATCCGCAGACCAATGGTCAGACAGAGCGTCTGAATCAAAGCCTAGAGACTTATCTTCGGTGTTTTGTCTCAGAGAACCAGGAGGACTGGTCTTCTTTCTTGCCTCTGGCAGAGTTCGCTCTTAACAACAGGCGGAGCGAGTCCACTGGTAAGTCCCCGTTTTTTGGGGCATATGGTTTTCATCCCCAGTTTTGTACATTCAATGGGGGGGGCCCTTCTGGGGTTCCTGAGGAGGAGCGTTTCTCGTCGTCACTTGCTTCAGTGTGGAGAGGTGTATTGAATAATCTGAGTGCTATGGGGAACCGTTATAAACGTATGGCTGATAGGAGGAGAGTTTCTGGTCCAGATCTTAATGTGAACGATCTGGTATGGTTGTCTACCAGGAATATAAAACTTAAAGTTCCCTCCTGGAAGCTGGGTCCCAGATTCATCGGGCCGTACAGGAACAGTTCCATAATTAATCCTGTGGCATTTCGTCTGGACCTCCCTCCTACGTTTAAAATTCATAATGTGTTCCACAAGTCATTACTTAAGAGGTACGTGGCACCAGTCATACCATCACCTCTACCTCCTCCTCCAGTGGTGGTCAATGGTAACTTGGAGTTTCAAGTGTCAAAGATCATTGACTCACGTCTGAATCGCCGGTCCCTTCAGTACTTGGTGCATTGGAAGGGGTATGGTCCAGAGGAGAGGACGTGGGTTCCTGCGTCTGACATTAACGCAGATCGTTTGGTGCGGACCTTCCACAGAACTCACCCGGGCAAACCTGGCCCTGAGGGTCCGGAGGCCCCTCGTAGAAGGGGGGGTACTGTCATGTGTGCATCGCCTCGAAGATCGTCGCGGTTGCACATTCTGACTTCTCACAGCTGAGTTGCTGTTTCTTTGTGTTTGGCAGTTAGGGAGTTAATTCTGTCTGTGCTCAGTTCTGGGACTGGGTGCAGTTTCTCCCGGCTGCAATTAATTATTTGTTGATTGGTTTCCTTTAAATCTCTGGTTGTCTGTGTTGGGAGTTGCCAGTGAAATTCTTCATGCAGACCACAGATAGGATTGTATCTGTATAGACTTAAGTTAAAGAGCTCCTTAGTTGTTTTAAGCTCACCTTGCTTAGAGTTTAATATCCCAGATCATTTATGTTCCTTCTGTGTTTGAGTGTGTATGCAAGTCTGTGTTTTCTCCAGTCTGTCTTATATGTCTAATCTGTGTATTTAGCAGAGATCAGCCCATATCCCTTTGGTGGTAATCAGAATCCTTCTTAGGACTGATTACAGGGTTCAGGGACTGATAGGAGACAGGGTTAGGCTGGAGACTTGGACCTCTGAACCATTATCAGTACCTCCAAGGTGAGGGATTAGTTAGGACCCCAGTTTAGGGTCAGGTTAGACCCCGGTCCTCCTCTTTCCTGTGACAGTGTATCAAGTCCTCAAGATTAACCCTGAGTTCAACGGATATCGTGTCAGGTAAATCTATTCTATTTTTACATGCTGATGTTGCTAATCTATATGTTGTATAGAGTGTTGTTCTTTTAAGAATAGTTTACTGACATCGTACACATATCATAAGACCGCGTGACACTAAGGCTGCATCAGTGGAAGCACTAACGTCCACCTTATAAAATTTTGTAAAGGTGTGGACGAAGCGCCAGGTCGCCGCCCGGCAAAGCTGAACTGCCGAGGCCCCTTGATGGAAAGCCCACGATGAGCCCACAGCTCTCGTGGAATGGGCTCGAACCTTAATCGGGCAAGGTTCGCCCTTAAGTCGGTAAGCCTCCAAAATGGCCGACCGAATCCAACGAGCTATAGAATCCTTGGAAGCTCGATGACCACGTCGACGACCTGCTGGAATCACAAACAGGGAAACCGACTTCCGAAAAATTTGAGTATAGACAAATAGAACTTCAAAGCCCGCACCAAATCCAATGTGTGCAAGGCCCGTTCCCTCGCCTTATTCGGCCCCGGACAAAGAGAGGGCAACACAATATCCTGGTTAACATGAAATTGCGACACCACCTTAGGTAGGAAGTCGCCCCGTGTGCGAAGCACTACGCGATCCGGGTGAAACTAGTACTAACCAGGCCCGACCCTGCTTAGCTTCCGAGATCAGACGAGATCGGGCGTGTTCAGGGTGGTGTGGCCGTAGGCCCAGGAAAGGAGGCGAGCAAGAAAGAGCCGCCAACTCAGAAACCCTTCTCAAAGAGGTGACCGCCACTAGGAAGGCAACCTTCCAAGAAAGCAAAGAGGACTAACAGAGTCCATAGGCTCAAAAGGCCCGTGTTGAAGAGCCTCCAAGACAAGGTTGAGCCGCCAAGGAGACACAGGTGCCTTCCGCGGCGGAAACTGACGGGTTACACAGCGAAAAAAGGAACGTACGTCCCTACGCGAGGCGATAGCCTTCCGGAACAGCAAGGACAGAGCAGAAACCTGACCCCTCAGGGTGCTCACTGCCAAACCCTTGTCCAGCCCAAATTGCAGGAAGACCAACAAATTGGGAATGGAAAAAAAACCTCGGGTTCCTTGAAAAATACCCGAACACCCTAAAAGAAGGCTTCCCAAGTCTTGTGGGAAATCCTAGTAGTAGCCGGACCTCTGGCAGCTCGCAAAGTGGCAATGACTTCGGCTGAAAACCCTCGACGGGTCAATATTTCGGTCTCAAGAGCCACGCCGTCAAACGCAGAGACTTCAGGTCCGGATGACGAACGGGCCCTTGGGTTAACAGGTCCGAGCGAAGAGGAAGTGGAAATGGTGGCGCTGCTAGGAGCGACACCAGAGTCGAGAACCACGTCCTTCTTGGCCAATCCGGGGCTATCAAAATAGCCGGGATTCTCTCTAGTCTGATCCGATGTAGCACCAGAGGCAGCAAGGAAATCAGCGGAAACACATAGATTAGCTCGAATTGGCCCCACGGAGCCACTAGAGCATCCACCGCCACAGCTTTCGGATCCTTGTACCTGGACATGAAAGTCGGTAACTTGGCATTGATCCTGGATGCCATCAGATCCACTTGGGGAGTTCCCCAACGGGAGCACAGCAGTGCAAAAACTTCCGGATGAATACTCCATTCTCCGGGATCCATCTTCTCGCGACTGAGAAAGTCCGCCGTGATATTCTGAACTCCCGGATTGTGGATCGCAGAAATAGCTGGCACTCTGGTCTCTGCCCATACCAGGATACGAGATACCTCCACCATGAGCTTGGAACTCCTTGTCCCGCCTTGGTGGTTGATATATGCGACCGCCGTCGCATTGTTCGTCTGCACTCGCACTGGAAGACCGCTTAAAGGGGCCGTCCAGTGTTGGAGGCAAAGAAAAAATCGCCCCCAATTCCAGGATGTTGATCGGCAAGACAGACTCTTCCAACGACCATACTCCCTGAGTCCAGAGATCGTTCCAGACACCCCCCTCAGCCCGTCAGGCTGGCATCGGTGGTTATGACCGACCACTTCGGAGGGAGGGAGGACTTCCCCAGGTATAACTCTTTCGGACGTATCCACCATCCTAGAGACTCTCGTACCCTGTGGGGGGTGATGACACTGCAATCCAGTGAAGCCTGCGATCGATCCCAACGGCTCAGAATGAATCTTTGGAAGGCACTGGAATGAAACCGGGCAAACGGAAACGCTTCCATGGACACCACCATCAACCCCAGAAGACGCATACAGCTTTGCAGGGACATTGCTGTCGAAGACTTCATATCCCGTGCATGTTGAAGGAGACATGCTTGCTTGTCTGGAGGTAGGGACACCACTGCTCGTACCGTGTCGAAATGCATCCCCAAAAAACAGGATTGACTGCGACGGTTCCAGAGACGACTTCTCCCAATTGACCTGCGAGCAGTTACCGCCTCCTCCTTCGAAGACGCCACAATCAGAAGGTTGTCCAGGTAGGGAAGAATCGTAACCCCCTGCCTTCGAAGAATCGCCATGAAAGGCGTCAGAATTTTTGTAAAAACACTGGGCGCTGAGGCCAACCCGAATGGCAGAGCCACAACTGGTAATGGTCCTGACCTATGACAAAACGAAGGAAACGTTCGTGAGCCCTTCCAATTGGAACGTGCAAATGAACGGCGCGAATGTCGATTGACACCAAAAAGTCGTTCTGCGACAAGGCTGCCACAACGGAGCGAAGCGACTCCATGCGAAATTTTTGGGTGTGGACATGCCGATTCAATCTTTTGAGATCCAGGATGGGGCGAAATTTGTCCTCCTTTTTGGGGACCACAAAGAGGTTAGAATAAAACCCTCTTCCCCTGTCCTCTGGTGGAACCGGTACCACCACACCCTTCTGCAGAAGAGAGTCGACTTCTCGCAGTAGAGCGACACATAGCTCGAGCTCTGACGGGCTCTATGAAGTAGCCTGCCGACACAACCCGCGTCGCCCAGGTGTCCGGGACGCGGGAAAACCAAGTCAATTTGAATAGAAGCAGGCGACCCCCCACTCGAGAGCCCTCGAGTGGAAACCTGGCGTCAATCCGTTTTAGCGGGTTTTTTGTCAGATTCCCACTTGTCTTGACGGAAACTTTGTTTCCAGGGAGTGCGGGATTTCTGAGAGGTCTTTTTTCCTGAAAAAAGGGACGACCCGATCCCCAAGAGGGCTGACCGAACCGTCCCCTGGACCGAAAAGATTGCCGACACTACCGGCACTAGTCCTGCCAGACGCAGAAGTCACAGCTCTGCGCTGCGGTAAAGCCGTTTCTTTTGCCTTTGCCTTGGCAATCAGCTCCATGTGGTCAGACTCAAATAGCTGACCACCTTGTAATGGAAACCGCGTCCCCGGTCCACTGTCTAAACCACAGTGCTCTTCAGACTGTGACTGCCGAGGATTGCGCCCTGGACAGCAGTGACGCAGTATCCTCCAACAACTTGAAAAACCCATCTACCTCGATAGAGGGGATCCATCTTGCCACGCCGTCCATAGACGGCTCAACCGGCTCAGGGAAGCTTTACAAGCACACATGGACTCTAGTACTGAATCCATGACCCGCGGCCCCGTAGATATGGATTTTGGCCGCCATCTACGTTTTTCTGTCCAGCGGATCCTGCAGACTCGCCTTCCCTTTAACAGGAAGATTCGCTAAGCTGGGATAAAAGGGACATTCACTTCAGGAGAAGGAATTCATCAACTCCGTAGAAAACGAAGTGCTCATACTACCCGCCTGTCCCCTTAATTACGCCTAGTGGCGTTATGCGTACCTTGAAAGAAAGGTTTCGAGCCCCAAGTCTCTATAAATGCAGCGTATGCCCAGTTAAAAATGCAAAATGCGCCCAATAGCCTATTAATCGCTAACGCTTTGCGTAAGTCGCCCGTTTATCAGCCAAACGCAGGCTCCCACGCCTTTTGTCAGAAAGGCGCCCGCGCTGCGTGGGGTGAGGTGGTTAAACTTCTGCGGTAGAAACTCACCCAGCTGGTCGCGGTACAGCGCTTGCCGGGAGGGGAGGAGAGCGATGTCCGAGGGAGCTTTCAGCCTGCTTAATAATGGCCGCCGCGCTGTGCCTCCGTGTGCTCCATGTAGAGAAGCCGGAAATGGAGACTGCAGTAAAGCGCGCGCTCAGAGCGGCGCGAAATTCAAATAAAAAGGCGCGCAGCTCCTCTCTCCCCCGCTCCTATGTCCTGCAGGCATCCACCTGCGGACAAAAAAGCACAAGTCACCGCATATATATTGTAACAGCGACTGCCGCAGCAGTCGCTGAATCACTCACACACATCAATAAAAATGTGGAGTACTCACCAGCCGAAGCGCCACAGGGACCCCCAGGGGTTTCTGGCGCTATGCCCATCGCTTCCCCCAGGGCAGGGAACGCAGTGACCCCTGCAGCGCGGTTTGCGTCCCCACCAGGGAAGCCATCCTCATCCCCCCGGGCTGGCAGGGTTCTGCAGGGACCACCATATAGGGTAATACAGATCCGCCAAGGGAGAGGTTGGGGTCCAGCAGCGCTGAGACCCTGAGACCTCTAGACCACATTTGGTGATCCAAGTCTCTTGTCCGATAAAAATAATAAAATCTTCTGAGGAGCTGCTTCCAGCAGCGACTATCTTCTCTGACCTCAAATTGAAAACTGGAGAGCTGAGTAGGAGGAGCCCGAGCTGGAGGGGCCGGTCAACACTCTTTTTAATCTGAGGTGTCTATCTCATCTGGGCTCCGCCTACCCAGTGGCGTAGCAACTGTTTGTGGCGCCCGGGGCGGCAAATTTTAGGCCACACCCCTAGCCACACCCATTTCACTGGTCACACCCATATCCACACCCTGACCACACCCACTTAGCACTGCTGATCACACTGTTTCATAAACAATAATTATAAACACATACCTCTCAACCGTCCCGGTTTCAGCGGGACAGTCCTGATTTCGGGACCCTGTCCGCTGTCCCGGCCAGGCGGTTTACTTTCCGCATTAGAATCGTACATACGGAAACCCCGGGGACCTCCCACACATTCTGGCAGCCACAAGTCACGTTCCATCGCTGACCTCATTTCCCCAGGATGTGGGGATCTCACCAGCTATGAGGCGCTCCATTCAATACCCGGCTCTCACTGAGCGAGACAGGCAGGATCTGGGGATCTCTTCATCTGTTGAACAGATCCCATGTTGAGATCCCCACATCCTGCCTGTCTCGCTCAGTGAGAGTCGGGTATTGTATGCAGCGGTCCGTACAATACCCGGCTCTCACTTCAACAGATCCAGCGGCTCAATGCGTCGCCATTCTGAAGACTCTCCCGAGAACGAGTTACAGTACCTGCTGCTGTAAGCTGACCGCCGGAAATGAGGTCAGCGGTCATTTCCAGCGTTCAGCTGACTTACAGCACGTCACCTCCGGTGGAACGTGACATGTGGCTGCCAGAACGTGTGGGAGGTCCCCGGGTTTCCGCATGTACGATTCTAATGCGGGAAAGTAAACCTCCCGGCCAGGACAGCGGGACAGGGACCCAGCCCTACAGATAACAGCATTCGCTCCGTCCCCACCAGACCCATGCACAAAATGGCACCCCTCCTTCCCCCCTGCAGCCCTCAAGCACACAGATCCCGCAAGTAACAGGACCCTTGTACATGCGCGGCTCCGCTCTTTGTGGCCTTGTACACACATGGCTCCGCTCCACACACCTCACACGCACAAGGCTCCGCTCCGTACACCTCGTACACACATGGCTTCGCTCCGTACAACTCGCACACACACGGCTTTGCTCCGTACACCTCGTACACACACGGCTCCGCTCCGTACACCTCCGCTCCGTACACCTCGTACACACACGGCTTTGCTCCGTACACCTCGTACACATGCGGCTCCGCTCCGTACACCTCCGCTCCGTACACCTCGTACACACACACGGCTCCGCTCCGTACACCTCGTACACACACGGCTCCGCTCCGTACACCTTGTACACACACGGCTCCGCTCCGTACACCTCCGCTCCGTACACCTCGTACACCTCGTACACACACGGCTTTGCTCCGTACACCTCGTACACACACGGCTCCGCTCCGTACACCTCCGCTCCGTACACCTCGTACACACACGGCTTTGCTCCGTACACCTCGTACACACACGGCTCCGCTCCGTACACCTCGTACACACACGGCTCCGCTCCGTACACCTCGTACACACACGGCTTTGCTCCGTACACCTCGTACACACACGGCTCTGCTCCGTACACCTCGTACACACACGGCTCCGCTCCGTACACCTAGTACACCACGGCTCCGCACCGTACACCTCGTACACACACGGCTTTGCTCTGTACACCTCGTACACACACGGCTCCGCTCCGTACACCTCGTACACACGGCTCCGCTCCGTACACCTCGTACACACACGGCTCCGCTCCGTACACCTCGTACACACACGGCTTCGCTCTGTACACCTCGTACACACACGGCTTCGCTCCGTACACCTCGTACACACGGCTCCGCTCCGTACATCTCGTACACACGGCTCCGCTCCGTACACCTCGTACACACACGGCTTCGCTCCGTACACCTCGTACACACACGGCTTCGCTCCGTACACCTCGTACACACGGCTCCGCTCCGTACACCTCGTACACACGGCTCCGCTCCGTACACCTCATGCACACACAGTTCAGCTACATCCACACTGTAAACCCCTTATGATCCCACATATAAACTTACCATCATCCAGCACCATGACGACCAGTACAGCAGGTTCCTGCACACAGGGGCCTGATCATGTGACACCTAACTCCTCCCCTCCTGTGACCTCATCACAGGTCCTGCTAGCATCTTTACAAAGCACAGCACAGCAATGGTAAATGCTGGCTGTGCGAAGTTGGGAGGGCAAGGAAGGGTGCGCCGCCCCCACACACAGGTGCCGCCCCCACACACAGGTGCCGCCTGGGGCGGACCGCCCCCCCCGCCCCCCCCACGCTACGCCACTGCGCCTACCCACTAGTAATGACTGTAACATAGTAACATAGTTATTAAGGTTGAAGGAAGACTTTAAGTCCATCTAGTTCAACCCATATCCTATCCTAACCTGCCCTAACATGTTGATCCAGAGGAAGGCAAAAAAACCCCAAGTGGCAAACAGTAAGCTTCACATTGGGGAAAAAAATTCCTTCCCGACTCCACATACGGCAATCAGACTAGCTCCCTGGATCAACGCTGTATCTAGGAAACTAGTGAATATAGCCTGTAATATTATACTTTTCAAGAAAGGCATCCAGTCCCTCTTAAATTTTAGTAAGGAATCACTCATTACAACATTAGACGGCAGAGAGTTCCATAGTCTCACTGCTCTTACAGTAAAGAATCTGCGTCTGTGATTATGGCTAAACCCTCTTTCCTCCAGACGTAGAGGATGCCCCCTCGTCCCCGTCACAGGTCTAAGAGTAAAAAGATCATTAGAAAGGTCTTTGTACTGTCCCCTCATATATTTGTACATTGTAATAAGATCACCCCTAAGCCTTCGTTTTTCCAAACTAAATAACCCCAAGTGTAATAACCTGTCTTGGTATTGCAGACCCCCCAGTTCTCTAATAACCTTGGTCGCTCTTCTCTGCACCCGCTCCAGTTCAGCTATGTCTTTCTTATACACCGGAGACCAGAACTGCACACAGTATTCTAAGTGTGGTCGCACCAGTGACTTGTATAGAGGTAAAATTATGTTCTCCTCATGAACATCTATGCCTCTTTTAATGGCTCTCTTCCTTCCATCTGCTGCTGAAAGAATCCACTCTATCTATAAATGGAGAGATGGTGAGAGAACACTTAGCTAATTTAAATGACTTTAAATCTCCTGGTCCAGATGAATTACATCCTAGGGTACTGAAAGAGTTAGCAGAGATAATTGCAAAACCACTAGCCAGAATCTTTAAAAAATCCTGGAAAACAGAAGTCCTAGAAGATTTGAGAAGGCCAAATATTGTCACTATCTTCACAAAAGGAAAAAAATGGAGCCAGGAAATTACAGCCAGTGAGCCTTACTTCTATACTAGGAAAGATCTTTGAACAAATTATTAAACAGCATGTATGTAAGTATTGGATAAAAATACAGTAACCAGAACCAGTGTCATGCCAGACAAATCTAATTTCTTTCTATGATGGAATCACTGACCGGGTGGATCAGGGAAATGTGGTAGAAATAGTATATCTCAACTTGAGCAAAGCATTTGATAAAGTATCTCGCACTATCCTTATTGAAAAAATTACCAATTATGGGATTGACAAGGCTACGGTTAGGTGGATTCATAATTATAGCTCAGTGATGATTGCACATCCAAGTGGAAAAGTGTTTCAAGTGGGGTACCACAAGGCTCTGCCCTGGCCCGTGTTGTTCAACATTTTTATAAATGATCTAGATAAGGGAACTGAAGGTAAACTAATCAAATTTGCAGAAGATGCAAAGCTAGAAGGGATAGCTAACACAAGAGAAGAAAGAGAAAGGATTCTGAAGGATCTAGATAAGCTTGAACAGTGGGCAGCGATTAATAGAATGGTATTTAACAGGGAGAAATGCCAGATTCTACATTTTGGCAAGAAAAATGAAAATTACATCTATAGAATGGGAGGAATAGAACTAAGCAACAGCACGTGTGAAAAACATTTGGGTATACTAATAGATCAAAGACTGCACATGAATCAACAGTGTGATGCAGCAGAAAAAAAGGCAAACACAGTTCTAGGATGTATACAGAGAAGCATAGAGTCTAGATCATGTGAAGCAATTATCCCCCTCTACTCCTCCTTGGTCAGGCGGTTTCTGCAATACTGTGTCCATTTCTGGGCACCACATTTTCAAAAAGACTTTGAAAAACTGGAGCAAGTTCAGCGAAGAGCTACCAGGATGGTAAGCTGACTGCAAAGTATGTCCTACGTAGAACAGTTAAAGGATCTGGGAATGTTTAGCTTGCAAAAAAAAAAGGCTAAGAGGAGACTCAACAGCTGTCTAGAAATATCTGAAGGGATGTCAGAGTGTAGTGGGATCATCATTATTCTCATTTGCACATGGAAACATGAGAAGCAATGGGATGAAACTGAAAGGGAGAAGATACAGATTAGATATTATAAAAAACTTTTGACAAGTGAGGGTGATCAATGAGTGGAACAGGCTGCCACGAGAGGTGTTGACTTCTTCAATAAAAGTCTTCAAAGAGAGGCTGTACAGACATCTGTATAAGATGGTTTAGTGAATCCTGCACTGAGCAAGGGATTGGACACGATGACCCTTGAGGTCCCATCCAACTCTAACATTCTATGATTCTATGAGAGCCCAAATGAGGCCAGAGCGAGGCTCTCATAGACTTAAACTGAGAGCCTGTGACCGTTATCTCTGACTTCCAGTCAGTCAGAAATTGAGATGGTGGATCGAGACCAGAGCAGCGCCGGCAATAGCAGAAGATGGTGGCTGGTAAGTATAAGACGAGGGTCAGGTAACTTATATTACCATATTTTTTGGACTATAAGACCCACCGGACTATAAGACGCACCCCACATTTTAAGGGTGAAAAATACAAAAAAAAAAGTTTTATAAGATGGAGTCTGTCTTACAGTCCGAATTTAACTTATTTTACCTGGGGGCCAGCGGCGGAGAGGGTGTCATAGGAGGCATGGTCCCTTCCTCAGAGCAATACTGCAGGCCCTGGGTGGAAGGAGGGGGTATTTCAACGGTGCGATGTTGCAGGGCCGGTGTCGGCGGTGAGGCAGAGCAGAGTGCATTGCAGAAACCTCAATCTGCGCACACGCCACCGGAGGCAGCCATTTCCATGAAACCCACAGCTTCAGGAAAATGGCTGATGGAGGCGACGTGTGCGCAAATTGAAATCTTGGCCGGGCCAACACCTCAATCTGCGCATGTGCCGCCTCAGGCGGCCCACGGCTTTAGGAAATTGGCCGCCAGGAAACCAATGATGTACTCTGCTTTGCTGACCACCACACCGTCACACAGCATCGCTACACTTTTGCCCTCACATTCTTGAGTGAGGAAGGGACTCTACTCCACCAATGCCGCAACCCCTGCATTTAGACTATAACACGCCCCCCCTCATTTTCCTCTCAAATTTTTTGTGAAAAGTGCGTCTTATAGTCAGAAAAATATGGTAGTTGCACCACTTCAGCGCTGATATATAAAAAATAACACTGGAGTAGTGCTTTAAAAGCAAATTATATATAATTAATATATTAAATATAAACTTAAGATATAAATACACCTAGTAAAAACCGAGTCTGTATACTTGTGAGGTAAGCATACCTGGATTGGATCTTTAGTACATTTGGACACAAACATTTGGAGTAAATGGCTTGTATTGGTTCACAGTCCTCATAGGTCAGGTTGTAAGTTTTAGTAAGACCTTGAAAAAATAATATATTATAAAATGCAGTGTACTGTATTCTACTGCTAACTGTAAAGGTGGATTTTCATCTATATTGTTATTTGTATGTCATCCATATGGCATTTATTTTTCACATAGGAGGGAATAAAATTTAGAAGACCAAAAAATTTCCTTTGTGAAGAGAATATTCTCATGTTGTCTCTTGAGCAGCTCACATCTCTGCAGTCTTCTTACTTCCTGGGGGAGGGTACGTCTCTTTGAGTGACAGATCTGGTCAACTTCCTTCAACTACTGTCATTGTTCTGAAGTGAAATTTGCATACGGAGATAACCTCAACCTAAAATCATCATATTAGATACATTAAAGGGAATTTAAAAAAATGCCATTAATCTGCAGGTTATAGCATTCTGACATCATGTGGCGGCCAACACACTGAGAGCTCCATTGCTGGGAAGAAATTAACATTTTTCACCCCAGCGGCCTCAAGCTTTCAGTCATAGGGGTGCAGCTGCCACGGTTTCAGTTACTGCTCAGTGCATAGAGAAAACCAGCTGTAACCAAGCTGTTGGCACTGACTGACAGCTGGCTCAGCATTAGGGTTCAGCATGATGTCTCAGATGTACTCCATGGGAGACACGTCTGGAGATGTTGCAGGCCATGGTAGCACATTGAAAAACTTTGGAGAAATGGCCATACCACTGGATCCACTACCACCAAATAATTATAATGCCGACCTGTTAGAGTACCTGGAATAAAGACTATAGAGGTCCAGCAACCATACATTATGCCACCTGATACCATACTCCCGTGAATATAACAGGCATGACGTTCCATTTTAAGACCTCTTCATGGGGTTGCTCATGTGGTCCCCAATCATTGCATCCAAGATAAAAAACGGGACTCGTTACTGAAGAGGATTGATCTCCATTCCAGCCCCATTGCCATCTTGGTCTGCACCATGATAGCCTTTGAGTACGATGTGTAGTGCAGTGGTGACCTCACTGTGCAGTGAAAAGGCAGTGACCCAGGAGAATTCAAAGTAAAGGTAGGTTTAATGACCAAACTCATAAACAAAACACACGGTATCCTCCGGATTGCAGTAGGGAAACTAGACAGTCCATAAATACATCCGGTTGCCGAGGGCGATTGCACTACCGTATTATGCTGCGGGGTGCCAGGAGTTTGCTCTGCTTGACTCTGTGTTCCCTCACACAGGCTGAGCTTTTGCAGAGCTGTCTGCTCTGCACCTTGCAATCTCCACACTGACAAACCCAACCCTCTCTTGCAGGGTTTTTTTTACAACAGAACCTGTGGCTGTAGGCCACATGGAAAATCCAGGCCGGGGAGGAAACAGACTACACCACTACCTTCCTGTAGTCCGTTTAAAAAATAAAAGCCCATGGCAAGTTTTCCTAAATCTGCCTTGGACAAATAGCTTGCCCAAGACCAACACTCACTTTTAGTCGGCATTGCAATCACAGCTATGCCTGTGACTGCAATGCACTCCCGCGGCCTCATTATGCTTCTGTGCGCATCCTGGGGGACACATATCGACCCTCGCATATAACACCAGTCACTGCCTCACAGATAGCATGAGATCAATGAAACCTCTGTAGCTGTATGTCTGACTCGTAGCCCAATGTCATGCAAACATCTGATGGTTTATGTAGACACTGTTTGACATTGTTGACTTGTTTTGTGACATCGAATTTCACTTGCAGTGCAGAATGGATCAATCGTGGAATAAGTAGTATGGCTATTTCTCCAAAGTGTTCAAGAAGTCATTTTTCAATGGACAATGGCAGGCTGCATGTTTCTCATGCTACTGTGAGCAGTCTGCGTGGCCTAAACGCGCTACTATGGCCTGCAGTATCTCTGGACTCTCCTCCCATCAAGCACATCTGGGAGGTTTATGGTCTGCAATTGCAAAGGGAGCTGCCAGCAGCACATCTTGATGATTTATGCAGCAAAGTGAATTAAGAACTCTGCTGTTCAAACAACCAATAATAATCTGATAGCAGCCAATGAATGTACATGTGTGTATTTCTGCACATGTTGCTCATACTTAATACTGAAGAAACTGAAATGTTTTGAAAATTTAGTTCTACGACTTTTCCTTCTTGGTGTGAGGAGCGTATTTCAGTTCTTCTTACATACAGTCAGCATGAAAAATGTTGTAAGAGTAGTAATACCTGTACTAGAGGAACCAGAGATATAACATACAAAAACACCCTATGATTTAATTACCATTTACTCACCATTCTTGTAGAACAACTGAAAAACCATGTGGCATGAGCCAAAATGCAAGTATATAAGGCATTTTTCCACATTCCTGTCCAATGTGCTTAAACATCTAAACACAGGAAGAACTGACTGCAAAAAAAAGTTCCATCAATAAGAAAGTGCAATGCACACAGTGTATGATCATTTAGAGAATAAGCTGACACGTACACGTATTCACTATACTCTATAGTACCTGTACTGTAAATGTTAAATCACTTTGTACTAAAAATATTTCCACGTAGGCCCAAGTATATAACATACATAAGTACAATACATATAACAGATTTGGCAAAGAAAACATACAAATGGTAAATGTACGCTAAGCATACACATGAGTATTCAGTATTCAAGACATATTCCACATAATAGGTCTTTTTTTGCCAAGTAATTTTTGTAACACAATACACTTTTCCATACTTAGAAAAAACAAACTTACCTTTATTGAAAATTTGCATTTCAGTTGCAAAGGAACATTCCCATGGCCTTGCTCATGAATAAAAGCTTTATGATAGCTATGGAAGAAGAAGGATGAAAAGAAGATGCAGGCGTACGCTGATCTGGAAGTACCCACTGCTCGTAAGGCAAGCTGAGAAAAAAAAGTATAATAATAGGCAACGGTTCTAGCAAAAGACATTATACAGTAGGTCCCAGAGAGGAAATGTTCAAATGGAACAGACAACAAGTAGAAATCATAGGCAATTAGCAAGACAACCCCTAATAAGGAGTGGTTGTGCTGGGGGTGACCACAGACCATTTCTCTGTTCTCAACCTTTTTGGCTGTTGTTTTTCATCACTTTTGCATTTTGCAATCTCTGACATCGGCATTTAACTCGCAATTACAGGAAGCACGTCGCTAATCACGTCACATGATCGCATGTCACCGATGGGTCGGCATGACAATCAGAGGTCTGCAGTAGACCTCTATGGTTGTCATTGACCGTGGTCCGCGCTCATAGCACGTGAGTATTTCTCCTACACACAGGCGATCTGATCATCGCTTGTGTAGCAGAGGCGATCAAAGTACTGCAGCTTCTAATTTCCCATTGAGAATACTCAAGCATGCAAAAAGTAAAAAAAAGTTTTTAAAAATATAAAAAAATATACAAAAGTTCAAATCACTCCCTTTTCGCCCCACTCAAAATAATAATAAAAAAGATATACACATATTTGGTATCGCCATAATTGCCTGATCTTTCAATATAAAAAAAATATTTAACCCGATCACTAAAGGGCGTAATGAGAAAAAAATTTAAAACACCAGAATTACGTTTTTTTGGTCGCCGCTACATTGCAATAAAGGGCAATCAAAAGATATTATCTACACCAAAATGGTATCAATAAAAACGTCAGGTCGGTGCGCAAAAAATAAGTCCAAGATCACGAAAAATGGAGATGCTACAGGTCTCGGAAAATGGCACCTTTTTTATTTTTAACAAATTTTGGATTTTTTTCACCACTTACAGTAAATAAAAAAATAGCCTAGACATGTTTGGTGTTCGTGAACTCGTAATGACCTGGAGAATCATGGCAGGTCAGTTTTAGCATTTAGTGAACATGGTAAAAAAAAAAGAACAACAACTGTGGAATTGCACTTTTTTTGCAATTTCATTGCACTTGGAATTTCATTGCACTTGGAATTTTTTTTCTCGTTTTCCACTACACGGTATGTTAAAACCAATAGTGTTGTTCAAAAACACCAAGGTTACTTACCAGTAGCCGTTTTTTTTCCGGAACCCATGACAGCACACCTGAGAGGGATCCGCCCAGCCAGGAGAGGAAACCTACTGAAATAAAAGGGCTGTACCGCTCCCCCGCTTCAGGTGGGTTACAGAGCATGAGAGGACCTCCAGTTAATTTACACGGATAACCAACACCACATCATATGAAAAAGGACACCCAAACTATAGTGGACACCCAAGAGGTGAGAAGGGGGGGAATATACGGGTGCTGTCATGAGATCCGGAAAAAAACGGCTACCGGTAAGTAACCTTGGTGTTTTCCCTACAACCATGACAGCACACCAGAGAGATTTTTGGAGAAATGAAAACACCTTAGGGAGGGACCACAGCTTGAAGCACCCTTCTACCAAAGGTTAGGTCAGCAGAGGACGGATTCAGTCTGTAGTGCTTAAAGGAGGTAGATGGTGAGGTAACAGCCTTACAGATCTGATCAATCGATACCTCCGCCTTTTCTGCCCACGACGTAGCCACGGCTCTGGTGGAGTGAGCCTTGATGCCTTCAGGAACCGGTGCACCACTCGCAGAGTAGGATAAACTAATGGCCTCCCTGATCCATCTGGCAATGGTACCTTTAGATACCCTGTAACCCTTTCTGCTACCTTGGAAGGCTATAAATAGAGACTGATCCTTCCTCCACTGACTACTCACGGACTTGTATTCTAACATGGACCTCTTCATGTCTAAAGTATGGAATTTTTCCTCTCCTGGATTTTTAGGTTTATCACAGAAGGAGGGTAAGTTGATTTCCTGGCTTCTATGGAATTTATGAACTACCTTGGGGAGATAAGCCGGATCTGGTCTTAGAGCAACCCTGTCCTCATACACATGAGTGTAGGGGGGCATATAGACAGGGCTTGTATGTCTCTTACCCTACGGGCTGATGTTAAGACCACTAGCAACACCGTTTCAAGCATGAGGAATTTCGCAGACAACTCCTGTAAATGCTCAAATGGTTCCCTAGTTAGCGCCTCTAAAACTAGGTTCAGGTCCCATGGAGGAATTTTCAGAACTATAACCGGTCTAGATCTACTACAGGATTTAATAAATCGGGACACCCATCTATTGGATGCTAGGTTGCAATTATACAAGGCACCCAAGCCCGACACCTGTTCCTTGAGAGTATTATTTGCTAACCCTACTTGCAATCCCGACTGTAGAGACTCTAGAATAGCCCTACTGGAGCTTCAACCCCAAGGGCTGTCCTAAAAACTCCAGGAATTTTTTCCATGTTCGACCATAGATTCTTGATGTAATCGGCTTCCTACTTTTCAACAGGGTGGAGACTAGCCCTGGTGAGAATCCCTGCCGACTCAGCAACACCCTCTCATATTCCATGCTGCCAGATGGAAGCCCTTCAATTGAGAGTGGCACACTGGTCCCTAGGTAAGCAGGTCTGGGATCTCTGGTAGAATCCATGGATCGGTAACGGACAGCCACCTTTGAAGGAAGAACCACGGTCTCCTCGGCCAAAATGGAGCAATGAGAATCACCCTCGCCTAATCCTCTTTGATCTTTCAGACGACTGCTGGAATCATCGCTATCAGAAGAAACACGTAGGCCATACTGAACTTCCAAAGTATCTAAAGGGCATCTACTTTGAATGGATTCTCCCTAGGGTTTAATGAGCAGAAGTTCCTCACTTTCCTGTTGTGTAAACTGGCAAACAGCTCTGTCTCTGGCCTGCCCCATGCCTGCACTATTTGCTGGAAAAGATTTAGAGACCATTCTCACAGTCTCTATAAGGAGGTCAAGGGTATTAACCCTTTAAATGTTTCATTCCCTTTAAGTGTGTTAATATGTGTAAATGTATGCATTTCATGTAGTGTATGATGTCAGGTTTTCAGTGTTATGTAAGAGTAAGGGAGGTATAGATATAGGTAGGTAGTGCATCCTGGGGGTCACTAGAGGAGGGCACTAGTAGGGTAGTGTATATATATGGGTTTATGTTATGTTACGGTAGCTGAGGAGTGCAGGTAAAAAAGGCAATACACCAGAGCAGTTGGAATCTATGAGATTGCAGTACCCTGACTAACCACCGCAACTAGAGGCAGCCGTGGAGCGTTCCTACGTTGGTCCTAGACGCCTCGTCACAGCCTGAGAAACTAACTACACCTAAAGATAGAAATAGGAAAGCTATCTGCCCCGGAGCAGAACCCCAAAGATAATAGAAAGCCCCCAAACATGTAATGGGGTTAGACAAGAGGAAATACTGACACAGAAAGAAAATAGTATGAGCAAACGCTGGGGCCCAAACTATCTAAATAGAAAAGGATAGGAAGGGTACTTACTGCAATCTCAGAAAACCCTGAAAAAACCCCAACTCTACTAATTTCAAAATCACCTGAGATCACACGACCTCTACCACCTAAATTAGTTCTCTGGTGTAACAAAAACAAAACAGCAGCCACTGAAAAAAAACTGGAAAAAGCAAAAGTACAAAACACAGTGGCTGGACTAAACTGAGAGGGCAAAAGCCCCCGGAGGGGACCCTGAAGGCCCCCACAGAAGTGCAGGACAAAATGCAAAAATATAGCAAAAACACAAAATAAGAAATTGTCTTATCTGATAGCAGGAGATGCAGACACGACACAGCAGGCTACAAGGGAAACTGGAAAGAAGGATTCAGACCAGAACAATTGATCACCGGCAACCCTGATGGGAAAATGACTCCCTTACATAAGACCAATCAGTAACACCTGATTCCCAGTCCTCACAATCCTCACTAGTACCGCTTGTAACCACCAGAGGAGCCTCTGCTCAGAACTCATCTCAAACCCATTCACAACAGTACCCCCCCTTGAGGAGGGGTCACCGAACCCTCATTTGAGCAACCAGGTCGGTCAGGATGAGTTCTATGATACGCACGGATAAGTCTCCTAGCATGGATGTCCAAAGCAAACACCCAAGAATTGTCTTCCTGACCATAACCTCTCCATTTAACCAAATACTGGAGTCTTCGTCTAGAAAAACGAGAATCCAATATTTTCTCAACCACATACTCCAGATTGCCCTCAACCAAAACAGGGTCAGGAGGCACAGCAGCAGGAACCACTGGCTCAACAAACCTCTTCAACAAGGACTTGTGGAACACATTATGGATCTTAAATGTCCCTGGAAGAAGCAAACGAAAAGAAACAGGATTAATAATCTCCATGATCTTATAAGGTCCAATGAACCTAGGCTTAAATTTAGGAGATGCTACTCTCATAGGAATATTCTTTGAGGACAACCAGACCAAGTCCCCCACTTTAAACCAAGGACCATCAGTCCTATGCCGGTTAGCAAACCGCTGGGCCTTCTCCTGAGAGAGGGACAACCTCTCCACTACCTGGTCCCAAATCTGCTGCATACGCTCAACAACAGAGTCAACACCTGGACAGACAGAAGCCTCCGTCTGTCCTGAAGAAAATCGAGGGTGAAACCCAGAATTACAGAAAAACGGAGACATCAAAGTGGCAGAGCTAGCCCTATTATTAAGAGCAAACTCAGCCAAAGGCAAAAAAGAGACCCAGTCATCCTGATCAGCAGACACAAAGCATCTTAGATAAGTCTCCAATGTCTGGTTTGTTCTCTCAGTTTGACCATTGGTCTGAGGATGAAATGCCGAGGAGAAAGACAACTGAAACCCAGTCTAGAACAAAAAGTCCTCCAAAATCTGGAAACAAACTGGACTCCTCTGTCAGACACAATGTTCTCAGGAATGCCGTGTAAACGAACCACGTGCTGAAGGAACAACGGCACCAATTCAGAGGAGGAAGGCAACTTAGGTAATGGCACAAGATGTATCATTTTGGAAAACCTATCACAAATTACCCAGATGGTGGTCATTCTCTGAGAAACAGGAAGATCGGAAATGAAATCCATAGAGATATGGGTCCATGGTCTCTTGGGCACAGGCAATGGCATCAACAAACCACTAGAGCGAGAGCAAGGCTTGGAGCGAGAGCAAGTCCCGCAGGACTGCACAAATTCCCTGACATCGCGAGACAAGGTAGGCCACCAAAAGGACCGACTAACCAAGTCTCTGGTACCAAAAATTCCGGGATGCCCAGCCAATGCGGAACAATGAATCTCAGACATCACACTCTTTTTCCATTGGTCCGGGACAAACAATTTTCCAACAGGGCAGCGCTCGGGCCTATCCTCCTGACACCCCTCCAGAGCAAGTCTCAAATTGGGCGAGATGGCGGAAAGAACTACACCCTCCTTCAAAATAACAGAGGGATCAGATAGCTCAGGAGAGTCCACAAGGAAACTCCTCGAGAGGGCATCCGCCTTAACATTCTTAGTGCCAGGAAGAAAGGAAACCACAAAATTAAAACGTGTGAAAAACAAGGCCCACCTGGCCTGTCTAGGATTGAGTCGCTTGGCAGATTCCAGATAGACCAGATTCTTATGGTCCGTAAGGACCACCACCTGATGTTTGGCTCCCTCCAGCCAATGTCTCCACTCTTCAAAAGCCCACTTCATGGCCAATAACTCCCGATTACCCACGTCATAATTACGTTCAGTAGGAGAAAATTTTCGAGAGAAAAAGGCACAAGGGTTACTTTTAGAGGTCTCTGGATCTTTTTGGGACAAAACGGCACCTGCCCCAATTTCAGAGGCATCAACCTCCACCTGAAATGGCAGAGAAACATCAGGCTGCCGTAGAACAGGAGCAGAAGTGAATCTCTGCTTAAGTTCCTGAAACGCAGAGACTGCCTCAGGAGGCCAATTCACCACATCAGAACCCTTTCTGGTCAAATCAGTTAATGGTTTAACAATAACCGAGAAATTACCAATAAATTTACGATAAAAATTGGCAAAACCCAAAAATCTCTGAAGAGCCTTTAATGAAGTAGGTTGGACCCAATCACAGATGGCCTGAACCTTGACCGGGTCCATTTCAATAACAGATGGGGACAAAATGAATCCCAGAAATGAGATCTTCTGTACGCCAAAAAGACACTTTGATCCCTTCACATACAGAGCATTCTCTCTCAAAATCTGGAATACAGTTCGAACATGTTTCACATGAGAGTCCCAGTCATTAGAAAAAATCAAGATATCATCCAAATAAACAATCAGAAACTTGTCCACAAAATCCCTGAAAATGTCATTCATGAAGGACTGGAAGACGGAAGGAGCATTAGTGAGCCCAAAGGGCATCACAAGGTACTCAAAATGCCCTTCAGGGGTGTTAAATGCCGTCTTCCATTCATCCCCGTGCTTAATGCGAATAAGGTTATACGCCCCCTGAGGTCAAGCTTGGTAAACCAAGTAGCGTTTTTCACCCTGGAAAACAGGTCAGAAATCAAGGGTAACGGGTATTGATATTTCACAGTAATATTGTTCAAGAGACGATAATCAATACACGGCCTTAATGAACCATCTTTTTTGGCCACAAAGAAAAAACCGGCACCTAAGGGTGAAGAGGATGGTCTGATATGACCCTTCTCCAATGATTCCTTGATATAAGACCGCATAGCGTCATGTTCAGGTACAGACAAGTTAAAAAGGCGACCTTTAGGGAATTTACTACCTGGCACTAATTCAATAGCGCAGTCATAGCTCCTATGGGGAGGTAAGGATGCAGATTTACTTTCGCTAAACACATCAGAAAAATCAAACAAAAAGTCAGGAACATCCTCAGCCTGGGGGGAGGCAGAAAAAACGTACTGTTATGTTACGGTAGCTGAGGAGTGCAGGTAAAAAAGGCAATACACCAGAGCAGTTGGAATCTATGAGATTGCAGTACCTCGACTAACCACCGCAACTAGAGGCAGCCGTGGAGCGTTCCTACGTTGGTCCTAGACGCCTCGTCACAGCCTGAGAAACTAACTACACCTAAAGATAGAAATAGGAAAGCTATCTGCCCCGGAGCAGAACCCCAAAGATAATAGAAAGCCCCAAACATGTAATGGCGGTTAGACAAGAGGAAATACTGACACAGAAAGAAAATAGTATGAGCAAACGCTGGGGCCCAAACTATCTAAATAGAAAAGGATAGGAAGGGTACTTACTGCAATCTCAGAAAACCCTGAAAAAACCCCAACTCTACTAATTTCAAAATCACCTGAGATCACACGACCTCTACCACCTAAATTAGTTCTCTGGTGTAACAAAAACAAAACAGCAGCCACTGAAAAAAAAACTGGAAAAAGCAAAAGTACAAAACACAGTGGCTGGACTAAACTGAGAGGGCAAAAGCCCCCGGAGGGGACCCTGTTGTGAATGGGTTTGAGATGAGTTCTGAGCAGAGGCTCCCTCTGGTGGTTACAAGCGGTACTAGTGAGGATTGGGAATCAGGTGTTACTGATTGGTCTTATTTAAGGGAATCATTTTCCCATCAGGGTTGCCGGTGATCAATTGTTCTGGTCTGAATCCTTCTTTCCAGTTTCCCTTGTAGCCTGCTGTGTCATGTCTGCATCTCCTGCTATCAGATAAGACAATTTCTTATTTTGTGTTTTTGCTATATTTTTGCATTTTGTCCTGCACTTCTGTGGGGGCCTTCTGGGTCCCCTCCGGGGGCTTTTGCCCTCTCAGTTTAGTCCAGCCACTGTGTTTTGTACTTTTGCTTTTTGCAGTTTTTTCAGTGGCTGCTGTTTTTGTTACACCAGAGAACTAATTTAGGTGGTAGAGGTCGTGTGATCTCAGGTGATTTTGAAATTAGTAGAGTTGGTGTTTTTCAGGGTTTTCTGAGATTGCAGTAAGTACCCTTCCTGTCCTTTTCTATTTAGATAGTTTGGGCCCCAGCGTTTGCTCATACTATTTTCTTTCTGTGTCAGTATTTCCTCTTGTCTAACCGCCATTACATGTTTGGGGGCTTTCTATTATCTTTGGGGTTCTGCTCCGGGGCAGATAGCTTTCCTATTTCTATCTTTAGGTGTAGTTAGTTTCTCAGGCTGTGACGAGGCGTCTAGGACCATCGTAGGAACGCTCCACGGCTGCCTCTAGTTGCGGTGGTTAGTCAGGGTACTGCAATCTCATAGATTCCAACTGCTCTGGTGTATTGCCTTTTTTACCTGCACTCCTCAGCTACCGTAACATAACAGTATCACCGGCCATAAAAATTGTATGGTACTCACAGACGGGAAAAAATATTTTGAAGGAAGAAAAGTTGTCAGAGATATTTTTCTGTTTGTTGCATTTTTTTTTTTTTTTTTTCCCTCTGTATCTCTGGGTGCTGGGGAGGATCTTTTCTCCCAATGGAGTTTGCACAGTTGTCTGGCCGTGTGGATCAGCTTGCCACTGAGGTTCGGAGTATTGCTGCATATCTTGCTAGGTTGCCTGTTGTGGAACCTAGGATCCCCATGCCAGATTTGTTTTCAGGGGATCGAGCTAAGTTTCAGAATTTCAAAAATAATTGTAAATTGTTTCTTGCCTTAAAATCTAAGTCCTCAGGAAACGCAGCGCAGCAGGTTCAAATTATCATCTCTCTCCTGCGCGGCGATCCTCAGGATTGGGCTTTTTCCCTCACACCTGGGGATCCTGTTTTGAGTGATGTTGATGCATTTTTTCAGGCTTTGGGGTTATTGTACGATGAGCCTAATGTCACTGATCAAGCTGAAAAAGCCTTGTTGGCATTAAATCAGGGGCTTGATGACGCTGAGTTATACTGTCAGAGATTCCGTAGGTGGGCAGTCCTGACCAAATGGAATGACGACGCTTTGGCGGCCCTTTTCCGGAAGGGTCTGTCGGATAATGTAAAGGATGTTATGGTGGGATTCCCTGTCCCCTCTGGTCTCAATGATTCTATGTCATTAGCGATTCAAATTGACAGACGTTTGCGTGAGCGGAGAAGTATGCGTGGAGTGGTGTTGCCTTGTGAGCCAGCTGCTGAGCCCATGCAGTGTGATGGAGTGGTGTCTGGGGCACAGCGTCATGAGTTTCGAAAGCGCAATGGGTTATGTTTCTACTGTGGTGATGCCTCTCATGCTATTTCAGTCTGCCCTAAGCGGGGAAGACGTTTTGCACGCTCAGTTGTCTTGGGTAGTGTTCAGACTAAGTTTTTATTAACTGTCACTCTGATATGCTCTCTGTCCTCATTTTCTGCTCAGGCTTTCGTTGATTCTGGAGCAGCTATTAACCTGATGGATTATGATTTTGCTAAACGTTGTGGATTTCCCTTGATACCCCTACAGAAGTCTATTCCCCTACTGGGGATCGATTCTACCCCTTTGGCTGAGAATAAACCCCAGTTTTCTACTCAGGTGATAATGAGGGTTGAACCTGATCACCAGGAGTGCTGCAAATTTTTGGTTCTATATAATCTGCATGACATTATCGTGCTGGGTTTCCCTTGGTTACAGTCTCATAATCCTGTTTTGGATTGGAAATCTGTGTCTGTAACCAGTTGGGGCTGCCAATGTGTTAATACCAACACTCCTGTTTTTTCTGCCTCCCCCAGGCTGAGGATGTTCCTGACTTTTTGTTTGATTTTTCTGATGTGTTTAGCGAAAGTAAATCTGCATCCTTACCTCCCCATAGGAGCTATGACTGCGCTATTGAATTAGTGCCAGGTAGTAAATTCCCTAAGGGTCGCCTTTTTAACTTGTCTGTACCTGAACATGACGCTATGCGGTCTTATATCAAGGAATCATTGGAGAAGGGTCATATCAGACCATCCTCTTCACCCTTAGGTGCCGGTTTTTTCTTTGTGGCCAAAAAAGATGGTTCATTAAGGCCGTGTATTGATTATCGTCTCTTGAACAATATTACTGTGAAATATCAATACCCGTTACCCTTGATTTCTGACCTGTTTTCCAGGGTGAAAAACGCTACTTGGTTTACCAAGCTTGACCTCAGGGGGGCGTATAACCTTATTCGCATTAAGCACGGGGATGAATGGAAGACGGCATTTAACACCCCTGAAGGGCATTTTGAGTACCTTGTGATGCCCTTTGGGCTCACTAATGCTCCTTCCGTCTTCCAGTCCTTCATGAATGACATTTTCAGGGATTTTGTGGACAAGTTTCTGATTGTTTATTTGGATGATATCTTGATTTTTTCTAATGACTGGGACTCTCATGTGAAACATGTTCGAACTGTATTCCAGATTTTGAGAGAGAATGCTCTGTATGTGAAGGGATCAAAGTGTCTTTTTGGCGTACAGAAGATCTCATTTCTGGGATTCATTTTGTCCCCATCTGTTATTGAAATGGACCCGGTCAAGGTTCAGGCCATCTGTGATTGGGTCCAACCTACTTCATTAAAGGCTCTTCAGAGATTTTTGGGTTTTGCCAATTTTTATCGTAAATTTATTGGTAATTTCTCTGTTATTGTTAAACCATTAACTGATTTGACCAGAAAGGGTTCTGATGTGGTGAATTGGCCTCCTGAGGCAGTCTCTGCGTTTCAGGAACTTAAGCAGAGATTCACTTCTGCTCCTGTTCTACGGCAGCCTGATGTTTCTCTGCCATTTCAGGTGGAGGTTGATGCCTCTGAAATTGGGGCAGGTGCCGTTTTGTCCCAAAAAGATCCAGAGACCTCTAAAAGTAACCCTTGTGCCTTTTTCTCTCGAAAATTTTCTCCTACTGAACGTAATTATGACGTGGGTAATCGGGAGTTATTGGCCATGAAGTGGGCTTTTGAAGAGTGGAGACATTGGCTGGAGGGAGCCAAACATCAGGTGGTGGTCCTTACGGACCATAAGAATCTGGTCTATCTGGAATCTGCCAAGCGACTCAATCCTAGACAGGCCAGGTGGGCCTTGTTTTTCACACGTTTTAATTTTGTGGTTTCCTTTCTTCCTGGCACTAAGAATGTTAAGGCGGATGCCCTCTCGAGGAGTTTCCTTGCGGACTCTCCTGAGCTATCTGATCCCTCTGTTATTTTGAAGGAGGGTGTAGTTCTTTCCGCCATCTCGCCTAATTTGAGACTTGCTCTGGAGGGGTGTCAGGAGGATAGGCCCGAGCGCTGCCCTGTTGGAAAATTGTTTGTCCCGGACCAATGGAAAAAGAGTGTGATGTCTGAGATTCATTGTTCCGCATTGGCTGGGCATCCCGGAATTTTTGGTACCAGAGACTTGGTTAGTCGGTCCTTTTGGTGGCCTACCTTGTCTCGCGATGTCAGGGAATTTGTGCAGTCCTGCGGGACTTGCTCTCGCTCCAAGCCTTGCTCTCGCTCTAGTGGTTTGTTGATGCCATTGCCTGTGCCCAAGAGACCATGGACCCATATCTCTATGGATTTCATTTCCGATCTTCCTGTTTCTCAGAGAATGACCACCATCTGGGTAATTTGTGATAGGTTTTCCAAAATGATACATCTTGTGCCATTACCTAAGTTGCCTTCCTCCTCTGAATTGGTGCCGTTGTTCCTTCAGCACGTGGTTCGTTTACACGGCATTCCTGAGAACATTGTGTCTGACAGAGGAGTCCAGTTTGTTTCCAGATTTTGGAGGACTTTTTGTTCTAAACTGGGTGTTCAATTGTCTTTCTCCTTGGCATTTCATCCTCAGACCAATGGTCAAACTGAGAGAACAAACCAGACATTGGAGACTTATCTAAGATGCTTTGTGTCTGCTGATCAGGATGACTGGGTCTCTTTTTTGCCTTTGGCTGAGTTTGCTCTTAATAATAGGGCTAGCTCTGCCACTTTGATGTCTCCGTTTTTCTGTAATTCTGGGTTTCACCCTCGATTTTCTTCAGGACAGACGGAGGCTTCTGTCTGTCCAGGTGTTGACTCTGTTGTTGAGCGTATGCAGCAGATTTGGGACCAGGTAGTGGAGAGGTTGTCCCTCTCTCAGGAGAAGGCCCAGCGGTTTGCTAACCGGCATAGGACTGATGGTCCTCGGTTTAAAGTGGGGGACTTGGTCTGGTTGTCCTCAAAGAATATTCCTATGAGAGTAGCATCTCCTAAATTTAAGCCTAGGTTCATTGGACCTTATAAGATCATGGAGATTATTAATCCTGTTTCTTTTCGTTTGCTTCTTCCAGGGACATTTAAGATCCATAACGTGTTCCACAAGTCCTTGTTGAAGAGGTTTGTTGAGCCAGTGGTTCCTGCTGCTGTGCCTCCTGACCCTGTTTTGGTTGAGGGCAATCTGGAGTATGTGGTTGAGAAAATATTGGATTCTCGTTTTTCTAGACGAAGACTCCAGTATTTGGTTAAATGGAGAGGTTATGGTCAGGAAGATAATTCTTGGGTGTTTGCTTCGGACATCCATGCTAGGAGACTTATCCGTGCGTATCATAGAACTCATCCTGACCGACCTGGTTGCTCAAATGAGGGTTCGGTGACCCCTCCTCAAGGGGGGGGTACTGTTGTGAATGGGTTTGAGATGAGTTCTGAGCAGAGGCTCCCTCTGGTGGTTACAAGCGGTACTAGTGAGGATTGGGAATCAGGTGTTACTGATTGGTCTTATTTAAGGGAATCATTTTCCCATCAGGGTTGCCGGTGATCAATTGTTCTGGTCTGAATCCTTCTTTCCAGTTTCCCTTGTAGCCTGCTGTGTCGTGTCTGCATCTCCTGCTATCAGATAAGACAATTTCTTATTTTGTGTTTTTGCTATATTTTTGCATTTTGTCCTGCACTTCTGTGGGGGCCTTCTGGGTCCCCTCCGGGGGCTTTTGCCCTCTCAGTTTAGTCCAGCCACTGTGTTTTGTACTTTTGCTTTTTGCAGTTTTTTCAGTGGCTGCTGTTTTTGTTACACCAGAGAACTAATTTAGGTGGTAGAGGTCGTGTGATCTCAGGTGATTTTGAAATTAGTAGAGTTGGTGTTTTTCAGGGTTTTCTGAGATTGCAGTAAGTACCCTTCCTGTCCTTTTCTATTTAGATAGTTTGGGCCCCAGCGTTTGCTCATACTATTTTCTTTCTGTGTCAGTATTTCCTCTTGTCTAACCGCCATTACATGTTTGGGGGCTTTCTATTATCTTTGGGGTTCTGCTCCGGGGCAGATAGCTTTCCTATTTCTATCTTTAGGTGTAGTTAGTTTCTCAGGCTGTGACGAGGCGTCTAGGACCATCGTAGGAACGCTCCACGGCTGCCTCTAGTTGCGGTGGTTAGTCAGGGTACTGCAATCTCATAGATTCCAACTGCTCTGGTGTATTGCCTTTTTTACCTGCACTCCTCAGCTACCGTAACATAACAGGACCCTGAAGGCCCCCACAGAAGTGCAGGACAAAATGCAAAAATATAGCAAAAACACAAAATAAGAAATTGTCTTATCTGATAGCAGGAGATGCAGACACGACACAGCAGGCTACAAGGGAAACTGGAAAGAAGGATTCAGACCAGAACAATTGATCACCGGCAACCCTGATGGGAAAATGACTCCCTTACATAAGACCAATCAGTAACACCTGATTCCCAGTCCTCACAATCCTCACTAGTACCGCTTGTAACCACCAGAGGGAGCCTCTGCTCAGAACTCATCTCAAACCCATTCACAACAGGTTTAGTTATAGCTTGCGAGGGATCACTAATGGGGGCACGTAAGAGATCCAGTTAGAACGTTAGAAAAATATGTCAATGCAGTATTTGGTTTTGTCACTAGAGGGGAGCATTGAGCACATCCAGTCCAATAGGGACAATAGGTTAGGGACTTGTTGCTAGGGAAAAATTGCCTCCAAGCGGGAATCTGTCAGAAAGATTTCCTATTAGCGGAAGTCAGTCGGGGGTGGACCTTGCTAGTGTGAGGACGTCCACGTTCCTGGGCCCTGAGCATAGGGTAGGAAAAAGAGGGTACCAGCAACCCCTGAAGAAGCCGGTGAAGGATTCACCGTGGTAGAGTGAGCCCAAAGAGAGTGGGTTTACGTAGCAGTAGTCCAGTGGAAGAGCCACTGTGGGAACGCTGAGCAGAAGAGGTCGTGCATGAGCGTAGTAGCGAGTGGGCCACCAGAAGTATCCTGGCAGGAAAACCAGAGAGGAGTGGAAGACGTAGTAGATGTGTCTTTCTATACTGAATTGAAGTGTCTCCAGGGGAAGAGATCGAAGTGCCGTTTTCACCGGGCTCCTCGTCCCGTCAATATTTTGTGGTCCATTCTGGTGTAGCAGAGGAGAAGAAGCGGAGTTGTGAAGAATGTATTGCTGGTATCGTGTAAGATGTGCTTATGGCGTCTTGGATGTGCTGTGTCCGGAGGAAAATAAAGCAGAACTGTTTGACGTGATACTGGACTCTGACATCCCAGGAGAATAGAGATAACAGGGGTAAAGAATGCAGCAGCTCCCAGTAAGTTAACCACTCACCCGACCCTTTACATCTCAACTTCTTGTGACTCAGGAAGTCTGCTTTTGTGTTTTCTATTCCCCTTAAGTGAAGCGCCGTAAGAGACAGTAGGTGTTGCTCTGCTAGCTGGAACAGGATGTTTGCTGCCTCCATTAGGGCATGGGACCTCGTTCCTCCCTGGTGGTTGATATAAGCCACGACCTCGCGATTGTCTGACATGACCTGGGCATGGCGACCCTTAAGGAAGGGGAAAGTCTCTTATGGCTCTTTCTCCAGCCCACAGAACTTTTAAGTTTGAACCCTGATCTCTTTCTAGAGGAGACCAGGTTCCCTGCACTGAGTAGGATCTCAGATGTGTTCCCCATCCGATACTGCTCGCGTCCGTCGTGATAACGTCCTCCATCGGCCTCAACCACTGGACCCCTGACGCCAAATGCTCTCTTACTGTCCACCAGGCAAGGGAGTCTCTTACAGCTAAGGAAAGATGTATCTTTCCCTCTAAATGCCCTTTTAATAACCTCTGTGCAGACAGGACCTCCCACTGTAGCTGCCTTGGGTGAAACTGTGCCCATCTTACTGCCGGTATACAGGATGTTAGGAATCATAGCAAGGACATCGCCTTTCTCAACGTCATTATAGGCTGCTGTATTGCTGACAGTGCCAGGCCCATTATTTTGGCTATCTTATTCTCTGGTAGGAGACAGACCTGGTGCTTGGAGTCCAGCACCAACCCCCAGGAAGGACTGTATCTTCTCCGGCCCTAGCTTTGATTTGAGAGTATTTATCACCCAGCCTAGCTCCTCCAGGGCCAAGGTCACTTCCCTCACCTGTTCTATACAGTGATTTTTCGACCTCCCGACTATAAGGAAGTTGTTCAGGTACGGGATGATAAATATGTCCCGAGAACAAAGGTAGGCCATCACCTCCATTACCTTGGTAAACACCTTTGGGGCCACGGACAGACAGAATGGGAGGGCTGCATACTGATTATGCCTGAACTGTCCATGGACCTACAGAGCCACCCTCAATAACTTTTGATGGTACCAATGGATTGGGATGTGGTAGTAGGCATATTTTAAGTCTATGACCGCCATGAAGCAATCCTGGAACAATAGCTTTATAGCAGTGTTCACTGACTCCATTTTGAAAGAATAATTCACCACCCACCGGTTGAGCTTCCTCAGGTTGACAATAGTCATTAGAGAACCGTCCAGCTTCTGTATCAAAAAAAGGGGGGAATAAAATCCCCTTCCTATCTCTTCCACCGGGACTTCGCGCAGAACTCGTTTTTGTACCAGTTCCAAATTCTCCGCCTCCAGGGCTAGCTGTTCTCCTGGTGATTTCCTGCAGGATGTTAATATAAATGTCTGGCGGGGTGGATGGATGAAGTCTATCATCAGACCATCCCTGACGACACTTAAGATCCTGCAACTGGGGGAGATGTTCACCCAGGCAAGGAGAAAGAGAGAGATCCTCCCCCCTACCTCTGACCTGATGTTATTGGGGGGGCTTTTTTGACGATGTAGAGGGTCCTCTGAGAATATTCCTATCCTTGAAGTTCCAGCTCTTTCTTTCTCCCAGGGATGACCCCTATTAAATTTTCTTCTCCAAAAAGAAGGTTTCCTAGCTTCCCCAAAGAAACGGGGAAACCCTTCTTCTTGTCCCCTGCCTTCTCTAAGATGTCCTCTAGTTTCTGACCAAAGAGAAACTGACCGTCACACAGGCTGGAGCAGTTTCTATTTAACAAAGGCAAGTCTCACGGACACCCTTTTAGCCACAAGGCCCATCTAGCCGCGTTGGATAGGTTCGCCACCCTAGCTGCCAACCTCACAGAGTCTGCTGAGGAGTCTGCTAGAAAGGCCGCTGCTCCTTGCAAGAGTCAAATTGGACAAGATTTAATCTCTTGGAGCCTTATTCCTCAGTTGTTTCTCCATCTGTTGCACCCAGACCATGAAGGAGCGGGCAGTACACATCCCAGCTATTGCCGGCTTCAGACCCCCTGCGGCAGCCTCCCAGGTGTGCCTCAGGAACACCTCTGCCCTGATTATGGCCCTAAGGCTCATGGCGAAGTCGGGGTCTCTTCCCATATCGTTTTCTGTATGCAGTCAGAGCAGAGATCCTTCTGCCACTGAACTACCGGCGAGGTTTTACTAAGGGCACACTCTTTATTCTTTGTCTTGGCGCTAGCCTTCGTAGGCCCCTAGTTATTAAGCAGAAAATAGCCCCTATTAACAACAAAGGTGATATTCTCGTAGATCACTCACCACCCGCTGTCAAACCAAGGGTACCGGATTCAGAGACTGATCAGGGGTACGAACAGCGTCCCTCCCGCGATCTCTGGTCGGACGGCTGTCACTGGAGCGGCTGCTCCTCTTAGTACGCCCAAGCTGATGACCAGGCATAGACACTGGTGAATTCTCCTGCTGTTGCTGCTGCTGTCCACTGTGATCCTCCATGATGGGGAGCTTTGGACATGAGCGCCTCTTCTGTGGTCATCCCTCCTTATAAGAGGGATCCACTGCGCTTCCCACGTCCTCCGGTGCCCAATGCCCCTCCCTCCTCTAGCTGCCCCACCAGGACGCGCCAAGTATCCACGCGCCTTGGCCGTTTTTCTTCGCCATGGGCGCCGCCATCTTGGCCCCGGCACACACCCCTTGACGTCACGCGGGCACGCCCATCTCCAGCGTGCCTCGTGGGCGACGTCAGCGGCAAGCACCCCCCTGAAGCCGGGCTCATTATGGAGCGGCGGTCAGGAGGCAGAGGAGGGAGAGCGGCGTGGCGGCCGCAGAGGAGTAGCTTGGCCCCTGACTGTGCCGCCCCACGCCCGCACGTACGTTGAGGTCCCACAGGGCCCGCGGACGGTGCTTCCACCACCTGAAGGCCAGAGTACAGGCGCTCTGCCTGTTCTTCCAGTGTCGGGATAGGCGTGGGTGAGTAGATGGATAAACCTTCAACCCGCCTCGGGTTTTAGCACGAGGGTCCCTGTCAGGATAGGAAACTCAACTGAAGCGGGGGAGAGGTACCGCCCTTTTCAGTAGGTTCCTGTCCTGGCTGGGCAGATCCCTCTCAGGTGTGCTGTCATGGGTGAAGGGAAAAAGACTGAAATACCCCTGGTTGTTAAGGGGTTAAAGCAGTTGTATGGCCCCAGAGGAAAAGTCTGCTGTCACTTTATGTGACTGCAGACTGCCAAATCAAGCGATGCATCTCACACTGTCACGATTCAGCAGTCTGCAGTCACATATAATTTCTGCAGACTTTTCTACTGAGACCAGACAACTCATTTAATCCAGATTTAAGGGGTTGTCTCATCACCAACTCCTTGAAAACACCTATTTTTTCTGGAGGAACCCAAGGCCAACCAAGCATTAGAGTGGTACAGTAGCTATATGGCCATCTTTTTACTACAAGGACTGTTCAAGTCCAACAGAAGGAGAGCTTACACAGAAAGCCTCTCCATTCTGGCTCATAAATAGAAGTTCTTATGGAGACCGTCCTCTATGACATTTTCATGGCAAATAAGGTTTGTGAATAGAGGATATCTGCATGAGCCAACCCTTTTACATTTTTATATCATAAGCCCACACTTTACAAAACGTCTTGTGTGATGTAACCATTAATGACCAGACCAGACCAGAGGGTTAATGTTGAATTTTTTTTTTCTATTTGCATTTTATTTTTTAGACCGTTGACGTCCCAGAGTATGTAACCCATTATATTAACTTATCAGGCTATTATGACCCTACTGATTGCTAGATTGAAGAGGCAGAGGAGGTCGTCAGAGCATTGTGCCCCTTTAGCTCTGATTATCTTAGGACAATTTAATAAAAGCTTCTGATGGGTCTCTATGACTGACCAGTAATTTAGGAAATAATAGTTATCCGTCAAACAAAAAGAAAAAATTTTCTGGAATAAGTATAACTTACACCTTTTTCTAATGGGTCAAACCACAGCTCATCACCAATTCGTGAAAGAGAGTGAAGCGCTTTTCCAAACACTAACAAAAGAGACAAGAGCGCAGCTTGATGATATTGCAGTAACCAAACAAAACATGCAGAACACATATCACAGATAAAAACAATATTTAATGTTTTACAGGTAACCATTGTGAATTTAATTAGGTAAAGCTGGCAGAGAACTCATACGGCATATGATTGTATCATCCTAAAGGTTTATTACTAGAATCTGGGTGTCTAAACTGCTGGCATAATAGGGTATGTTTCCACGGGGCGTAATACATCAGGATTTGCTGCGGATTGGATGCTGCGTACAGCCGCAACGTTCAATCCGCAGCATCCAGATGTTACAGCATAGTGGAGAGGATTTTATGAAATCCCGTCTCCACTATGTGTGCAGGGCGGCATCCGGCGGCCCTGTGTATCCAGACATGCGGCGCGTCTTTCCAGACCGCAGCATGTCTATTCATCTTGCGGAGACGCTCCGTCTCAGCAAGATAAATTACCGTCTATGGATAGGATGCGGAATCATAGCGCGTACCGAAGCCGGCAGCGCTTTGGGCGGAGCTGGGTATCCGCTGCGTCCAAAGCGCTGCCAGCACGCAGCGTGGAAACATAGCCTTATAGTCATTACAAAGTGTACCACTCAAGAGTTACCTGGGAACGAGTCAGGGCTAGTGTCTAAGGCAGTGTTCCCCAACTCCAGTCCTCAAGGCCCACCAAGAGGTCATGTTTTCAGGATTTCCTTTGTATTGCACAGGTGATGCAATTATCACCTGGGCAATACTAAGGAAATCCTGAAAACATGACCTGTTGGTGGGCCTTGAGGACTGGTGTTGGGGAATCCTGGTCTAGGGAATTAATGAGACACAGACACATATTAGGCTTGATTTAATATCGAGGACTCGTAGGTATTGGACCCATATGTACTTTAGGTGCAATAGAAATGTATAGATTGAAATGATATCCGAAGAGAAATGTCTTCACTCTATGTCTTGTCAGTAAGATGACGATTGTTTTCGTGTTCTCGTCTTTCCTTCCTCCCCCTTCCCTTCTCTTTCCCTTCTATGCAGCTTCTTTATTCAACATGTTTTTGATTATGCATTATGCTTGTTTAAAAAACTGTTGTAAATTTTAAATAAAAATACCTTATTTTAAAAAAAGAAAAGAAAAAAAAAGAGTCAACTGTATGGTGCTCGGGTGGTGACGAGTCACAATGTCAGGGCTCTTAGCACACTGAAAACTTCTTTGATTTCCTACTGCACATTTTATGCCATCAGTAGCTGTGTCCAGAAGGATGTCAATCAAGCAAGAATAGTCGTACTAGCAGCCAGGAAACTGTGGTCCCTATTCATCAAGACCAGTGTTGGTCTTGCGGCTCCCAAACCAATTCCAAGGTATAGCAAGCCATCACTGGCAACTACCCAAGCTAAGAGGTAAGCATTTATACCAGAGGGGAGTGGAAAACTCAGAACAGCTGAGAACTCAGTACTGAGAGCTCTAGGAAACAAACAGAACTGTTTAACAACAGAGCAAGAGAACTCTACACAATTTAATCCTTGCAATACAATAACAAGGGAAATCTGCATAGCTAAGGCTTGCTTCACATGCTCCGGATGGCAGGCTACTTCCTCCTTTCTTCCTCCGCCCACTTCCGCACCTCTTCCTTCAGCTCCGCCTACGTCTGCATGTGTCCCCTATCTTTAACATTGGGTACGCAGGCCATGCGGATGTATTGCTGACGCATCCGCATGCGTCGTTTCGACGCTGCGCTGAACGCAACATGTTGCATTTTGTTGCGGTCGGCGGGCGCGTCAAAACAACACATGCGGATGAAAAAAAAAATTGCTGCATGCTGCAATTGGCAACGTATATTGGACGAGTGCAGTCCAATATATGCCGACTCACAGAATGGATGAGATAGAGAAATTAAGTTCTCCATCTTCTTGCACCTGTGATCTGATTCTCACATGCGAGAGAATTGGATCATAGTAAAATGACACTCGGATCACACTCGCAGCAGAGTTTCAGCCGAGGGTCATTTACATATAGCCTCCAATGCTCTCGGAAGAGACAATCAGCAGATGCTACTCGCCAGTGTGAGCAATCCCTTAATATATGTGTGTCTTAAAAAATGTGAAAAAAAAATCAAGTCAAAATTAGCTAAACAAGTCTGAAAAATTACGGCCAGCGCATGGGGCCATCAGCAGCTGTCTTTGACTAACATTGTAGCGTTTAGGAAAAGCTTTACCATTTATTTCACACTAATGGTAAAAAGTGACACTGGCCAAACACTGATCAAAATCAGCCTCTTTTCTGCGTAAAAGAAAAATCATGGAGGTCTGAATGAGGTCTTATTCATGCATATCAGAGAACAAGATGTAAGGGATGGTGCACATGCCGGTGTCAGCTTGGGTGTTTCGCAGATTAGTGCTAGAGGTGGGACCCTCATCTATCGGACGTGTGGCGTACCCTGGGCTATGCCAAAAATTTCTCAGAGAAGACCATTTTCTGAGCGTTGGCACCATTTGTGACAAGAAAGATCAAAACTAACTACGAACAGCTATCCATTCTCCCAAACTGTTGTCACACGCCATCTTGTGCAGTCGCTGCCATAATTGGATAGTCATCTGTGACAGCCCGATCTCTAGCACCGCTGATCTTACTGTCAGCCATTTATTTCATCCTGAGAGTAACCGCTTCTAGTGTACGGCCGGCTGACTTCTTACAGAGCATTAGAAAAACAGCGCCCCTTCTGTCCACAGGTTGTGGGAGGTATTGCAGCCTAGCCCTAGAATAAGGCCGCGGTTCCCTCACATTTGACCTAGGCGGTGGGATGTGGAAGAAGAGAACATCAGCCCAAACCGAACACATTGTGGACACTGGATATTATTGAGCCAATGGACTAATTGTGTCCAGCTTGGGCATGGTGAGATGGCGGCAGGGCACTACTAGCCTTACACCTTGATACCTTTCAAGTGTCCTCCTGGAATGACACACTTCATGTTTAGTGGCAATCACTGAGGTGACCCACTCACTACAGTGACTCCTGTCCCGGTCTAATAGATTCCTTCTTGCCCTGTAACATTTACTTATCTAAAAAAGGCGGGAATGTGTCACATGATATAAACAGTGAGGGTTTTCGTTTACTTCTGCATTCTCTTAGGTTTGGTACTTCCCGTGTGCCGTAGATAACTGGTCACATGCTCCCTCCTTGATTGGCTGTTGACGCCATCTTGTGATTGGCATTGGTTGTTGCTCTCCTATTGGCCGAGGCGCTTTCTTGCTACTTCCATTCTGGCTGTCGGCCCCGGTTCGCAGGATGGTAAGCTCCTTGTTACCGGCGAGGCAGGACTGGGTGTCTTGCGTTGTACACGTACCACTGTCCTTGGCGGCTTGTCGCCTGCGGGGTACAGGGCGAAGCTGTGCAATGAGCCTCTTGCTATGGGTGCAGGTCGGGGCCTGTGGTGCTCAGTGACTGCAGATGGGTGTTGGTGCTGTCAGTCATATGATCTCGGGCAGATGCCTGCGGTGCCGCAGTTATCTGTACACACATAGACCAGGCTGTGCGGCTTTTACCCTGCATAATGCGCATCATCAGCGATGTAATGTCGCAGGAAGGCATCGCACAACATATGCCACCTGCAGTACTTGGTGGTGATTGTAGGGCCCTTGGCTGGGACTGCAGGTCATGTGACTGATAACTGATCGCCCACAGCTGTCATTGATCGTCAGCTCTTGCAATCTGGTTTCAACTGGGATCGGCAGACCACCACACATCTGGCTGTCGCAAACCTATGAAAATTCAAGGGGTTTTAAAGTTAACCCTTGTCCCCAAATACAGATTTTTTTTTTAAAGAAAAAAACAAGTTTTGTTTACATACCCTCCCCAGGTCCAGCCCTGATTGTCGAGCGCTACTCTCGGTATTTGTTATTGTCTGCAGCACTGATGACATGGCGACAGCACTGCAGACAATCACTGAGCTCATCATCTCTGCCTGAGTTGACGGCACAAGCCACTGAGCTCACTGGCCGCAACGCTATCGATGTGGCGTCAGTGGAAGAGACATCGGGACCCGTGATGGAGACCCAGAGCTGGACCCGGGGAGGGTGAGAAAAAAGGTTTTTCATTTTTTTTAAACAAGCTGCTGCTGGGATCAGGTTTTCTGAACCCAGAAAACCCCTTTAAGGGTATGTATGCATATGACTGTGTGGATTTTGTTACATATCTGCAGCAAATTCTCAATTTCAGCTGATGCAGTGCGAAGTGAAAATCTGCACTGAATTGAGGTGCTGTGGATTTAAAGGGAATCCACTAGAAAGCTCTTGCTACCTCATATGAGAGCAGTATCATGTAGGGGAAGAGACCTTGATTCCAGCGATGTGTTACTGGGCTCTATGCAGTTTTGATAAAATCACTGCCTTATCTGCTATACGTGTACCAATTGTCTGAATCATGAGCTCTGTATAACGCCTCCCACACCACTGATTGGCAGCTTTCTGTGTACACTGTGCATAGGCATAAAGCTGCCAACCAGAGCTGGGAGCGAAATTGTACAGAGTTTGTGAATATGGAGGACTACATGGCAGCTGGTTTACTAGTCCTGTAGTGATCTGCTGATAAAACTTCTTTTATCAAAACTATGGCAAACAGCCCAGTAAGTACCATAACACAGGAATCAAGGTCTCTGTCTATACATTATGCTGCTATAAGATGATATAGCAGAAAGCTGGTGACAGATTCGCGGAGCGGATCATACACTTGGAAATTCTGATTCGTACAGTGCATGGGATGAGATGTTTGATATCTAATTAAATTTCCTGCTACAGTAATCTGCTGCAGATTTTCCGTCACCAAATCTGGATAGAAAGCCTGTAGCATAACTGCAATGCATCAAGTGAATGCTGCAAAAATCTGCCATGTATGACTCAGTTCACATGTTTATTCCCAGACTATACGTCTGTTCTGTTCTAGGAATAGACAAATGGAATCCGTTATTCGATGCACCATTTAGGCTAGGTTCACATTAGCGTTTGTGTGCGCAGCATATCATCTGCATGCGCAAACGCATGCCAAAACGCATGAAAACGCAGCGTTTTTTATCCGCATCGGCTTACACATGACGCAAAAAAAATGCTGCGTGTGCATGCAAATATATTTTTGCATGCGTTTGCGTTATTCATGCGCTCGATATTTCCAGGTGCTGTAATCAGTTCCTAGACATGCGCCGTCTGAAGTCCGCATGCGCATCGAATGCAGCCATGCGCATGTCCTTGCGTACCGGAGCGTTCCCATAGACAGTACGCAGAGCAGGGAGAATGATGACTGCCGGCTTCAGCACCAGCCACTGGGGGACAGCGGCTTACAGTAGCGCTACTTCCTCTGCGGCCGTCCGTGTGGTACTGATGCCGCACGTAGTACACACACGGACACTGATATCTCTGGAACCAGAAATATCAGGACATGTGAAAGGGGCCTAAAGGGCCCTCCAACAACCCAACAGGATTTGTATGTTTCTTGCTAACCAGCCCTCTATGTTGTTTGACACCCATACCCATGTTTTAAAACAATATATTTCTAAAATCCGTTTGTCATATGCAAATTAGCCTTTTGACTAGTCTGTGGGGCATTTGCTTCCCCAGGCTAGTAGGCCCTCTCCACATGTTTTCATGCCCACGGGGGCGAGAGAACATGATTTGCACGAGCCGGCATCATGGGCAGCTCCCTGCCAATCTTGCGCATGCACACGACTTCACCCACGTCATTGCGCCTCTGATGGCGGGTGCACGCTTTCCAACTTCAGAGACGCACTGTGCATGTCCAAAAGTGAATAAGATGAAGGGGACCGCTGGTGTAGACGCACATAAGACATCAGTTTTCATGAAATCACATCCACTTTGCTTATACTGTTTTAAACGCTGCAGTGAAAAATTCAGTATGCACCGAACATGGACTAAGGCCTATTAAAATAGAAAATAAAGTTTAGTTCTGGAGTGAAGGACACAACCAGGATGCTGTTTCTTTAATTAAAAGGCAACTGAGGATATTCATAATTTTTTTACATTTATGTTAAAGTCTATCACCCTTATGTAAAACATTGCTTCTTCTTCTTCTTTATTTATAAATATTTTCTTTCCTAACATCCCAAGTCGATTATTATTTTTGCATTCATTTTCCTAATTTGTCACGCATTTCTTTTGCTTTCTTTTATTTAACATCGCTCATGTTTCACCCTTTCATACTCCCTTGTCTGCAATCAACTCGTCCATAAGCCCGGGCACAGAGTAAGTTTCCTCTAATTCTGCACTAACACTGGTGAGGTCGCAATGATTTGGGTTTCCGTGTCTCTACCTTTCTCTACAGTTTGGTGTAACATTACTCACACAGCGCACCGTTGTCCCAGAACTTTCCCTCAGTCCGATCTTTTTATTGTTAAACCTTCACCACTTGCAGAATTAATTTTCAGTCACAACTTACACTTCAGAGGTCGGGGGAGGGGAGGTGCCATTCACACTCTTGGGTTTTTTGTTTTTTTTTTCAACTTCTGAACCCTAAAAAAGTCTCTCTTCCACTCTGTGGGCCAAAATGGAGAGCTGCTAAACAAGTAGCCCCGTTTCTGGTGCTGCCAGTGTATCCGTTCAAACCATTTATTCCACTCGGTGACGCTGAGTGTGGTGCTCGGCTATCTCTGTCAGTCCCATAGACTTTCACAAAAGGGCCGGCATGGATGAGCAATAAGCTGTGACTATGGGACAACCCCTTTAAGCTTTATGTACATAATAATAGATAACTCCTTTAAGAAAATTGCCCCCCATGCCAGTTACCACAGGGAATGCGCTTCACACAATTCCAATGTACCAGTCAATGGGGTGTCGTAGTGTTTTGTTTTCCCCTTTTTTCATATTAATATTCATGGGACGACTGGTCGGTTATACCTATTTTCCTTTTATCAATCAGTTTTAGTAAATCCCAAGATCTGTCACAGATATGAGCAGATTTCTCTTGTTTGCCTTGGGACTAGATTGCTGTGTCCTGTGCTTGTTGCGTGAAGCCTTTGTGTATGAACCTAGGTGGATGCAGTAAAGGGGATGTGCTGTATTGTGATATTGCTTTCTGTAGTACCTCCATGTACGCGGCAGGGATAACTGTCACCAGAGCGCACTCAGAATGCAGTGTTGATGGGACAGTGATGTCTATGTAAGGCCACGTTCACACGGTCAGTATTCGGTCCATATTTTACCTCAGTATTTGTAAGCCAAAATCAGGAGTGGGTCAAAAATACAGAAATGGTGAAGTTTCTATTCTACTTTTCCTTTGATTGTTCCCCTCCTGGTTTTGGCTTATAAATACTGAGGTAAAATATGTACCGAATACTGAACGTGGCCTAACTCTGCATTGCGCTCCCCATCTTAGGGCCTGTGCACACGTTGCAGATTTGCCTGCGGTTCCGCAGCGGTTTTTGCCTTGCGGTTCTGCTGCAGTTCCGCAGTCAGGGCAATGTGTAATGTAAATCTATGGAAAAAAAAAAAAGCTGTGCACATGATGCGGAATTTTCTGCACGGATTTGGTGCGGTTTTCCATTATAGGTGTAAAACCGCAGGGCAAATCCGCCCAAAACCGCGTCAAAACCGCACCTGCGTTTTCTGCCAAGAGGTGCGGATTCTGTGAGGGCAAATCCGCAACGTGTGCACAGGCCCTTAAGGTTATGGTCCAAATCCACATAAAAACACTTCAAATACACTTGAACACGCTTCCTATTGATACGCATATTATTATTCATATATCGAGGTTTTTGTACAAATAAGATTTTGAAAACTAGATTGAGGAAGGAAAGGAAATGACTTGACACTTCAATGACCACTAAACTTACCAAAAAAATCAAAAGGCTGTGAAAGACACACAAAGGGGGAAAAAGAACGCTTCAAAACCCACCTTAACGTTTTTGGAGCATTTCTTTCCAAAGCAAAAAAACTGCTCTTTTGGCAGTTAAAAATCTGCAGTTTTGTTGCGGATTACATGTGTGATTTGTCTACAGCAACTGATAAAATTTTATTCATCAAAAATGCAGCAAAACTTGTTTGCAGTGGTTTTATATTTATTTTTTTGCCGCATTTTTGCACTCTTAATGCTTTTTATGGGTGAAAAAATGGTGGGTGCTCAAATTCAATCGGCAAAAAAAATCCATGAGATTTCTGAAATCTCATAGCTATTGCTGGCATTGTAAAAGACTAGTACATCTTTTCTGTAAAAAGAAAAAGCAACAAAAACGCTGCATGTGAAACTTAGCATTAGCGTATGTGAACAATGAGTTTTTGGAGCAGAAACTAAGCAGAAAGTCTCCAAATCATTATCAAAACTCCTCAAAAATTGGGAGTTTATTCTCGGTGTGCGCACACCGTTAGCACTATAAATCTTGTCAAAAAATCCTGATTTCTGAGTTAGATTTCTCTTGGAATCCACATGGGATTTTTCCACTTTAAGAAAAATAAAGTCTTAGCATGAACCTTCCCTTCACCCTGTGGATACACACTAGCACATATGTCTGTAGAATACTCGTGTGCTTATTTGCACCGGCATGTGAGCATGACCATGCGGCCAAAGGCAGAGAACACAACCTTACCGGAATCCATGCAAGTGTCGACAATACATACAAGGCATCTATTTCATCCACCTGTATGTTACATGATCCTATATCCGTTGCACGTCATCTAGTTTATTATAAGAATCCCAGTTTTGTGCGCATACGAAATTAACATTGTGATTTCTGCTCGAAATGCTGATCTGATTTCTAGCTAACCTCTTGTTCTACCCCACAACTCTGTAGTTGGTCTTGGTGTTAGGAGATCTGCACATCCCACATCGCTGTAACAGCTTGCCAGCAAAATTCAAGAAACTGCTCGTCCCTGGTAAGATACAACATATTCTGTGCACCGGGAATCTCTGCACCAAGGAGAGCTATGACTACCTCAAGACACTGGCTGGGGACGTCCACATCGTCAGAGGAGACTTTGATGAGGTTCTCATTTATTTTCTCTTGTTTATTTTTTGTGAATTACCATTTTGAATAATGTACATGCAGTGCACGTCTCCACACTCCGACTTCTCTGCTAATAACGGTGACACCTCATTTATGCCTTACACACACATAGGGGACATTGGTACACCAAATTTTTCCCAAAAAATTCTAGAGGGGGGGGGGGGAATTTTTTTTCGGCCAATGCCGTTTTTCTGCTATTGTACAGAACAGTGGGCGAATTGGCTGCAATTTCAAAGATGGCATCTAAAATCAAGCTTTTACTTTCTCTTCATGTATCTACCGTACAGTTATATCCGTTTAATAAGGTGCGCCATATTTATAAATAGACCAACTGCGCTAATTTAGTGCTACGTCCCTTTTGTTTTTTTATTCTTTACAGCAGAATAATCCCTGAAATGTAAAAGACTGCAAGCTATCATGTTGACTGTAGGATCTTTTTTTCGTAGATTACGTCACAGTAATGTAATTCAAAAGTGAAATTTATTGACACTGCAAATCCACCTTGCGACCAGGGAAAAAGTCCAAACAATTAACTATTGTATGTACTCGATCAAGAATTTCAAACAATTAGAATATGAAAAAAATTATTTTATTAAATAGATAGGTATAAGGGGAGGAGGAGGATATCCACTTAATAACACATGTACAAGTAGGGCGCACACAAGGACAAAATATATAAAAATATATTCAAATGGCAGTGGGAATGTGTGTCTATGACACAAAATCAAGCAATACTATTGCACATTCCCCATATAGCCTAATAGATCAATATACAACACCCTGCACCAATTACATCATCAAAAGTTTACATTTTACATCATCCACGGCAGCCGGCACTGACAACTATAGAGGTCCTGCCAACACACTGAAGACCTGCGATCAGGGCCGGCTCCAGGTTTTTATGGGCCCCGGGCGAAAGAGCCTCAGTGGGCCACTTTAACACAGACCACGATTCATGATGCACAGATACAGCAGAGAAATATAGGTGCAGTACAATGCCAAATACTTCACTTCTTCCATTACATGAGTGATATCCATTGTAAATTGTACAATAGCTCAAAAACCGCCAAATCCTCACAGCGCACAGTACAGTCTGGACAGTACAGTCCGCCATACAATATTATGGGCACCACATAGTCTCCCCCTCATCACCCATATAATACCCCATGCAGGATGTCACTCCCCATCCCCCATATAATGCTCCATACAGAATACTGGACCCACAATAATGCTCCATACAGGATACTGGTCCCCATATAATGCTCCATACAGGATACTGGTCCCCATATAATGCTCCATACAAAATATGGAGCTCTCCTCTGCGCTGTACTGCGTTCTGCACTGTTACGGCTCAGGAAAGGGCGCTGTGGAAAGACTCCCCATTATCATCATGATTGCCTCCCCATCATCATGATTGCCTCCCCATCATCATCATGGCCTCCCCATTATCATCAATGCCTGCCCATCATCATCATCGCTTCCCCATCATCATCAATGCCTGCCCATTATCATCAATGCCTGCCCATCATCATCATCTCCTCCCCATCATCATCAATGCCTGCCCATTATCATCATCGCCTCCCCATCATCATCAATGCCTGCCTATTATCATCAATGCCTGCCCATCATCACACACAGACAGCACCACAGCACACAAGCACTCTCTCACACACATACACACACACCAAACACACACACAAAGCACCGCACTACATACACACACACTGGTACACACAGACACATACACACACCTCACCTGTCCGGTCGTTCGCCGCCGGCTGCTCTCCCTGCCACAGCCGGCCGCTGAATGATGACGTGGTGGCGCTGGGTACAAACCTCCTTCACTACGCCCCCACCCCCCCCCCCCCCCGCCTGCTCAGTGCCCCGGCACTTGCCCGGGTGTGCCGGGTGCTGACGCCGGCCCTGCCAGCGATCACATGACGCGGGTCACCGGTGGGCTGATTTCCTTTCCGACGCGATTGCCGGACGCGCTTGTTAGATGGCACTGTCAGAGTTTGACAGCAGCATTTAACGGGTTTATTGCTGAGGGTGGATCGGAAACGGGTTAAGGGTGTTTAAAATACTGACGTGTTTCTGGCAAGTAAATTTCCCACCTTTCCCTTGTTTTCTTTTTTTTTTTTTAAATGGATCACTATTAAAGGTAACTGATATTTTAATATTACCGGATGGAAGTGTCATCCTCTTTTTCTTTGTTCCATGTATTATTAATTTTAATGTTTAATTATTATTACATTATTGTAGTTTAGACCCATTCATTTCTATGAAGCTGAGCAGCAATACCAGACACGACTTGTGGAGAAGTGTGGTGGTGTTGTGCCTGAAACAAATCAGACTTGTATCTATAAGGCCCTCTTCACACGTCCGTGTTTCCAGTATGTGTGGCGTCTGTTATCACACCGAAGACACATAACCATGCATACCCATTATCAATCTTTGGGGCTGCGCCCCTGTCTGTGTTTTCACACGAACCATATGTCCATGTGACCCACACGTAGACATGTCGTTTTTTTCCCACCTGCACGGATGATATTATGTAGCGCAAATAGATGGCGTAGTGTATCATCCGTGTACCACGTACTGGCATAGAAACTACAGATTTTTATTTGTTAAAGATTTGTAAAGATATAGATAATAGATTATATAATATATATATATAATATATATATGTGATGTATATAATTAGTGCCTTGTGTGTGTAGTTTATTGTACATGTATTAACCTAATAAATGAATGAAGAAAACTGAAGTGGAATCCACTCTATTTTTGGTAACCAGCAAAGGTAAAGCAGGCAGTCATTGGTTATTGGACTCTTTCCCTTCGCTCTTCCTGATTGCCCTGATGCATTGGCAATTGGGGTAATGGGGCTTGAGAATTACATGTGCATCTCACAAAATTAGAATATAATCATAAAGTTAATATATTTCACTTCAATGCAAAAAGTGAAACTCATATAGTGATTACAAATAGTGATTTTTTTCAAGTGTTTATTTCTGTTAATGTTGATTTTGACTTAGTCAATGAAAATTAAAAAGTCATTATCTCAGTATATTAGAATACTTTATAACACCAGCTTGAAAAAATTATTTTAAAATCCGAAATGTTGGCCTACTGAAATGTATGTTCAGTAAATGCACTCAATACTCAGCTGACCTTAACCCCATAGAGAAACTATGGCGTATTGTCAAGAGGAAGATGTGACACCAGATCCAACAATGCAGACGAGCTGAAGGCTGCTATCAAAGCAACCTGGGCTTCCATAACACCTCAGCAGTGCCACAGGCTGATCGCCTCCATGCCACGCTGCATTGATGCAGTAATTGATGCAAAAGGAGCCCTGACCAAGTATTGAGTGTATTTATTGAACATATATTTCAGTAGGCCAACATTTTGGATTTTAAATAATTTTTCAAGCTGGTGTTAAAGTATTCTAATTTACTGAGATAATGACTTTTGGGTTTTCATTGGCTGTAAGCCATAATCATCAACATTAAGAGAAATAAACATTTGAAATAGATACTCTGTTTGTAATGACTATATAATATGAGTTTCACTTTTTGTATTGAAGAACTGAAATAAATTAACTTTTAGATGCTATTCTAATGTTGTGAGATGCACCTGTATGTCAGCTATGAATTGTATAAACACATAGCTGGCTCCAAGCCCTGGTGTTGGTAATGGAGAGGTGTCTATCAGGCACCCACATTACTAACCCAGTAATAAAAATAAAAAAAAAACACCCACAAGCAATACTTTGTTAAAGTATACACTCCACGACACCTTATCTGGTTCACTACTTGATAAAAAAAAAAATCTTACACAGGTCTAGCATAGTTCAGCAAATGGAAACCTGAAAAGAACATACAGAGAAATAAAACAAAGCCATTCTCTGGTTCTCCACTTAATTAAAAAAAAAAAAAAGGGTCCGACGTTGTCCAAGCGAAGGCCATCGAATCCACCGTACAAAGCCTGTTGATCCTCGTTTTGAGATTGTATAGTCTTTGCAAACAGCCACTGCCTGGTCGCGCTGTGCTAGACCCTGTGACCCTGAACAGTAATGACATCAGCCCCAAGTCCCACGTCATTTATTTATATATAAATTAGGTTAACACATGTACAGTCAGCTACACACAAGGTACTAATTGTATATCTCCAGCTAATCTATCTATATCTTTAACACCTAAAAATCTGTCATTTCTATTCCGGTATGTGGCTCACGGATGGTACACATGGACAGCCAACAGAAAACCACACTGATTGTAAAAAACGGACAGTCTCGCGCTTACATTTTTTTAAGCTTTCAAAATGGTTATACACTTTACAGAGTAGTTTGGTTTCAAATGGATGTTCACCTGTTAACAAAATGTTTCGATGTGTCTGACGATATCGGCGCTTAATGTTTTCATTGCCAAGCATTCCCTTCCTCCTGCTGATTCGTCCTGACTCTAATCAGTTTTACAATCTGAGTTGTCCACCTATTTTAACCCTAAAGGACTTTTTAATGTGATGTCTTTTTCTTCTAATAGAATTTAAACTATCCAGAACAAAAGGTTGTGACTGTTGGTCAGTTTAAGATCGGGTTAATCCATGGTCACCAAGTGATTCCCTGGGGTGATATGGCCAGCCTGGCTTTGTTGCAGAGGCAGCTGGACGTAGATATTATGATTTCAGGACATACACAAAAATTTGAAGCATTTGAGCATGAAAACAAGTTTTATATTAATCCCGGGTCTGCTACAGGAGCCTACAATGCGTTAGAAAAGTAAGTACGGTAATTTGTTTCCTGGTAAATTGGTATTTCAAATAATTCTGAATTTTAATGGAAAGACGGGCACACATTGGATCAAAGATGGGTGTTTAACAATCGCCAGAAGTCTTAAAATTTTAGATTAGCCACTTAGTTGCGCCAAATTTACTCAACTTTTCAAAGCTTTTTAGGCCGGAATATTGTCTTAAAAGCTTTGATGAAACAGACCTTATATCTCTGAATTTACGGTAGTTCCAGGGAACCTGTTACAATCAGAAATTAAATTTACCTGCAGTGATGGGGGCAATCTGCTTTTAAAAAGCATTTAAATCATGTTTAGCTTATTGGAGCAGTGGCTACAGGGAGAAAATGAAGTTCTATTTTCCCTGCAACTACTGGTTTCCAGTCACTGGGTAAGTGCAGGGGGAAGTTACAGTCCCCTCACTACAGAGTGCTGTAATTGCTCCCTGGATCTTTGAGAGCTTGCTGTGCATCTTGTGTGTGTACAGTCATGGCCAAAAGTTTTGAGAATGACACAAATATTAATTTTTACAAAGTCTACTGCTTCACTTTTTCTAATGGCAATTTGCATATACTCCAGAATGTTATAAAGAGTGATCAGCTTAACAGCAATTACTTGCAAAGTCAATATTTGGCTAGAAAATGAACTTTATCCCCAAAACACATTTCAACATCATTGCAGCCCTGCCTTAAAAGGACCAGCTAACCTCTTTTCAGTGATTGCTCCATTAACACAGGTGTGGGTGTTGATGAGGACATGGCTGGAGATCAATCTGTCATGATTAAGTAAGAATGACACCACTGGACATTTTAAAAGGAGGCTGGTGCTTGGCATCATTGTTCTCTTCTGTTAACCATGGTTATCTCTAAAGAAACACGTGCAGTCATCATTGCAATGCACAAAAATGGCCTAACAGGGAAGAGTATCGCAGCTTGAAAGATTGCACCTCAGTCAACAATCTATCGCATCATCAAGAACTTCAAGGAGAGAGGTTCCATTGTTGCCAAAAAGGCTTCAGGGCGCCCAAGAAAGATCAGCAAGAGCCAGGACCATCTCTTAAAAGTGTTTCAGCTGCGGGATCGGGCTACCAGCAGTGCAGAGCTTGCTCAGGAATGGCAGCAGGCAGGTGTGAGTGCATCTGCACGCACTTTGAGGCGGAGACTCTTGGAGCAAGGCCAGGTCTCAAGGAGGGCAGCAAAGAAGCCACTTCTCTCCAGAAAAAACATCATGGACAGACTGATATTCTGCAAAAGGTACAGGCAGTGGACTGCTGAGGACTGGGGTAAAGTTATTTTCTCTGATGAATCCCCTTTTCGATTGTTTGGGACATCAGGAAAACACCTCATTCGGAGAAGACAAGGTGAGCGCTACCACTAGTCTTGTCTCATGCCAACTGTTAAGCATCCTGAAACCATTCATGTGTGGGGTTGCTTCTCAGCCAAGGGAATCGGCTCTCTCACAGTCTTGCCTAAAAACACAGCCATGAATAAAGAATGGTACCAGAATGTCCTCCAAGAGCAACTTCTCCCAACCCTCCAAGAGCAGTTTGGCGATCAACAATGCCTTTTCCAGCATGATGGAGCACCTTGCCATAAAGCAAAGGTGATAACTAAATGGCTCAGGGAACAAAACATAGAGATTTTGGGTCCACGGCCTGGAAACTCCCCAGATCTTATGCCTGGGTCTCACATAGCGATACACCAGCGATCCCGACAACGATATGCACTTGTCAGGATGGCTGGTGTATCGCTACATGATCGCTGCTGAGCTGCCAAACAAGCAGCTCAGGCAGCGATAAGCACAGCGACACTGCGGGTAACGTCGCTTAGTTACCCGCAGTGTACCTTGGATACCAGCGCCCTGATGCAGGGAGCTGGTAACTAAGGTACACATCGGGTTTCCAGGGCAGGCGCTGGGCGGTGCCTGGAAACTCGCTGTGTACCTTGGTTACCAGCTCCCCTGCATCAGGGCGCTGGTATCCAAGGTACACAGCGGGTTTCTAGGCACAGCCCCGCGCCTGGAAACCCGCTGTGTACCTTGGTTACCAGCGGATCGCTGGTCTCCCGCCTGTCACACGCAGCGATGTGTGCCTGTCAGCGGGAGACCAGCGATCAAAAAAATGTCCAGGACATTCAGCGACGATCAGCGATACCCAACAGGGGGGCTGATCGTCTTTGAATGTCACACACAGCGATATCGCTGGGGAGATCGCTGCTGCGTCACAAAACTAGTGACTCAGCAGTGATCTCGCTAGCGAGATCGCTGTTTGAGACGGGGGCTTAAATCCCATTGAGAACTTGTGGTCAATCATCAAGAGACTGGTGGACAAACAAAAACCTAAAAATTCTGACAAAATGAAAGCATTGATTGTGCAAGAATGGACTGCTATCAGTCAGGATTTGGTCCAGAAGTTGATTGAGAGCATGCCAGGGAGAATTGCAGAGGTCCTGAAGAAGAAGGGTCAACACTGCAAATATTGACTTGCTGCATTAACTCATTCTAACTGTCAATATAAGCTTTTGTTACTCATATGTTTGCAATTATTATATTTCTGTCTGTGATAAAAACATCTGTCAAACACACATAAAAACTAGAGGGCAGCAGATCATGTGAAAATATAATATTTGTGTCATTCTCAAAACTTTTGGCCATGACTGTAGTGCAGGCTGACAAAGTGCTGGGCAGTGATTTACAGCACTTTCACTGTGTATGCAACTTCATTTTCTCATTAGAGCTGCTGTTTCAGGAAGCCGGCTAAACTGGTTTTAAACAGTTTTTACCTGCAGATTTCCCCCTTATATCTGAAGGTAAATTGCATTTCTGAACATAACAGGTTCCCTTTAAGGAAATCTGGAGGTATATACAGCCCAATTTATCCACACTTTTCCACCAGTATTCTGGCATAAAAAGTTTTAAATGCTGCATAATTTTGGCGCAACTCAAGTCTGTGCTAAAATTTTGCAACTTTTGGCTTTCTCACACCATTTCCCCTTTGTCAGTACTAAGTGGGCGGGGGGAGAGGTGATCGCTTCTCATCAAATTGATGACAAGAGGTGGCATTCGATACACTTCTCATCGGACTCTCCTACACCAGCACATCTCATCGTGTCCGGCATGAATAATACCGGTCTTGATGAATCGGGTCCACAATATTGTATTCATATTTTGGCATGCCTCTGCTGGTAACTTACCTCTGACAATGATGCACTGTTAACTACAGCTATGTATGTTATATATTTATTTGAGCTCTTACAATAATCGTAGAGAGCTTCTGATTGACAGCTATCCTCTATTGAAGGTTTGCCACCATGTCCTTTTTAGAAAACAAAAAAAACAATATTTTATTATGATCCTCATTTAAATTGTCTCCTGCCAGTAAAATCTTAAAATCTAAGCATAGGTTTAACCATATGTCATTCTGTAGAAAATGCTATTTTCTGAAAGCATGTAAGGGATAATTACCTATCATTAAATTGTTCCTTTATTTTCAGCAACATCATTCCTTCTTTTGTTCTCATGGATATCCAAGCTTCAACTGTTGTCACCTATGTCTACCAACTGATAGGAGATGATGTCAAAGTAGAAAGAATTGAGTACAAGAAGTCCTAAGACGAACCCTTTGAACTTTCCATTGCCTTGAACCTTCATATCCATGCATTATTTAATCAGTGAACATCTCTAGTCAGTTTATGTAAGCTTTGTACCCCTGTTTGCAATGTAAAGTGATTTGTCACTTTCTGCTGCTTTAATGTTTGATGTAAACTAACTAGTGATGATTTATTAGTTTACATGTGTTATATACAAGTGTGCCACATTGAATTAATACCCTGTATAAATAGATAAGCTTGTACATATAACATGGAATGTTAACATTCACTGGTGATACAAAAGTAACAATACAAATTATCATTTCCTATATGATCTGACTTTCATGTCCTTTTTGTCTTGTGTTTTACCTTCATGACTGCCTTAAAACCCTAGAATTCCACGCCAGATAGTCTTCCACTTTTCTTAAAGGGTGGGCAGAGACCATTTTTTTTTTCTCAAGGGCTACTGAGATCCTTTGCCACGGCAGGTCTCATGACTGAGTAGTTTGTCAAGGATACTTGCCCCCCTGTGAGAATAAGGAGTGATGTTTTTGACATGCTAGATAAAGACTGCCAATAGAGGTTCCCATATAGAGAATAAGCCGGTCTGACCCACTTGTGCATCTTGGGCTACAAGTCTGCAGTCTCTCTCGCGTTCACTGCACGCTGTGAGGATTCTCCGGCGCAGGGAGTGGACGGTCATGTGATCGCAAGTATATGCTTTGCATACTTCTGGCCATATTCCGACTTGTGTGTCTGTCCTCGCTCTATGTTTGCGTTGAGCGAGGCTGTGCTCAACTTGTCGGCACATGACCGCATGTAAGCAGTAAATACTTGCGGTCACACTCCCAACACTGGAGAATCCTCACAGTGCGCGCGATGAGGCAGTCAAGTCTCTGCTTAAAGGGGTTGTCTGGCCTTAGACTACAAGTCTGTGACTGCAGACTTGTGAATCCCTCACATCGCGAGCACCGTTCTCTTTAAACGGTGCTTTCTAGTGATGAGCCAACGTGCTGGGATAAGGTATTATCCGAGCATGCTTGGGTGCTAACCGAGTGTCTTCTGCGTGCTCTAATACTATGTTTGAGTCCCAGCGCCACAACACCTGCATGGATTGCCTGTTTGTGGCATTGTGCCTTTTGTTATGCTTAAATTGTTCCAGAGGTTGGATCACCTCTGGTACAATTTAAGCACAGCAAATGGCAAAATGTTAAAAGGATATGGACACCTTTAGCATGCTTTTTTAATTTTTTTTAATTGCTTGTGTTTTTGGCAATGTGGTTGCATTAAAGTGTTTTGCTGTTTTGGCTTCTACATCCTCTTTGTACCAAAGGTAAAAAGAATGATTTTAGCCAAAATTTCCCTGCATTTAAAGGGCAACGGTCACCTTGGAGCATGCTATTTACTTGCAGGCAAACAGTGTTACAAGGCAGCCCAATCGTCCTACTGAAAGTGCGGCTACTGGCAAAAAATTAAATACAGTATATACTCGAGGATAAGCCGAGGCCCCTAATTTTGCCACAAAAAACTGGGAAAACTTGTTGATGCGAGTATAAGCCTAGGGTGGGAAATGCAGCAGCTACTGGTAAATTTCAAAAATAAAAATAGATACCAATAAAAGTAAAATTACACTTGTTAAATGTTTTTGAATATCCATATTGAATCAGGAGCCCCATATAATGCTCCATATAGTTCATGATGGGCCCCATAAGATGCTCCAAACAAAAAATATGTCCCTTATAATGCTGCACAAAGGTTAATAATGGCTCCATATAATGCTCTAAACAGTTCATGATGGGCCCCATAAGATGCTCCATACAAAAAAAATGCCCCATATAATGCTGCACAAAGGTTAATAATGGCCCCATAAGATGCTCCATAGAATAATATACCCTATACAATGCTGCATAAAGGTTGATGGCCCCATAAGATGCTCCATATTAAATTATGCCCCATATGCTGCTGCTGCAATTTAAAAAAAAAAAAAAAGACATACTCTCCTCTCGTCGCTGGTGGCCAGGTGCCGGTGTCCTGAGCAGGCGGGGAGGGGGCCAGGTGCCGGTGTCACCGCTGGCTCAGGGCCACGGCACCTGTGATATTCACCTGTCTCCGTTCCACCGCCGCTCTGTCTTCCCGGTCTCTGCAGTGACTGTTCAGGAAGAGGGCACGCACTAAATACGTCACAGCCAGAGGACGCGGAAGACAGAGCTGCACTCGGCGGTGGAACGGGGACAGGTGAATATCGCATGGCTCCCCCCGTCATGCTCACCCCTTCCTGGAGCGGTCTCTGCACTTCTTGTTTCTCCAATGGTCTCCGGCACCTTCTTCCAGTGTTCAGAGGTCACGTGGTACCACTCATTAAAGTAATGAATATGCGCTCTACGCCTATGGGAGTGGAGACTCGTGCATATTCATTACTTTAATGAGCGGTACCACGTGGCCGCTGATCACAGGAAGAGCTGCCGCGCCGGAGACCATCTGAGAAGTAGGGAAGTGCAGAGACCGCGCCAGGAGGGGGCGAGTATGATCTGACAGCCGCTGGCTCCTGCGCCTCCCTTCCCCTGCCTACCCCCTGGGAGAATGACTTGAGTATACACTGTGTTCCAAATTATTATGCAAAAATTGTTTAGGAGTGATAAAGGTAAAAATTTTTTGTTTGTCAGTTAAACTCATTGATGGTGATGTGTGTCAGGGCTCTTTATATCACTGTAAGCAATTGCAGACACCTGTGCTAATTAGTTTGGCAGGTGTGTCCAATGAAAGGCAGGACTACTTAAGAAGGCTGTCCCACATTATTAAGCAGCCTACATTTTCTGCCAAAATGGGAAAGAAAAAGGATGTGTTGGCTGCTGAGAAGCAACAAATTGTGGAGTGTTTAGGTCAAGGCATGACTACAATCAACATTGCAAGACACTTCATCGTGATCATCGCACAATCAAGAAGTATGTAGCTGATCCACAGTACACACGTATGCGTGCTGATAAGGGAAAATTAAGGACTCTTTCCTACAGGCAATTACGTCAGGTTAAAAGAGCAGCGGCAAAAAAGCCTTGTCATAGCAGCAGACAAGTTTTTGAAGCTGCTGGTGCCTCCAACGTCCCCCGAACAACAAGATGCAGGGTCCTTCAAATGTTTGCAGCTGTGCGTAAGCCATCCTGTCGACCTCTATCCACTGCACACAAGCAGAAACGGCTCCAATGGGCCAAACAATACATGAAGACTGACTTCAAAACTGTTTTGTTCACCGATAAGTGCCATGCAACGCTCGATGGTCCAGATGGATGGAGTGGAGGATGGCTGGTTGATGGACACCCCATGCAAACACGGTTACGGCGCCAACAAGGAGGAGGTGGAGTAATGTTTTGGGCTGGAATCATGGGGAGACAGATTGTCGGCCCCTTTAGGATCCCTGAAGGGGTAAAGATGAACTCCATAGTGTATGTTGAGTTTCTCAAACAGCACTTCCTGCCATGGTTCAAGAAGAAGAACCGTGCATTCCGCAGCAAGATCATTTTCATGCATGATAATGCACCGTCTCATGCTGCACATAACACATCTGCATCTCTGACAGCTATGGGCATAAAAGGGGACAAACTTATGGTGTGGCCCCCATGCTCCCCTGACCTCAACCCATTGAGAACCTCTGGAGCATCATCAAAAGGAGTGTCTATGATGGCGGGAGGTAGTTCACATCTAAGCAACAGCTCTGGGAGGGTATTCTGTCCTCATGCAAAACAATTGAAGCAGAAACCATCCAAAACCTGACAAATTCAATGGAGGAGAGAGTTCAGAAGCTCCTTTCGAACAAGGGGTCCTATGTGCAAATGTAACATCACCTAGAATAAAGTTTTGAGCTGAAAACTGTTTGAGCTCAGTTTGTAATAACCTGCTAATGCTTATAATTTCAAAAATGACCATTTTTTGTTCTTTATTAAAATGAAAAGGTTGAAAACTCTGCTGTGCATAATAATTTGGAACATGCATTTTGAGTGCAGTTTGAGTGTTTTATTTTTTAAAAAATATACTGTTATCATAGGCAGTTTTTACAAAAACCTTTCAATTGTACTCTAATAGTTATTTGACTGGAAAATTACAATGACTGCAATTCATATAGGTAATTTGGGAAAATCTGAGAAAATATTATTTGCATAATAATTTGGAACACAGTGTAAGCCGAGAGGGGCACTTTCAGCCTAAAAAAATGGGCTGAAAATCTCTGCTTATAATCGAGTATAGACGGTAACTTACTTCCTCTGTGAGCTGCCGGCTTTCAGTCAATGGGGTGGTGTAGGGAGTGATGAGTTACAGAGGTGCACTATACCATAAGTGGCGGCTGTAAGCATGGCCCAGTACTTTGACAGCTCGCTCTGCAGCACATCTGTACACAGAAAGCTGTTAAAGTGCTGGGCTTTGCTCATAGCTGCTCCTTATAGTACAGTGAGCAGTGACTGAAATTGCCCTCTGCACCGCAACATTGACTGAAAATGTGCAGATCGCAAGAGGAAATAAGTGTTTCCCCCACACCCCCCCCAATAGCCGTACATTCACACAATACCCAAAGGCATTGACAATATGATCTGCTGCTCATAAGCAAGTAACTGACATTCTCTCAGAGATCTTCTATTCTCATTTCAGGGTTTTTATTAAATAATACAGTATACAGGGGATGCTAAGGTGGTATTCTGTGTGGTAAAATACACACACTCAAAAAAAATAAAGGGAACACAAACAACACAATGTAAAACTCCAAGTCATTCCCACTTCTGTGAAATCAACCTGTCCAGTTATGAAGCAACACAGATTGTGAATCATTCTCCTGCTGTTGTGCATATGGAACAGTCAACAGGTCGAATTGATAGGTAATTAGCAAGGCAACCCCTATAAAAGGAGTGGTTCTGCAGGGGGTGACCACAGACCATTTCTCAGTTCTCATACTTTTTGGCTGTTATTTTGGTCACTTTTGCATTTTATCATTGCTCTCATCCATTGAAGTACTGTACAGTAGCATGAGATGTTGTCTACAGCCTACAGAAGTTGTTCAGGTAGTGCAGCTCATGCAGTATGGCACAACAATGCCAGCTATGGCAAGAAGGGTAGCTGTGTTTGTCAGCACAGTGTCCAGAGCATGGAGCAGATACCAGGATACAGGCCAGTACACCAGGAGATGTGGAGGGGGCCGAAGGAGGGCAACAGGATAGCTACCTCCTACTTTGTTCAAGGAGGAGCAGTGCCAGAGCCCTTCAAAATGACCTCCAGCAGGCCACGAACATCCATTTGTCTGCTCAAACTGTCAGAAACCGACTCCATGAGGGTGATATGAGGGCCTGACATCCACAAGAGGCTGTTGGGCTTACAGCCCAAGACCGTGCAGAGCGATTGGCATTTGCGAAAGAACACCAAGAATGGCAGATTCGACACTGGTGCTCTGTGCTCTTCACAGATGAGAGCAGGTTCACAGTGAGAACATGTGATAGTCTGGACATGCTGTGAAGAACATTCTACTGCCTACCTTTTGATGCCTGACAATGCTAGGCCTCATGTGGCTGAAGTGTGTCAGCAGTTACTGCATGATGAAGGCTTTGGTGCTATGGAATGGCCTGCTCGCTCCCCAGACCTGAATCCTATCGGGCACATCTGGACATCATGCCTCATTCCATTCACCAATGCCACATTGCACCACATACTGTCCAGGAGTTGACTGGTGCTTTAATCCAGGTCTGGGAGGTGATCCCTCAGGAGGAACATCTGAAGCCTCATCAGTGGCATGCCCAGGCATTGTAGGTCATACCGACACTAGAAGGCCACACACATACTACTGAGCATAATTTCCTTGTCTTGAGGCATTTCCACTGAAGTTGGATCAACCTGTAATTTGATTTTCCACTTTGATTTTGAGTATCATTCCAAATCCAGACCTCCATGGGATATTAAGTTTGATTTACATTGATCATTTTTATGTTTTATTGTTCTCAACGCATTCCACTACGTAATGAATAAAGATTTGCAACTGGAATATTTTATTCAGTGATATCTAGTAAGTGGTGTTTTAGTGTTCCCTTTATTTTTCGGAACATTACATACGTTATCTTGGTGATGGATGGTAGGGTGATGTTTATACAATTAAGAAGTGTAAGTTAAAAAAAAAAATTCCCTTATTGCTTTTGCAGTGTTCTCAGCTGTCAGCTGGTCTCGTTCATGGAAAGAGCAGTGATTTGCTTACGCACATCCTCTATGGTCCTTGACGCTTCAGTAGTTGTAGCTGCTGTATGTACTCTAAATGGCAATAAAAACATCAGTCATAAAAATGCCTATGGCAATATGAAGGTCATGTGCACATAAGCTGCATGGAGGCAGGCAGGATTCCTATACAACAGTACTACAGAGACAAGAGCTGCATGTGCTTCTGTTGATACCTCTGATTGGCACTGTATTGTGAAGATATCCAAATTCCTCCATGATAATGTGCAGTACATCATAATAGCACTTTCTCTCTAAATATACCATTCTTTTTAAAATTGTAAGACATGGGTTAATAAAACTGTACCTTCTACAATGTCCCATTATTTCCTTCTTGCTTTTTCCGGAAGCAGGAAGATGCAGTTGAGCTTTCTTTGAACCTATGTACAGTATAACATACAGCTCTAAGACACATTATAAAGCAACAAACCAATAAATCCACTCCTCTCATATGGTGCGATACAGGTCCTGTCTGTATGGCTACAATATACGAATCACATTTTCATTATTTTCCAAGCTTAATGGTGTTCCTATAAACATGTATCACCTATGATCACTGAGGATTTGACTGCAAGAACCGCCACATATCATAAAAAGGGGTTCCTGAGGTCCCCTGTTGCGATGGAGCAGTAGTGTGAATTTGTGTTAACGGCTCCATTCAAAGTCAATAGGGTTACAGAAGGTTGCTCGGCTCTTACCATCCGTCCTTTAGATAATGATTGGAGCTATGGTCACTACAGTTTCACAGATGTCTTTGGGACAACCCTGCTCTTGTGATGGTGGGGGTCCCAGTGGTCGTGGATTTTTCATTTTTTACTTTAGATAACATTTATTACTTAAAGGGAACCTGTCGCCTCCTTTTTCGGATATAAGATGCGGCCACCGCCTTTGGGGGCTTATTTACAGCATTCTTGAGTATAAAAAGTGAGTATAATAAAACTTGTTTTTGTTATCTTTCAGGTTACATCGGGGGTTTATCTAAAGCATTACAGAATGCTGTAGATAAGCCCCTAAAGGCGGTGGCCGCATCTTATATCCGAAAAAGGAGGTGACCGGTTCCCTTTAAAAAGCATTGTCCAGGCTTGGGATGAAAGTATGCCGTCACTCTATGTGACTGCAGACTTCGGAATCCTGAAAGTGCGCGGTGCGAATGCCATCAGGATTCTCCATTTTACCCAGTGGAGAAATTTTTTTTTCTTTCATGCGACAAAAAAATGATGACTATCACTGAAAAAACTCAGTCTGTTTTTATTCCATGTGAAAAAAAACCTCACTTTTATCAGTGATTTTGGTCAGCATTTCAGTAGTTTTTCTCAGATGGGAAAAAAAACTGGTGGAGGTTTGTCAAGCTGCTCCTGACAGTGCATGAAAAACAGACCGCACTCTCATGGCATCCAATTGCTGTCTGATTTTTTTTCACGGATCCATACACTTTCATTGGTGAGTTTGATCTGATACTCGGATCAATATCGGACAAGACTCTGTGCTTTTGCGTGGACCACTTAGTCCGAAGAAAAAAATCGGACATGTGAATTACCCCATAGGTCATTATGGCCATGAGAAAAACTGACGTCTGACAGGCTGCCTAATAGATTGTGCACTTTGCACGATCTATTAGGCTTTGATCTGTAACAGATTCAGAGGCTATTATTAGGTTTTTGTTTCTCCGAGCAAACATCCACGACTCCCAATCAAGTGTGAGAAACAGATGACGTGGCAGGGGGAGAGATCTCCATCTGTCAAACACCATATTGACTGCCGCATTTAAGGAGTTAATTGACCAGCTGAAAACACTGACAGTGATTAATGCAGTTCCCCCAATTTCTTTTACTCCTTAATGTAGTTTCTCCTGCTAAGCATAAATCAACTCTTTTACAACAGAGTATTATAACTGTAAATCCTAGTCCCTAAGTTGTTAGGCTGGGTTCACATTAGCGTTTGAGCCCGCAGCGTGGTGCTGAAGACTTCTCTCCTTAAAGCTCCGCCTACTTCTGCATGCGTCCTGAGTACCTATCTTTAGCATTGGGTACACCGGGTGATGCATTGTATGCAGATGCGTCCGCATGCGGCGTTTTGACGTGCCTGCCGAATGCAAGAAAATGCAACATGTTGCTTTCGGAGGCACTTCAAAACGCCGGACGCATCCGCATACAATGCATGTCCCTGCGTACCCAATGCTAAAGATAGGTACGCAGGATGCATGCAGAAGTAGGCGAAGCTAAGGAAAGAAGTCCGCAGCACCACGCTGCGGAGTCAAACGCTAATGTGAACCCGGCCTCAGCCCTCATTAAGACGTCAAAACACAGAACAGGTGTCAATTTTTGAATTATACTTTTTTTTTGTAAGTTCATCTCCTGGCTTTGAAATCAAGGAAAAAATAAAGCGGTCACTAGGGAGCACTGTGAGGGCCGCAAATTGAAACAAACAAAAAAAAAATGAAGTCCACCGCAGCTCCAGCCTCCAACCTTCTAAGAGGATATAAAATGCAGCAAAAAATGATAACGGTCCTAGGAGCGCAGGAAATAAGACCAATACAAGGATATTAGTGTTGAACCACAACGAGCTTCAACGGTTAAACCGTCTTCATCAGGTGGAAGTTTTTATCCCCTGGCTTTGGCATACAAACACTGATGCAAAAATATGTTGTGAGGGACGCAGTGCAGATCTCTCCCCTTCTGAAATGTGACCCCACCCTTGCATTCTCCAGGGCCATCAAAAGCCATGCAGTGTTTATCTTTAAAAATCAAGAACAAATCCTTTGAAGCTCGTAACACAAAGGTGCGAAATCCCCTGCAAGCTACAGGCAAACTCTTGTCTGACTTGAAGCACATGGATATTCACTGTCGTACAACAAGGTACAGCAAGGCTATGAGGTATTGAATCTGGAAAATGATCTATAATAATATAATAACAGAATGCAATATCTCTGACTAGCCGAGCACATTGTAAGAATCTGCGTTCCTTCCCCCATACACCCCTGCCCGGCAGCCAATTGTAGCACTCTGTGCTATGGAGTTATAAAGCTTAGCCATCAGGAATTACATACAGTAGGCAAATTTGGACTTTATGCACAGATAAAATCCAGCCAAATCCAGTGGCGCTGCTGCCATTCCATTCAGAGCTTCGGGCGGAAAGTTGTGGGCCATTCACAGTTCTGGACTGGAAATCATACTCTCAGAGATGGAAGGAGAGAGGCTGCACAAGCCTAGGGGTGGGCACAGAGTGTGGGAGGAGCGGCCAAGGAGATAAGTGTCAGCTCCTCACTTGGAGCTCAGTTTTCTGCCGGCTGGAGGACCAGTTATCAGACAGAGCCAGGAAAGCCTGTAACTAAGATTTGGACCTGTGATCCATCAGCGCCTCCCTGTGGTCACATGCTACACATAACATGGTAACTGCAACCTATCTATACCTAATCCTTTGTACTACACTCCTGACCGCATACCTGTATATTGTTCTGTAAATATATGCTTGTATATTTCTAGTGCGCCTTTTAGGCGATTAAATATAAAATTAATCATGGGCTGCTCTTTTATCTCGATCCACGAATCCCCACGCATGGTTGGTTATATGATACGCTACCCGGGTGGGTTCCTGACCCGATATAAGCCTGCTGTCGGACAGGGATTATTTCAAATGAGGAACTGGTGGCAGAATACCGCATTGTTTTAGTGAGGAACTCTGGCAGTGACGGCCGGGAGGTTTATATATATATCCCCAGCCTGGACTGGTGATATATATCCCCCCCCTCACTGGGAGCGCCTCACTAACTCATACCTATAGGGAAAGCCTTTCCGGCGACTGTTTGCCCTCGGTACAGTTCCCTGACTGACCTGGGGCAAGTGGTGGTGCCAGAGAGCCGAACCCTGCTAGGTCCTTCTCTCCTCTCTCCCCAAGGTGAGTGAAGTCGACCCCCCCCTTCCCCTGTGAGATCCCTCACATATGTGAATGAGATCTTGGAAACTATGATATCCAGCACAATACAGGCAGAAAAATTTGCATTCATGAAACTCATCAAACCAGCCTAAATTAACAAAACCATTCTTTTGTGTATCTTACAGCTATATTCATACATCCGTGTGCTGTCTATTTTTCTTCTGGACAGCACACGGATGATCATTAAGAACATCTGTTTTAAAAAAAAGGGTACATGTCTCTGCCCGTGAGACTCAGAACATGTCATATTCTCATCTGATTGGTGGATCAGACTTGGATATTAAAGTCAATGGGAATCCATGTAAACAGATGAAACATGGAAGACATAGTTTGTATTTCATTTTTCACTGATTTATTGCTAAATGTAAATGGATAGAAAACAGTTTAGACAGTCTATCTACTTCAGTTTTTAAAAACAGATGAGAAAAGAATGCAATACGGATGCAATATAGATGCCATATGGGATAAAAAAGGATTCTGGGTACTTACCATAAAATCTTTCTCAGAGCCTTCATTGGGGGACACAGGAGACCATGGGTGTATGCTGCTGACAATAGGCAAAAAATGTTAGCTCCGCCTCAACAGGCACACTCACCAACTGACATGAACAGGGCCGACTTCAGTTTTCCATGGGCCCCGGGCAAGAGTCTCAGTGGGCCCCTTTAACACACCACGATTCGTGATGCACAGATACGGCAGAGAAATATAGGTATAGAACAATGCCAAAGATTTCACTTACTTCTTACATTAGATGAGTGATATCTATTGTAAATTCTACAATAGCTCAGAAACTGGACAGTGTAGTCCTCCATACAGTATTATAGGCCATATTATTGCTCCATACAGAATGAGCCCAATATATTGCTCCATACAGCATAATGGCTCCAAATATTGCTCCATACAGAATAATGAGCCCCATATAATGCTCCACACAGTATAATGAACCCCATATATTGCTCCATACAGAATAATGAGACCCATATATTGCTCCTTACAGAATAATGAGCTCCATATACTGCTACATACAGTATAATGGATCCCATATATTGCTCCATACAGAATAATGAGCCCCATATATTGCTCCATACAGTATAATGAGCCCCATATATTGCACCATACAGTATAATGAGCACCATATATTGACCCATACAGTTTAATGAGCCCCATATATTGCTCCATATATAATGGGCCCCATATATTGCTCCATACATAATGAGCCCCATATATTGCTCCATACAGTATATGATGGACCCCATATAATGCTCGATACATAATGGGCCCCATTTATTGCTCCATACAGTATATGATGGGCTCCATATATTGCTTTATATATAATGGGCCCCATATATTGCTCCATACATAACTGACCCCATATAATGCTCCATACAGTATATGATGGGCCTCATATATTGCTCTCTATAATAATGGGCTCCATATAGTATATGATGAACCCCATATAATGCTCCAAGATATCATGCTCCATACAGAATAAGCCCAATATATTGCTCTAAACATTAAAAAAATGAAATACTCACCTCTCCTCGCAGGCCGCTGTTCTGTTCCGGATTCCTCAGCATTGCCATCTTCGGGCTCTCTGCACTGTAACTGTTCAGAGCAGACAGCACACTGTAGTGGCGTCATCGGGCCCTCTAGCCTGAGCCGTCAGAAGACAATGAAGGCACCACAGCTGCAGAGGAACGGGGAGAGGTAAGTATTGCAAGTATCGGTGTCCTGAGCAAGCGGGGTGGGGGACCGACTTGCAAGCACTGGCACCAGGCCCCCTCCTACGTTCCAGATGGATCCTAGATCTAGTCTTTAGCTTGCAAAAAAAGAAGGCTAAGAGGAGACTTAATAGCTGTGTACAAATATCTGAAGGGATGTCACAATGTAGATGGATCATCCTTATTCTCATTTGCACATGAAAACATGAGAAGCAATGGAATGAAACTGAAAGGGAAAAGATACAGATCAGATATTAGAAAAAACTTAACAGTGAGGGTGACCAATAAGTGGATCAGACTGTCACGAGACGTGGTGAGTTCTTTCTCAATGGAAGTCTTCAGAGGCTGGACAAACATTTGTCTGAGATGGTTTAGTGAATCCTGCGCTGCATTGAGCAGAGGGTTGGACATGATGACCTTTAAGGTCCCTTCCAACTCTAACATTGTATGATTCTAGTTATTCCCTACCTGTAGAAAAAGCAAGGAACTCCAGTGTCGGCCGGAGTAGATTAGGACCAAAATCACCAATTATAGATTAGACTAGGACCAAAATCACCAATTATAAATGTAATATATAGCAAAGGTGAAAATTAAAATATAACTTTTATTAATAATTCATAAAAACCACTAATTAACTGAGTCACCCAATAAAAAACATTGAAAATGCTGTCAGCTCAAAAATACATATAAACAGTGGAAGAAACTGAGACCAGCACCTTCACTTAGGATATAGCTAGCCACTTGCAGTCAAAAAGTGTCAACAACATACCAGGGTGAAACCAAACGGAAGAGTGTTACAGTGGATCACCTTTCAAAATTCATAGGCTATCACCCAGGAGTCACATATATAACACACACAGGAATTATAAATGTGTAAAATTGCACAATATAAGATGAGAGAAAAAGAAATGGAACAATCTCACCATCAATATGAAGGGGTGACGGGAGCCTTTGCACATAGAGAACGATGGATCCCTGATGTGTCCAGCGGGAAGACAATCCCCTGTCATTCCCTATGGGGCTATTAACAAACTATCCCCCAAGCTCCCGCCCTAACAAGGGCAGTCCACAACTAGCCCTATAATAGAAATTGCCCTGCACTTTCCCTAGGTGGGTGTCCCGACGCGTTTACTTCAAGCAAATTCATCAGGGGACTGGCTTGTAGTAAAGTGCTGTAGTGCTAAAACTGGAGACACATTATGCCTATTCTGCTCTCAATGCTGTCTGCATAAAACACATCAAAGCCCTCAAGTAGAAAAGGGACAGTGAGCAGACCCTTTGTCTACCTCCTAATGACACTAAGCTAAAACTGATTAGCTTTGTGCCAGTCTGTGGGTGTACTCTGCTGAAGAGGAACTAACTTTTTATTGCCTAGTGTCAGCCTCCTAGTGGCAGCAGCATACACCACTAGTCTCCTGTGTCAACCAATGAAGCGATAGAGAAATGGTCGGTTATACAAGGATATAAAAATAGACAAAGGCAAGTAAAACAAATTTTTTTGCACAAATTAGAATAAATTTCTGGCATGTTTATCTTGTTAATATCTCTTCCAATTTAATGTGTTTTTAGCCTAATTCTGTAGTTTCTTTAGCTCCGCCCAAAGCCCGCCCCCTACTGAATGCACGGTCAATCCGGATATGTTCATGGAACACATCCGGAACACATCCGGAATGACCGCAGGCTACATAGCCCTGTGTTATTTCCCTTGCGGCGACGCAGCGTCGCCGCAAGAGAATAGGACATGCTGCGGTCTAAAAAGACGCGCCGCATGTCCGTTAACGCAGGTCTGCCACCTGCGTGTTTTTAAGCATAGTGGAGATGGGATTTCTTGAAATCCCCTCCACTATGCTGTAACATCTGGACGCTGCATGTTTGACGCTGCGCCAGCGCACAGCGTCAAACACGCAGCAATTCCTGACTGTTTCCTGACCGTGGAAACATACCCTAAGGGCTCCTTTCCACTTGTGAGAAATACCTCCGATTCTCGCATGTGAAATCCCAGCTCTGGCCCCGACACTCGGGAGTGGAGTGTGCGGCTGCATGTATTTGTATGCAGCTGCTCGCTCCACTCCCGAACGCCGGCCCCAGAGCTGGGATTTCACATGCGAGAATCGGAGGTATTTCTCACAAGTGGAAAGGAGCCCTTAGGCTGTGTTTCCACGATCCGGAACCACAGCGCTTAGGACGGAGCGGAAAGTCCGCTCCGCCCAAAGCCCCGCCCCTAGTGAACGCGCGGTCAATCCGGATGTGTTCATTGAACACATCCGGAATGACCGCAGGCTACATAGCCCTGTGTTATTTCCCTTGCGGCAACGCAGCGTCGCCGCAAGGGAATAGGACATGCTGCGGTCTAAAAAGACACGCCGCATGTCCGTTAACGCAGGTCTGCCGCCTGCGTGTTTTTAAGCATAGTGGAGACGGGATTTCTTGAAATCCCCTCCACTATGCTGTAACATCTGGACGCTGCGTGTTTGACGCTGCGGCAGCACACAGCGTCAAACACGCAGCAATTCCTGACTGTTTCCTGACCGTGGAAACATACCCTTAGGCCAAGATTGCACGATCAGTATTTGGTCAGTATTTTACAGCAGTATGTGTAAGCCAAAACCAGGAGAGGAACAATCATAAGAAAAGTATAATAGAAACACGTCACCACTTCTGTATTTATCACCCACTCCTGGTTTTGGCTTACAAATACAGATGTAAAATACTGACCAAATACTGAACGTGTAAACATGTGTTATGTTTCGGTAGCTGAGGAGTGCAGGTAAAAAAGGCAATACACCAGAGCAGTTGGAATCTATGAGATTGCAGTACCCTGACTAACCACCACAACTAGAGGCAGCCGTGGAGCGTTCCTACGTTGGTCCTAGATGCCTCGTCACAGCCTGAGAAACTAACTACACCTAAAGATAGAAATAGGAAAGCTATCTGCCCCGGAGCAGAACCCCAAAGATAATAGAAAGCCCCCAAACATGTAATGGCGGTTAGACAAGAGGAAATACTGACACAGAAAGAAAATAGTATGAGCAAATGCTGGGGCCCAAACTATCTAAATAGAAAAGGACAGGAAGGGTACTTACTGCAATCCCAGAAAACCCTGAAAAGCACCAACTCTACTAATTTCAAAATCACCTGAGATCACACGACCTCTACCACCTAAATTAGTTCTCTGGTGTAACAAAATCAAAACAGCAGCCACTGAAAAAACTGGAAAAAGCAAAAGTACAAAACTCAGTGGCTGAACTAAACAGAGAGGGCAAAAGCCCCCGGAGGGGACCAGGAAGGCCCCCACAGAAGTGCAGGACAAAATGCAAAAATACAGCACAAACACAAAAGAAGATAATGTCTTATCTGTTAGCAGGAGATGCAGACACGACACAGCAGGCTACAAGGGAAACTGGAATGAAGGATTCAGACCAGAACAATTGATCACCGGCAACCCTGATGGGAAAATGACTCCCTTATATAAGACCAGTCAGTAACACCTGATTCCCAGTCCTCACAATCTTCACTAGCACCGCTTGTAACCACCAGAGGGAGCCTCTGCTCAGAACTCATCTCAAACCCATTCACAACAGTACCCCCCCCTTGAGGAGGGGTCACCGAACCCTCATTAGAGCACCCAGGTCGGTCAGGATGAGTTCTATGATACGCACGGATAAGTCTCCTAGCATGGATGTCCGAAGCAAACACCCAAGAATTGTCTTCCTGACCATAACCTCTCCATTTAACCAAATACTGGAGTTTCCGTCTAGAAAAACGAGAATCCAATATTTTCTCAACCACATACTCCAGATTGCCCTCAACCAAAACAGGGTCAGGAGGCACAGCAGCAGGAACCACTGGCTCAACAAACCTCTTCAACAAGGACTTGTGGAACACGTTATGGATCTTAAATGTCCCTGGAAGAAGCAAACGAAAAGAAACAGGATTAATAATCTCCATGATCTTATAAGGTCCAATGAACCTAGGCTTAAATTTAGGAGATGCTACTCTCATAGGAATATTCTTTGAGGACAACCAGACCAAGTCCCCCACTTTAAACCGAGGACCATCAGTCCTATGCCGGTTAGCAAACCGCTGGGCCTTCTCCTGAGAGAGGGACAACCTCTCCACTACCTGGTCCCAAATCTGTTGCATACGCTCCACAACAGAGTCAACACCTGGACAGACAGAAGCCTCCGTCTGTCCTGAAGAAAATCGAGGGTGAAACCCAGAATTACAGAAAAACGGAGACATCAAAGTGGCAGAGCTAGCCCTATTATTAAGAGCAAACTCAGCCAAAGGCAAAAAAGAGACCCAGTCATCCTGATCAGCAGACACAAAGCATCTTAGATAAGTCTCCAATGTCTGGTTTGTTCTCTCAGTTTGACCATTGGTCTGAGGATGAAATGCCGAGGAGAAAGACAATTGAACACCCAGTTTAGAACAAAAAGTCCTCCAAAATCTGGAAACAAACTGGACTCCTATGTCAGACACAATGTTCTCAGGAATGCCGTGTAAACGAACCACGTGCTGAAGGAACAACGGCACCAATTCAGAGGAGGAAGGCAACTTAGGTAATGGCACAAGATGTATCATTTTGGAAAACCTATCACAAATTACCCAGATGGTGGTCATTCTCTGAGAAACAGGAAGATCGGAAATGAAATCCATAGAGATATGGGTCCATGGTCTCTTGGGCACAGGCAATGGCATCAACAAACCACTAGAGCGAGAGCAAGGCTTGGAGCGAGAGCAAGTCCCGCAGGACTGCACAAATTCCCTGACATCACGAGACAAGGTAGGCCACCAAAAGGACCGACTAACCAAGTCTCTGGTACCAAAAATTCCGGGATGCCCAGCCAATGCGGAACAATGAATCTCAGACATCACACTCTTTTTCCATTGGTCCGGGACAAACAATTTTCCAACAGGGCAGCGCTCGGGCCTATCCTCCTGACACCCCTCCAGAGCAAGTCTCAAATTGGGCGAGATGGCGGAAAGAACTACACCCTCTTTCAAAATAACAGAAGGATCAGATAACTCAGGAGAGTCCGCAAGGAAACTCCTCGAGAGGGCATCCGCCTTAACATTCTTAGTGCCAGGAAGAAAGGAAACCACAAAATTAAAACGTGTGAAAAACAAGGCCCACCTGGCCTGTCTAGGATTGAGTCGCTTGGCAGATTCCAGATAGACCAGATTCTTATGGTCCGTAAGGACCACCACCTGATGTTTGGCTCCCTCCAGCCAATGTCTCCACTCTTCAAAAGCCCACTTCATGGCCAATAACTCCCGATTACCCACGTCATAATTACGTTCAGTAGGAGAAAATTTTCGAGAGAAAAAGGCACAAGGGTTACTTTTAGAGGTCTCTGGATCTTTTTGGGACAAAACGGCACCTGCCCCAATTTCAGAGGCATCAACCTCCACCTGAAATGGCAGAGAAACATCAGGCTGCCGTAGAACAGGAGCAGAAGTGAATCTCTGCTTAAGTTCCTGAAATGCAGAGACTGCCTCAGGAGGCCAATTCACCACATCAGAACCCTTTCTGGTCAAATCAGTTAATGGTTTAACAATAACCGAGAAATTACCAATAAATTTACGATAAAAATTGGCAAAACCCAAAAATCTCTGAAGAGCCTTTAATGAAGTAGGTTGGACCCAATCACAGATGGCCTGAACCTTGACCGGGTCCATTTCAATAACAGATGGGGACAAAATGAATCCAAGAAATGAGATCCTCTGTACGCCAAAAAGACACTTTGATCCCTTCACATACAGAGCATTCTCTCTCAAAATCTGGAATACAGTTCGAACATGTTTCACATGAGAGTCCCAGTCATTAGAAAAAATCAAGATATCATCCAAATAAACAATCAGAAATTTGTCCACAAAATCCCTGAAAATGTCATTCATGAAGGACTGGAAGACGGAAGGAGCATTAGTGAGCCCAAAGGGCATCACTAGGTACTCAAAATGCCCTTCAGGGGTATTGAATGCCGTCTTCCATTCATCCCCGTGCTTAATGCGAATAAGGTTATACGCCCCCTGAGGTCAAGCTTGGTAAACCAAGTAGCGTTTTTCACCCTGGAAAACAGGTCAGAAATCAAGGGTAACGGGTATTGATATTTCACAGTAATATTGTTCAAGAGACGATAATCAATACACGGCCTTAATGAACCATCTTTTTTGGCCACAAAGAAAAAACCGGCACCTAAGGGTGAAGAGGATGGTCTGATATGACCCTTCTCCAATGATTCCTTGATATAAGACCGCATAGCGTCATGTTCAGGTACAGACAAGTTAAAAAGGCGACCTTTAGGGAATTTACTACCCGGCACTAATTCAATAGCGCAGTCATAGCTCCTATGGGGAGGCAAGGATGCAGATTTACTTTCGCTAAACACATCAGAAAAATCAATCAAAAAGTCAGGAACATCCTGAGCCTGGGGGGAGGCAGAAAAAACAGGAGTGTTGGTATTAACACATTGGCAGCCCCAACTGGTTACAGACACAGATTTCCAATCCAAAACAGGATTATGAGACTGTAACCAAGGGAAACCCAGCACGATAATGTCATGCAGATTATATAGAACCAAAAATTTGCAGCACTCCTGGTGATCAGGTTCAACCCTCATTATCACCTGAGTAGAAAACTGGGGTTTATTCTCAGCCAAAGGGGTAGAATCGATCCCCAGTAGGGGAATAGACTTCTGTAGGGGTATCAAGGGAAACCCACAACGTTTAGCAAAATCATAATCCATCAGGTTAATAGCTTCTCCAGAATCAACGAAAGCCTGAGCAGAAAATGAGGACAGAGAGCATATCAGAGTGACAGTTAATAAAAACTTAGTCTGAACACTACCCAAGACAACTGAGCGTGCAAAACGTCTTCCCCGCTTAGGGCAGACTGAAATAGCATGAGAGGCATCACCACAGTAGAAACATAACCCATTGCGCTTTCGAAAATCATGACGCTGTGCCCCAGACACCACTCTATCACACTGCATGGGTTCAGAAGCTGGTTCACAAGGCAACACCATTCCACGCATACTTCTCCGCTCACGCAAACGTCTGTCAATTTGAATCGCTAATGACATAGAATCATTGAGACCAGAGGGGACAGGGAATCCCACCATAACATCCTTTACATTATCTGACAGACCCTTCCGGAAAAGGGCCGCCAAAGCGTCGTCATTCCATTTGGTCAGGACTGCCCACCTACGGAATCTCTGACAGTATAACTCAGCGTCATCAAGCCCCTGATTTAATGCCAACAAGGCTTTTTCAGCTTGATCAGTGACGTTAGGCTCATCGTACAATAACCCCAAAGCCTGAAAAAATGCATCAACATCACTCAAAACAGGATCCCCAGGTTATCAGGGAAAAAGCCCAATCCTGAGGATCGCCGCGCAGGAGAGAGATGATAATTTGAACCTGCTGCGCTGCGTTTCCTGAGGACTTAGATTTTAAGGCAAAAAACAATTTACAATTATTTTTGAAATTCTGAAACTTAGCTCGATCCCTAAAAACAAATCTGGCATGGGGATCCTAGGTTCCACAACAGGCAACCTAGCAAGATATGCAGCAATACTCTGAACCTCAGTGGCAAGCTGATCCACACGGCCAGACAACTGTGCAAACTCCATTGAGAGAAAAGATCCTCCCAGCACCCAGAGATACAGAGGGAAAAAAATGCAACAAACAGAAAAATATCTCTGACAACTCTGACAACCTTTTTTCTTTCACAATATTTTTTCCCTTCTGTGAGTACCATACAATTTTCAATTTTTAGGCCAGTGATACTGTTATGTTTCGGTAGCTGAGGAGTGCAGGTAAAAAAGGCAATACACCAGAGCAGTTGGAATCTATGAGATTGCAGTACCCTGACTAACCACCACAACTAGAGGCAGCCGTGGAGCGTTCCTACGTTGGTCCTAGACGCCTCGTCACAGCCTGAGAAACTAACTACACCTAAAGATAGAAATAGGAAAGCTATCTGCCCCGGAGCAGAACCCCAAAGATAATAGAAAGCCCCCAAACATGTAATGGCGGTTAGACAAGAGGAAATACTGACACAGAAAGAAAATAGTATGAGCAAACGCTGGGGCCCAAACTATCTAAATAGAAAAGGACAGGAAGGGTACTTACTGCAATCCCAGAAAACCCTGAAAAGCACCAACTCTACTAATTTCAAAATCACCTGAGATCACACGACCTCTACCACCTAAATTAGTTCTCTGGTGTAACAAAATCAAAACAGCAGCCACTGAAAAAACTGGAAAAAGCAAAAGTAGAAAACTCAGTGGCTGAACTAAACAGAGAGGGCAAAAGCCCCCGGAGGGGACCAGGAAGGCCCCCACAGAAGTGCAGGACAAAATGCAAAAATACAGCACAAACACAAAAGAAGATAATGTCTTATCTGTTAGCAGGAGATGCAGACACGACACAGCAGGCTACAAGGGAAACTGGAATGAAGGATTCAGACCAGAAAAATTGATCACCGGCAACCCTGATGGGAAAATGACTCCCTTATATAAGACCAGTCAGTAACACCTGATTCCCAGTCCTCACAATCTTCACTAGCACCGCTTGTAACCACCAGAGGGAGCCTCTGCTCAGAACTCATCTCAAACACATTCACAACAAACATGCCTCTTTGGGCTACATTCCCATAATCAGCTTTTGGTGAGTTTTTCATGTAGCAGATTTTCTTCACCATTTCTACACCCATTAAATAAAATAGGTTACTTGCATGTTTTCAGAAATACAAAGCGTAAAAAAAATCATCGGAACGTAGCCCAAAAACAGGAGTGGATACTAAACACAGAAATATACCGAAATTATAATTCTCTTTTCATTTTTATTGATAAAGCACTTTGTATACATTTTCAATTTTGACAAAAATATAAATGCAGATATAAAAAATAAAATATAAGTAAAAACATTTTCATTCATCATCATGGATAAGATACAGAGGTAACAACAAAGTACATTCAACTTGATAGGAAACCATAACAAATGCAATATGAAATATTGCTATAGGAATATATCATCAAACCAAACTCTGTCTGCCTACCCACAATAAACAACCCTGAGCTGCAGAATGTCGAAAGTACATTGGGTTTCTGAAATTAGTCTACTCATCTATGATTTGTGTAGGGAGTAGGTGTTATCTGAGCATGCTCAGGTGTTATCAGAGTATCTTCAGTGTTCTCGAATAATATGTTCAAGTTCCCATGGCTGCATGATTCGCGGATGTAAGGCTACTTTCACACCTGCGCCTTTTTGCGCTGCGTTTCAAGCGCACATCAAACGCATTTAAAAAACGCGTGCAATCGCTTGTAAACGCTGCGATATTTTGACGCATCAGCGTGCACATTACGACAAAAAAATGCAGCGTTTGTATGCGATTGTAAGCGATTTCAAGCGTTTTTACATGCGTTTGCGTTTTTTTCGGCACATGGGTTGTCTACGTGTCACATTTCTATCATCTCTATCATCTCTGTCTCTCATCTGTCTCTATCATCTGTCTCTATCATTATCATATCTGTCTCTATCATCTCTGGCTCTATCATCTCTGTCTCTATCATCTCTGGCTCTATCATCTCTGGCTCTATCATCTGTCTCTATTATCTCTGTCTCTATCAACTCTTTCTCTATCATCTCTGTCTCTCATCTGTCTCTATCATCTCTATCATCTGTCTCTATCATTATCAAATCTGTCTCTATCATCTCTGGCTCTATCATCTCTGGCTCTATCATCTCTATCATCTGTCTCTATCATTTCCGTCTCTATCAACTCTTTCTCTATCATCTCTGTCTCTGTCACCTTCTTTATATCTACACTCCTCACAAACATTGTTGCTTGTGTAGGGGGTGTTTTAAACAAGTGTCTAGACATTAGTAACTCAAAAATCCATGCGCATGCCAGCGCCCCCATAGACTGTAATGTTATTTTTTGCGCATAGCGTGCCCATGCGCTTTTTTAAGGTGGTTGGGCGGAAAAAAAATGCAACATGTAGCGTCTAGCGCGTATGGGCGCACACCTGCAAAATGTGCAGCGCACGACAAACGCAGGTGAACGAGTGCAAGCGCTAGACCCTGCGCCCGCCATGTTAAAGATAGGGGAACATTGCGCTTGCGACCGATAGCGCGCGATGCGCTGCGCGATAAAACGCAAGTGTGAAAGTAGCCTTAGACAGCCACAACACATGCGGGGATTACCTAACAAACAGTAATATAGTAATTAAACATATAGTTAAAAAAGAAAGATTTTCAAGCTAAGTTGTTGATAACAGTAGAAATAATTTATAGAAATTTCCTTACATTCCATATTAACCGTGTATGTTAAGTATGATTGGATAAAAACATTTCTTTGTGTTTTAAAATGTCGTACCACATCGTATCTGTGACCCCTGATGTTTTTCGTCAGGGCTCTCATGTTGCTGGTGCTGTAGATTTTGGCAATGCTGCATAAATATCGTTTTTGGCCCAAAGTAAGGTCTGCATGCTAAAATATAAAACATAAATGAAAAAACTAATTTTCACCGATTAGTAGTTAACTTCATAGAGTTGTTATATTTATCTAGAATATTATCTACAAGCCAATGCTGCTGCTTGAGTGCCTCACTCCAGATGCCCCACTGGTTTTGGTGGAATGGGCCAACCATCTGATGTATATGGGGGCCTTTTGACTTTCCCAGTAGCGGTGGAAAAATGATCGGTCAGTTGGAATTTCAACGGCTGATCCTTTGTTTTCAGTGGAGATAAGCCACAGCCAGTGGAGTCTGATAGCGCCGTTCTCCACTATCCCCGCTGAAAACACAAGACCACTCAGCCAAGGCATACTTCTGTAGATGCAACTGTAGGGTGTATTGTCTGTCTATAAATCTTATGCAAGAAGCTTCAATATGAAACCAGAGGAATGTGGAGGTACAAAACGGCCCTACAGGATTTTATACACCTTATATTATCGCCTCAGAAAACTTTGACCCTAAGGCCGGGGTCACACTTGCGAGAAACTCTCACGAGTCTCGCACCTCAATACCCGGCACTGCCGCCAGCACTCGGGACTGGAGTGTGCGGCTGCATGTATTTCTATCCACCTCAACGCTCCGGTCCGAGTGCCGGCGGCAGTGCCGGGTATTGAGGTGCGAGACTCATGCGAGTTTCTCGTAAGTGTGACCCCGACCTAAAACCCCCTTCCATCCCCATCTCCAAATCCCTCTACAAAAAATTCACATTAGATAACCCCTACATTTTACTTTATTCTGATATTTACTTTAATTTCTGCTATTTGTACACTAAAATACTGTCAGTAAAAAAGACTCTATCTTCAGATATGCTTCATTCTTCATAGTCCTTGGAATTTTGACAGTTTTAACCTGCTGTCTTACAGGAACACTCTGCAGTCTGCTTCCTTTCTGTGGTTCCTTTGAATTCATATTAGGATGAGTTCCTTTAAAAAAATGGAAACAATTCTTGTTCTACAATCTGTAATGCAGTAATTCTGCACATAAAGTTTACAGAGTTCACAGAAACACCTATTTCCATATTTATTGCTATAAGAAGGGGATTCACTTTGGATGTCCTTGAGGAAAACTGATTGAAGCTGTTTAAAACCAATCTACGGTAATACCCTCACTGCAAATATTAAGAGTTAGTCCAGCTGCCCCACTGCAACGAGAGGAATCCCCTGACATTTACTTATTATAACTATCTTAAAATTAAGGAATTATCATGAAAAAAATACAATTATTTAAATCAGGTTTTTATTATTAACATGTTTTTATTGATCTGAAACATAAAAAATCTAAGGAGTCGGAATAAGCTGACAATTTCATGGAGCTTTCATGTCAGCTTTGCCGTATAGACTGGGGTAGTATGAACACAGTCCTGTTATTATTATAAAAAAGGAGTTTTCTGTGTTTTTTATTTAAGTTAGCTATGGAAGGGAAGATAAAAAAACAAAAAAAGGCATGCTTACCTGAGAAATCTGCCCTTCCCTGCAACTGTCTCAGCCAGACCGGAAGAGATGACGTTGCGACTACCATTCACCTGACCTTGCAGCCAATCAGTGGACAAGTGGTTATGATGTCATCTTTACTGGTCCGGGAGCAATGATTGGCGCAACAGTGCTGGAGCGGAGGACAGATTCCCGGGACAAGTATGCTTTCTTTATTTTATAAGCATCCCTTCCCATACCTTACCTTTACAAAAGACCGTACAACTCCATTACTTCTCTACTGTATTGCTGGAGATCTAGATAAGGCAAGGTAGTAACACTACAATATTTACACACATACGGATGATTGCGGTCAGTCCTAAGGTCTGTTATTGGCAGCAGCGGTCACTTGCACATTTATGGCATGTCATCAGGAACTAAGCAGACCGGGGACCATAATAATGGCAGCCAGCGCAAGTATAACTTAATTTTTTCTATTATATTATTTCTTCCTCATGGACAATTTATTTTTAAATACTAGAAAACCTCTATAGGGCATGTAAGTTAATTAAAATGAAGTAACTCTGGTAACTAACGTGGAAAGAAATCGACCAGCCACATTTTTGGTACATAACCAGAAGTAGTGCAGGATGTGGTAGTGTGCAATAGTTACAACGATACTGTCACGCTGTCTAGCAGATGTATAAATATATAATGTCAGTAATCTATCAAGTGGGACAACATTCTATATAACATATAAATAGGTAACATTAACATGTATATATAGCATAGTATTACCTGACATAATATCCTGTGGGTCAATACTGAATCCTTTTCACGCTGTCTCTGGCTAGAGGTGGACCGGGGTCTATGCTGACCCTAAACTGGGGTCCTGACTAGTCCCTCTACCTGGAGGTACTGTTAAAGGTACAGAGGTCCAGGCCACCAGCGTAAACCCTGTCTCCTATAAATCCCTGACCACTGTAATCTAGTCCTTAGAAGGACCCTGATTACCACCATAGGGAATGGACAGGTAAAGGTTAACAAACAGTATAGACAAACGAGACAGACAGGGGATAAAGTAAATACTGTCTTTCATACAACATATAAACACAGAGGGAACACCAAAGGTCTAGGAGATAAACTATAAGCAAGGAGAGGAGAAACAACAAAGGAGCTCTTAGCTTAAGCCTTCTCAGAACCGATCCTATCTGCAGTCTGTATGAATGCTTTCACCGGCATCTAACCAGCAGACTGGCAGGAATATAAAGGAAGCTAATTAGAACATAATCAAAAGCAGCCGGGCGAGGCTGGACCTAGTCTTAGCAAAGAGCTAGGTAAAATTAACTCCCTCATTACCAAACACAAAGAAACAGCAACTCAGCTGCGAGAAGTCAGAATGTGCAATCGCGACGATCTTCGTGGCGATGCACCCATGACAGTACCCCCCCTTCTACGAGGGGCCTCCGGACCCTCAGGGCCAGGTCTGTCCGGGTAAGTCGTGTGGAAGGTCCGAACCAATCGATCTGCGTTAATCTCAGACGCAGGAACCCACGTCCTCTCCTCAGGACCATATCCCTTCCAATGAACCAAATACTGAAGGGACCGGCGATTCAGACGTGAGTCAATGATCTTCAACACTTGAAATTCTAAGTTACCATTGACCACCACTGGAGGAGGAGGTAGAAGTGACGGTCTAACTGGCGCCCACGTACCTCTTTAGCAACGATTTGTGGAATACATTACGGATTTTAAACGTAGGAGGGAGGTCCAGACGAAATGCCACAGGATTAATTATAGAACTGATCCTGTATGGACCGATGAACCTGGGACCCAGTTTCCAGGAGGGAACTTTGAGTTTTATATTCTTGGTAGACAACCACACCAGATCGTTCACACCTAGGTCCGGACCAGACACTCTCCTCCTATCAGACCTCCGCTTGAAACGGTTCCCCATAGCACTCAGACCATTCAGCACTCCTCTCCAAACTGAAGCAAGTGACGACGAGAATCGTTCCTCCTCAGGAACCCAGATGGACGGGTATGTGGGGTCTTAGAGCGAGCACAAACTCCACAGGACGCGACAAAAGTTATTACCTCTTTATTTAAGTTAGGCCACCAAAACCGGCGAGAAAGGAGATCCACAGTTGCTTTACTCCCTGGATGTCCTGCTAAAGCAGAACTATGATGTGCCTCGATAACTTTTTGTCTTAACTGATTAGGAACAAACAGTCTCCCTGGAGGTCCTACAGGGGCGTCCCCCTGAGCCTCCAACACCTCCTCCTCAAGCTCAGAGCACACAGCCGACACCACCACTCCCTCCTGAAGGATAGGAACCGGGCCATCCGTCTTTCCGGCCCCTGGGAAACTACGAGATAAGGCATCAGGAAGCAGTTTTATTGAGCAGTCATACGTGCGATGAGGAGGTAACTTTTGACACCCCTCCTCTGAGAACATCTCCCCAAAGTCCTCCAGAAAAGGAGGCAAAGTCCTAGGCACGACCGCACCGATGACCGTGTTCATGCAGTTATTCTTGCAAAATTCACCCACTGGCTTATCTTTCTGGATTGCCAATCAATCACTGGGTTATGTTTAGCCAACCAAGGAAGTCCCAACACAATAGGAGTAGGAAGACCCTCCAACACATAACAAGACAACTGTTCTTTATGTATTGCCCCTACTCGAAGGTCTATGTTATGAACAGCTTGTACAAAGCTACCTTGACCGAGAGGTCTGGCGTCAATAGAAAGTATAGGGATCGGTTTGGCCAATACACTCAGTTGCATACCTTGCACCTGGGCAAACCGAGCGTCCACCATATTAGCCCCAGACCCACTATCAAGAAGAACAGAAATCCTCTCAACTCTCGCACCAACCACCACCTCCGCAGGCACGAGAAATTGAGACGGACCTGGGGACGAAATACCTACTCCCAGGTTGTCGTCCACCACACAACCTGGGATTAACAGTTTTTCGGTGACTTTTTTGCTCAATGAGGCACGGGAGGGACACCCCCCAACAAAATGTCCCTCTCTCCCGCAGAAGAAACACCTTCTTGTCTTGCGGCGCACCGCTGATTCCCTCCTACAAAATGATGTCCCTCCCAACTGCATAGGTTCCTCAGAACAGACCAGGGGAACCTCAATATAAGGGACTTTAGTAGTGGGTGGAGTCATAACAGGGGGCGGAGTTACCTCGCACCTCCCCCGAAGCCGTCTATCAATACGAATAGCAAGGGCCATAGCAGCCTCCAGTGACGGAGGAGAATCATACTGAGCCAAAACATCTTTTAATTTGTCAGATAACCCTTGACAAAACTGGCTCCTAAGAGCTGGGTCATTCCACTGAGTATCTGTGGCCCATCTACGGAACTCAGAAGAAAATTCCTCCGCCGGACGATCTCCCTGCTGTATCCTACGTAACTTCGTTTCAGCAAGGGAGACCCGATCCGGGTCATCATACACCAGCCCCAGGGCAGCAAAAAATCGATCTACTGACTGGAGGGCCGGGGAGCCCGGAGGAAGAGAGAACGCCCAGGATTGAGGGTCCCCTTGTAAGAGCGAGATGACAACTCCCACCCTCTGCTCCTCACTCCCCGATGACCGAGGCCGTAGCCGAAAGTACAATTTACATGCCTCCCGGAAGGTAAAAAATTTGTCCCGCCAACCAGTGAACCTGTCCGGGAGAGCAACCTTAGGTTCAGATCTGGTTTGCTCCGGGGGGGACAAGACCTTGGACTTAATGTCCGTAAGCTCCATGGACAACTTCTGCAACTGCAGGGCAAGCTGGGCTACTGGATCCATGGTAGCTGGGGAGAATCTTTAGTATGGCCGGTGAAAATGTCACGCTGTCTAGCAGATGTATAAATATATAATGTCAGTAATCTATCAAGTGGGACAACATTCTATATAACATATAAATAGGTAACATTAACATGTATATATAGCATAGTATTACCTGACATAATATCCTGTGGGTCAATACTGAATCCTTTTCACGCTGTCTCTGGCTAGAGGTGGACCGGGGTCTATGCTGACCCTAAACTGGGGTCCTGACTAGTCCCTCTACCTGGAGGTACTGTTAAAGGTACAGAGGTCCAGGCCACCAGCGTAAACCCTGTCTCCTATAAATCCCTGACCACTGTAATCTAGTCCTTAGAAGGACCCTGATTACCACCAAAGGGAATGGACAGGTAAAGGTTAACAAACAGTATAGACAAACGAGACAGACAGGGGATAAAGTAAATACTGTCTTTCATACAACATATAAACACAGAGGGAACACCAAAGGTCTAGGAGATAAACTATAAGCAAGGAGAGGAGAAACAACAAAGGAGCTCTTAGCTTAAGTCTTCTCAGAACCGATCCTATCTGCAGTCTGTATGAATGCTTTCACCGGCATCTAACCAGCAGACTGGCAGGAATATAAAGGAAGCTAATTAGAACATAATCAAAAGCAGCCGGGCGAGGCTGGACCTAGTCTTAGCAAAGAGCTAGGTAAAATTAACTCCCTCATTACCAAACACAAAGAAACAGCAACTCAGCTGCGAGAAGTCAGAATGTGCAATCGCGACGATCTTCGTGGCGATGCACCCATGACAGATACCTGGTTTGTTTGCAATCTGTTGCTCCTCAGCAGTAAAATTTGCCTTTTTATTTATATGCAAATTAGACTTCAAGTGCACTTGGGGTGTAATGATGCACTTGCAGTCCATAACTTCTTTCACTTCTTCCCACCCGGCGCCGTCCTTTGCTACTTGACAGTGGAGACATAGGGCTTAATTCATTACTTTCCTGATTCCTCAATTATCTTTGTTTTTACCGTGTTTTGTGACTTTTTAGGACAAACAGTTATACATTTTGCAAAATGGTGTAAAAATTGCACAGGAATTTCAAGTGTACATAAAATATCTCTGGGACAGGGACTGGAGGATACTAGGAAAACAATTTTGCAACTTTTCGAAAAGTCGCAAATAATTAATTAGTAGAAAACTTCTGGAAACCTGAACGTCATGCAAAGTAGCAAACTAAAAAAAAAATGGCGAACATATTTAAAAAAGGTTTAATAAAAGTCACAAATGGAAAGATGAATATAGTGCAAACAATAAAGATAGAAATATGCTAAAAAGTCAACAAATTCTTGTAATGAACTGGAGCCATAGTCTCTGCTATATTACGTCACCTCTCTCTCTGGCTGAAATATCTCACACGCAGAGCCTTTCTTCTGGCTGATGCATGTAACATGTTACTATGTGTTGCTCAAATCCTTATCTCGTGCTGCGCGTGCCCCAGCCAATTTGGTCTGAAGGGAGAGGTGATGTCTTACAGCTGAGACTGTGTCTACACTGTCATTCAATCAGCAGCGCGCACGCCACCAGGAGAGAAGTGAAGAGGCACTATGGACTGCAGGTGCACAGATACGTTCCCAATGCACTTGCAGTATAATTTGCATATGAATTTCCAATCCTGCACTACCTCTGGTTGTCAATCACTAATGTTGCTGCTGTTTCCCTTTATCAGTGACCTCAGCTTTTGTGTACTTGACTCATTCATGTATTACAAGAAGGACCAGTTAGGCAAAAGATGTCTGACTGGTCACAGCTTTCACCAGGTACATAAGTAACTATGAAAGTGGCTTGTATCTAGGAAAAGTAATTAATAGAACATAAATCTGATCTCACACTCACCTTCTTCAAGATCCTTGTGACTAAAACCCATGGTCCTGAAAAAAAAGATGTAGCTGTGTGTAAATAATATAATATATCATAGTACATAAGAATATACATTAAATCAATATAATATATACTATATAACATACAGAATAATACTATATAGTATATAATATACATTATAACAATCTGTAGCATATCATATACAGTATAACAATTTAATAGACAGTATATAATGTACAGTATAACAACAGAATATATAACATACAGTATATCAATATAATATATTGTATATCATATATTAACATACAGTATAGCAATATAATATATAGTATATGACATACAGAATAATGATATATAGTATAACAATATCATGTATAATAATATACCGTATGACAATGTAATAAGACACAGTATACCAATATAATATATAATTATATTCAGTTTAAAAATATAACATTGTATATCATATATTAACATACATTATAGAAAGATAATATATAGTATATAGCTTACAGTATAACAATATAATATATGATCATTTAGAATATAGCAATATAATAGTTTATTTAGTATAACAATATAATAATATAACATATAAGAATATAATATACAGTATAACAGTATAATATATAATATGCAGTTTAACAGTATAGTATATAATATGCAGTATAACAGTATAATATATAATATGCAGTATAACAATATAGTATATAATGTGCAGTATAACAGTATAGTATATAATATGCAGTATAACAGTATAATATATAATATGCAGTATAACGATATAGTATATAATGTGCAGTACAACAATATAGTATATAATGTGCAGTATAACAGTATAGTATATAATGTGCAGTATAACAGTATAATATATAATATGCAGTATAACAGTATAGTATAAATGTGCAGTATAACAGTATAATATATAATATGCAGTATAACAGTATAATATATAAATATGCAGTATAACGATATAGTATATAATGTGCAGTACAACAATATAGTATATAATGTGCAGTATAACAGTATAGTATATAATGTGCAGTATAACAGTATAATATATAATATGCAGTATAACAGTATAGTATATAATGTGCAGTATAACAGTATAGTATATAATGTGCAGTACAACAATATAATATGCAGTATAACAGTATAGTATATAATGTGCAGTATAACAGTATAGTATATAATGTGCAGTATAACAGTATAGTATATAATGTGCATGTCAGTATTCCGGGTTTTCTAGGTAACTTTGTCAATGATTTTGCCCTTTGTTAAAATGGAGTTTGCTGTTTTGTGTGCCCTACTTCCTGTTCGTTTGTTTAAAACCGGCTCAGGTGCTGGCTTCACTGCTGGAGTATTCTGCTTCCGTTTCCCTGCAACCCAGCTGCTTTGTTCCTCACAGATCTTTTGTGTATTTACCAGGAAAGTGCATGACCTTATCTTCAGGTGTTTCTCAGCCACAGCAGTTTCTACCCATGGCTCTGGACATTCTCTGCATATGTAAGTTGCACAAAGTACTGTGTTATCACTAAACTGTTGACTTGGGAATTTAACCCTTGGTTCACTCCATCTGATAAGAACTGTGTTTCTGAACTGTTGCTGTTTAACCCTTTGTGCATTACCTCTGGTGAGAGCTGTTGGAACTGTTACTGGAACCTTACTGACATATGAACTTGTTGTTGGACTTCACTGAATTAAGCCACAACTGAGATTAACTTGTTCCTGGACCTCCCTGTGTTTTCTGCATACCTGGATCTTACTCTTCACACACCAGCAGTGTGTAAATCCAGCCACGTTACCTGTGCATCAGACTTACCTTGTGGTCACATTTGTGTGAGGACTCCGTCGTAAGAACTTTACCACCCTCGCTATAGAGGTTCAAAGACTTATATATCCGGATTCATATAACTGGACTTGTGTATATATATATGGACTCATTGCATGTCACTACGGGTTGTTTGAATATTGTTTTGGGGTGTTTTGCTGTTTCACAAATACATTATTTGCATTCAAAGAAACCCGTCTCTGATTGTTCATTGCCCCACGCTATCAGAATCCTCGAGTTCCTACAATAGTATTACAGGATACTCCAGCCTAAAAAAGAGGATTCTGCTGGGGCAATGACGGAGACACGGGCAGACAAATTGTTCACCATAGTTAACTCCTTGCAGCAGGAGGTGGCGGCTGCACTCAATCAGATTAGAGACTTGGAGTCTCGGGTTAACCACAATGCACAGGGGTTTGGTCAGGCTCTCCAAGATCTACGTGCTAGGTTAGGTGTCCTGGAGGCCTTACCTACTGAGCCTACCTCATCCACCAGTATGCCCAAATTGCCTCCATTCCGTTTTAATGGTGACCGAAGTCAATTCCGTGGGTTTGTTAATCAATGTATATTATTTTTTGATGTACATGCCTCCTACTACCGGTCTGATAGATCTAAGGTTCTATGTATTATTATGTTGTTGACATCACGTGCACTGGCTTGGGCAAATCCTATGGTTGAAAGTCATGATACCCGTCTAAATAATTTGGACAATTTTCTGGCAGCCATGGCGCAAATGTTCGACGATCCTAACCGCCGTGCTACCGCTGAATCTGCCTTGCTTTCCTTACGCCAGGGGAAACGGTCAGTCATAGAATATGTTACTGAATTTAAAAGGTTAGTGGTGGACACTCAGTGGGAAAACAATGCTTTATTACCAATCTTTAGAAAAGGTTTGTCAAATGCAATCAAGGATGAGCTAGCTCGTTCAGAGTCTCCACAGGAGTTTGAATTGTTTATACAGCACTGTGTACGTATTGATATCCGTTTAACTGAACGCAGACAAGAAAAATGGGCCGCTGTAAATCGCATTACTAATTACTCTCTTCCGTACAGGGAAACCACAGGCAAAAACCCGCGAGAGGCTGAGGAGGTGCCTATGCAGGTGGACTCACTGCAGAGACGTGAGAATAATGAACGCCGCGAACACCGTCTCCGTGAGCGCTTATGTTTCTATTGTGGTCAATCGGACCATTTCCTCATCAATTGTCCTAAATGTCCTAGGCGACCCAACAAGGTGTTGGCGGTAGTAGGGGATTATGATAATACAGACGCTGAGTCTGAAGTTTCGGAAACCAGTCTACATCTAGATGCGGTTTTTCCCCCAATACTGATGCCGACTTCCCCTAAAGATCAAGGGGAGAAATATTCACATTGTTCTCTTCCTATACAGATTCAGTGGGAGGAACAGTGGATATCAAGTTCTGCCATGATAGACTCTGGAGCAGGTGGGAATTTCATGGATTCTTCTTTTGCAAAGGAACATGGTATAAAGACACAACTAAGAGCTTCACCAATCACTATGGAAACGGTGGATGGTTCCCCATTAGTTTCTGGACCAGTAGATCGGGAGACAGTGCCTCTGGAGTGTAAGATGGAACCAGACCATCAAGAAACACTTTCATTCATGTTAATATCTTCTCCTCATTTTCCTGTAATTTTAGGAATTCCCTGGTTACGGTCACAAAATCCAATCATCAATTGGGAAACCAAGGAGATAACCTTTCTCCCGAAGTGCAGTTCTACCATCAGTCCAACTGTAGCGGCTCCAGTTACCCAGAACTTGGAAGAGGTGATACAGGTACCTACTCTCCCTCTGATATATCAGGAATTCTCAGACATTTGTGATAAAAGGAAGGCAGATCAACTTCCCCCACATAGACCGTATGACTGCCCCATAGAATTGCTTCCTGGAGCAGCGATTCCTTTCGGCCATGTTTACCCGTTGGCGGCTCCGGAATTAAAATCTTTACGAGAGTATATAGATGAGAATTTAGCCAAGGGGTTTATCCGACCATCTTCTTCACCAGCGGGAGCTCCAATATTCTTTGTAAAGAAGAAGGATGGTACTCTAAGACCCTGCATTGACTACCGGGAGTTAAATAAGGTAACCATTCGTAACAGGTACCCGTTGCCCCTAATTCCAGAATTGTTGGAAAGAGTTCGCCAGGCCAAAGTATTTACCAAATTAGATCTTCGTGGGGCATATAATTTACTCCGTATACGGCCCGGAGACGAATGGAAGACAGCTTTTAGATGCCGGTATGGACATTTTGAATATTTGGTGATGCCATTCGGACTCTGTAACGCTCCTGCTGCTTTTCAACATTTAGCCAACGACATTTTCAGGGATTTATTGGACCAATATGTGGTAATTTACCTTGATGACATCTTAATCTTTTCTGACTCCTTACAGGAACATCAGGAACATGTCAAGACCGTACTTAGACGTTTGAGAGATAATCATTTGTACATCAAACTCGAAAAGTGTGAGTTCCATTGTTCTGAAATTCAATTTTTAGGCTATGTTATCTCGCCTCAGGGATTGAATATGGAGTCCAGCAAGATCCAGGCAATCTTGGACTGGCCGGTACCAGGAAACATTAAGGAGGTACAGCGATTCATTGGCTTTGCTAACTTTTATAGACGGTTTATCCGAAATTTTTCAGAAATTGTCCGTCCCATCACTCTCCTCACCAAGAAGGGGAAGAAGTTTGAATGGTCTTCGCAAGCTCAGGAAGCCTTTGATCGCCTGAAGGGTTGTTTTACCACGGCTCCAATATTGATGCATCCGGATCCTGCACAGCCTTTTATCGTGGAGGTGGACGCGTCTGACTGTGCATTGGGAGCTATCCTCTCACAACGTACCGGAGACAAAGGTTTGCTGCACCCGTGTGCCTTCTTCTCTCGTAGGTTATCTTCTGCAGAACTTAACTATGATGTGGCAGATAAGGAACTTTTGGCAATTATTTCTGCCTTTAAGGAATGGAGACATCATTTGCAGGGGGCAACTCAGCAGGTAGTAGTACTCACGGATCATCGCAATTTGGAATTCCTTAAGTCTGCCAGGTGTCTTTCTCCTCGACAAGCTAGGTGGAGTTTGTTCTTGAACCAGTTTAATTTTATTATTTCGTACCGCCCAGGTTCACGTAATGGGAAAGCTGACGCATTATCCCGAATCCATACCGTGGATTCCGTGCCTGGGACCCCGTCGAAGACCATCTTGTCGGAGGCCAATTTCGTTGGAGTGCTCCGGAACCGGGACTTGTGGCAGGAGATCAAGCTGGCCTATGACGGTGACGTATTTCTTGCAGCTCCACCTGACAATGTGAATCTTGTCCTTCGGAATGGTGTGTGGCTTAGAGATCGATGTATTTATGTCCCAGAGGCTGTAAGACTTCGAGTTCTCAAATTGGTCCACGACTCTAAATTGGCTGGTCATAGGGGGGTACAGAAGACGCAGGAATTGTTAACTCGTTTTTTTTGGTGGCCTACCTGCTTGAAGGATGTGAATGACTATGTCCGCTCTTGTGAAGTTTGTGCCCGGTACAAGGTTCCTCGCGTTTCACCTACTGGTCTTCTTAAACCGCTACCTGTACCGTCTCGCCCTTGGGGTCTATTTCGATGGACTTTATTGTGGAGTTACCCACCTCTGGTGGTAAAAATACTATTTTGGTGGTAGTAGATCGTTTAACGAAAGCTGCTCATTTCATTCCGTGTGCTGGTCTTCCCTCAGCTACAGAGACAGTAGATCTAGTTATCCAGAACATTTTCCGGCTGCATGGGGTACCAGATGACATCATTTCTGACCGGGGAATACAATTTACCTCTAGATTTTGGAAAGGATTTTGTTCTGCGCTCCACATTAATGTTTGCTTGTCTTCTGCATACCATCCTCAGACCAACGGGCAGACCGAACGGACAAATCAAACCTTGGAGCAATATCTACGCTGTTACGTCAGTCATTTGCAGGACGATTGGCTGAAGCTACTTCCTCTAGCGGAATTTTCGTACAACAACTCCCAAAGCAGTTCCACGAAGGTAACGCCTTTTTTGCCAACCTGGGTTATCATCCAAGTATTTTGCCTAGGTCTCCGGTTACGATTTCGGTACCAGCGGTTGAAGACAGAGTGACGGCGTTGCAACGTAATCTTGAAGTTTTGAAGGACTCCCTGACCACAGCACAGGAGCGTTACAAGAAGTCGGCTGATAGATTCCGGAAACCAGCACCTATGTATAAGGTAGGAGACTCAGTTTGGTTGTCCACCAAGAATCTAAAATTGGGTGTTCCTTCGCAGAAACTGGGACAGAAATTCATCGGTCCATTCAAGATCACTGGGATTGTGAGCTCTGTTGCCTGTCGGTTGAAGCTACCACGGACTTTAAAGGTACACCCAGTATTTCATGTTTCCTTATTAAAACCAGTCTCTCCTAACACGTTTCAGGGACGTATCGTACCTCCCCCTCCACCAGTGTTGGTTGATGGCGAAGAACAATTCGTGGTACAGGATATTGTTAATTCGAGACTTCATAGAAACCGGCTTCAGTATCTAGTTAGATGGCAAGGTTACTCTCCTGAAAATGATTCTTGGGAACCAGTAAGTAACATCAATGCGCCTCTGAAGATTGCTCAGTTTCATCGGAGATACCCGGACAGGCCTGGTCCAGGACCGTCCGGAGGCCGTCTTTAGGGGGGAGTAATGTCAGTATTCCGGGTTTTCTAGGTAACTTTGTCAATGATTTTGCCCTTTGTTAAAATGGAGTTTGCTGTTTTGTGTGCCCTACTTCCTGTTCGTTTGTTTAAAACCTGGCTCAGGTGCTGGCTTCACTGCTGGAGTATTCTGCTTCCGTTTCCCTGCAACCCAGCTGCTTTGTTCCTCACAGATCTTTTGTGTATTTACCAGGAAAGTGCATAACCTTATCTTCAGGTGTTTCTCAGCCACAGCAGTTTCTACCCATGGCTCTGGACATTCTCTGCATATGTAAGTTGCACAAAGTACTGTGTTATCACTAAACTGTTGACTTGGGAATTTAACCCTTGGTTCACTCCATCTGATAAGAACTGTGTTTCTGAACTGTTGCTGTTTAACCCTTTGTGCATTACCTCTGGTGAGAGCTGTTGGAACTGTTACTGGAACCTTACTGACATATGAACTTGTTGTTGGACTTCACTGAATTAAGCCACAACTGAGATTAACTTGTTCCTGGACCTCCCTGTGTTTTCTGCATACCTGGATCTGACTCTTCACACACCAGCAGTGTGTAAATCCAGCCACGTTACCTGTGCATCAGACTTAAGTACTGCCACACTAACAATCCGCTAGCGATCACGATAACGACGCATACTAATGCGATCGCTAGCGGGATTGTTTCTATATCGCTAAATGCGGCCACATTTAGCGATATAGTTAACGACGCTATCGCCGTTAGCGATCTTCTTAACGACTTTAGCGGTACAAAAGTACCGCTAAATCGCTAAGAAAAGGTGCCACACTAGCGATATATACTTCCAGCGGGAGCGCCGACGAGAAAATAGGGTCCGGAACAATTCCAGCGACGAGCGAGATCACAGCAGGAAGCTCGTCGCTGGCAGCTGCCGCACTGAACAACATCGCTAACGGGATCGCTAAATAGTGACGTTTTTTAGCGATCCCGTTAGCGATATTGTTCAGTGTGGCATACCCTTTACCTTGTGGTCACATTTGTGTGAGGACTCCGTCGTAAGAACTTTACCACCCTCGCTATAGAGGTTCAAAGACTTATATATCCGGATTCATATAACTGGACTTGTGTATATATATATGGACTCATTGCATGTCACTACGGGTTGTTTGAATATTGTTTTGGGGTGTTTTGCTGTTTCACAAATACATTATTGCATTCAAAGAAACCCGTCTCTGATTGTTCATTGCCCCACGCTATCAGAATCCTCGAGTTCCTACAATAGTATTACAGTGCAGTATAACAGTATAGTATATAATATGCAGTATAACAGTATAATATAATATGCAGTATAACGATATAGTATATAATGTGCAGTATAACAATATAATATATAATGTGCAGTATAACAGTATAGTATATAATGTGCAGTATAACAGTATAGTATATAATATGCAGTATAACAGTATAATATATAATATGCAGTATAACGATATAGTATATAATGTGCAGTATAACAGTATAATATATAATATGCAGTATAACGATATAGTATATAATATGCAGTATAACAGTATAATATATAATATGCAGTATAACAATATAGTATATAATATGCAGTATAACAGTATAATATATAATATGCAGTATAACGATATAGTATATAATGTGCAGTATAACAGTATAATATATAATATGCAGTATAACGATATAGTATATAATATGCAGTATAACAGTATAATATATAATATGCAGTATAACGATATAGTATATAATGTGCAGTATAACAGTATAATATATAATATGCAGTATAACGATATAGTATATAATATGCAGTATAACGATATAGTATATAATATGCAGTATAACAGTATAATATATAATATGCAGTATAACGATATAGTATATAATGTGCAGTATAACAGTATAATATATAATATGCAGTATAACGATATAGTATATAATGTGCAGTATAACAGTATAATATATAATATGCAGTATAACGATATAGTATATAATATGCAGTATAACAGTATAATATATAATATGCAGTATAACGATATAGTATATAATGTGCAGTATAACAGTATATATATATAATATGCAGTATAATCAGTATAGTATATATAATTGCAGTATAACGATTATTAAGCGTATAACTATAATATATAATATGCAGTATAACGATATAGTATATATATGCAGTATAACAGTATAATATATAATATGCAGTATAACGATATAGTATATAATATGCAAAGTTAATAAACAGTATAACATATATAATATGCAGTATAACGAGTATAGATATATAGCATATGAGTAATAACGTATTAATAATATATAATTGCAGTTATAAGATAATTAGTATATAATGTGCAGTATAACAGTATAATATATAATATGCAGTATAACATATATATAAGTATATAATATAGTGCAGTATAACAGTATAGTATATAATGATGCAGTATAACAGTATAGTATATAATGCTTACAGTATAATATATAATAAGCAGTATAACAGTATAAGTATATAATGTGCAGTATAACAGTATAATATATAATGTGCAGTATAACAGTATAATATATAATGTGCAGTAAACAGTATAGTATATAATGTGCAGTATAACAGTATAGTATATAATTGCAGTATAACAGTATAATATATAATATGCAGTATAACAGTATAGTATATAATGTGCAGTATAACAGTATAATATATAATATGCAGTATAACAGTATAATATATAATGTGCAGTATAACAGTATAATATATAATGTGCAGTATAACAGTATAGTATATAATGTGCAGTATAACATATAGTATATAATGTGCAGTATAACAGTATAGTATATAATGTGCAGTATAACAGTATAATATATAATGTGCAGTATAACAGTATAGTATATAATGTGCAGTATAACAGTAATAATATATAATTGGCAGTATAACAGTATAATATATAATGTGCAGTATAACAGTATAATATATAATGTGCAGTATAACAGTATAGTATATAATGTGCAGTATAACAGTATAATATATAATGTGCAGTATAACGATATAGTATATAATGTGCAGTATAACAGTATAATATATAATGTGCAGTATAACAGTATAATATATAATGTGCAGTATAACAGTATAATATATAATGTGCAGTATAACAGTATAGTATATAATGTGCAGTATAACAGTATAGTATATAATGTGCAGTATAACAGTATATATATAATGTGCAGTATAACGTATAGTATATAATGTGCAGTATAACAGTATAGTATATAATGTGCAGTATAACAGTATAGTATATAATGTGCAGTATAACAATATAATATTTCATGTACAGCTATAGTATGGCTCTCAGCATCATGCACACACGCTGACCTTACAGTGACCTTCTTTTGGTCCTGCTCAGGTGGCATCTTCTTCCCCTTAGAAGCAGGGGCGTTGCAGGCTGCGTGCCCCTCCATCTTCTCTAGCTGCCTCTTCAAGGCATCAGCCTTCTAGGAACATGCCCGGTCTCCATGGTGACACGCGCACTGTGGGATTCACATCTGTCGCCTCCTTGGATGCTCTTGGAGAAAGAAGGCAATAACTGCAGCGCATGCGCAGACTGAGTTATCCATTCTGCAATCTGCATTCGCGGATTGAGCAGTTGCGGCCTCCGTAATGTCCCGGAAGTAAAACCACGTGTAAACAATCGCTGTCTCTGCGTCCTGTGCAGAGACCATGCCTCGCTATGCGCAGCTTGTGATGGGGCCGGCGGGCAGCGGGAAGGTGAGGGCTGCTGACACGGTGTCCCCGAGAATGGCTGCCAGCTGTGCGGACACTTGTGTAGTCACGTGCGGTACCGGCAATGACGCTGACCCTATACTGGGCACAGACAGATGGGAGTGGGGGACAGTTACACAGCTGGAAAGCGCCATCACCGCACATTACAGCTCCGCTTTTCTAGTTTCCCTGCGCTTTATATCCGGGCTCGTTGTCTGTGAGAGGAAACATTCTTGTTTCTATTGAGAGGCTGAAACAGATAGAATAGTTTCCTCAGCTGGGAGTTTGCTCCAATGTATCCAGGATGGGGAACAATCTGGGCAATCAGCAGCACAAATCTGCCTGCAAGGTTTACTGCAATGTGTCAGAGCAGCACGTCCAGCCCACTCTGTCCAGAGGATTGACTGGTGAAACTAGCCAAACCATGGATTATATTCACTTTATAAACGTTGTCCCAGTATATCCTTTTATATCAGGGCATGCTGGGAATTCTAGTTCTACAACTGGATGGCTATAAGCTTCAGAAGTGTAGCTTTGAACGTTCTCACCCCATTACACTAATCCCCTTTCCTTGTGACGTGTTTGTCTTTTCGGCAGAGCACCTACTGTTCTACCATGGTCCAACACTGCGAGGCTCTGAACAGATCGGTTCAGGTTGTAAATTTGGATCCTGCAGCTGAATATTTTGACTATCCAGTCATGGCAGGTAAGCTGTGTCCCAAAATAAGTATATTAAAGGGGTTTTCCCACAAACAAAGTACACCTTAACCAAGAGATCTTGGTATATTAATAATGTATACAATTGGATGTATTTAAAAAAAAAATGTTCCTGTGCTGAGATAATCTTATAAATGTGTACTGTGTAATGGCTGTGTCTGACCGTTGTGACAGTGTCACTGGTTTTATATGTGAGGGGAGGTATGTGTCACACAGGATGCTCTCCTGTGTGAACTAAGACCTACTTTATTATCTGCCAGCATGTTATATGTTAAAAGGGTGTGGCTGAGCAATGTATAAAAGCTCAGTCCTGTTTTTTTTTCTCTGGTGTGGTCTGGAGAGGAAAGACTCCAGACAGTATAGTGGAAGCTACAAAGCTTTCCACAAGGACTTTAGCATTGCAGTTTATGCTACCGAGAGCGGCAAAACCCACTCATCTATGGACTGAGTTATTGTTTTTTTTTTTGTTTTCCTGTTTAACCCAGAGGGGTCATGTTTACTTTTCCTGCGAAACCTGCATGAGTTTATGGCTGATAATAAACCAGCAGAAAGAAAAACCTGAGAACGTGTGTCCTGAGTCTGCCTCCAGGAGAACCGAGCGAGTCGTCTTGCCACAGTTGGTGTGAGAGTGCGTGCAGGATTCCAGGAACACGTGTACCTGCCACAAAGACCGGTGGATGTCCTGGGTGAAGGCTGCCAGACAGCTAGAGAAGTCCGGCAGCATGGAGGAGCTCGTTAAGCACCTGGTCCAGGCCCAGCAGAGCATACAGCAGCAACACCTACAGAGCCAGCAGAGCATACAGCAGGCCCAGCAGAGCATGCAGCAGCAGCACCAGGAGACGACCAAACTGTTGCTTCAACAGATCCAGTTGCAGCAAAAGTCGCAGCAGCAGCACCAGCAGGAGGCGCAACAGCAGATACAGCTTTTGGCAGACGTCATCCAGAGCCGGGCGGCCACCCCAACCCCAGGGCCAACTGATGATTCTCACGTCGGTAAGGCGGGCCATGCAGAAGATGACCCCTGGGGATGATGTAGAAGCATTTCTGACTGTTTTTGAGAGAGTGGCTGATCGGGAGAGACTTCCGCCAGCACAGTGGGCAGAGGTTCTGGCGCCATATTTATCGGGTGAACCCCAAAAAGCATATTTTGACTTGGCACTGCAAGATGCTAAGGAGTATCCCAAACTAAAGACAGAGATCTTAGCACGTCTGGGAGTAAATATGGCAGTAAGAGCCCAGCGAGTTCATCACTGGGCGTATGCTAGCAACAAACCCCCTCGTTCGTAGATGTTTGACCTATTGCATCTTGTTCAGAAGTGGCTACAACCGGAGTCCTCCACTCCGGCCCAGATGGTTGAGCGGGTGGTGATTGATAGATTCATGCATTCCCTTCCCAAGTCAGTACAGACATCCCCAGAACGCAGATGACTTTATCGGCCTGGTAGAGAGGTACCAGGTAGTTGAGAGATCTCTTGGGAAACCGGATGCAGTCATTTCTCCCTACTGGGATACCCAAAAGGGGGTGGGTTCACCACGGAAGGGGTCTATAGCCACCACTGGGGGGCGTCCCACTCCTATTGAAGGGGCCTTTAGAACAGTTGGGAAAGATATAGTTTGCTGGCGATGTCACAACCCTGGACATGTAGCCGCCAAGTGTCAAATATCCCCTGAGCCCATGGACTGCAGCCTAAGCAGACGGGTCTCCTATTATGCCTATCCAGCCTGTAGCGTGGACTGTCGACCCGGCAAGGGACCGCAGGCGTGTGCAGTATCCATTAATGGAATAAAAGTGCTTGGGCTGTTGGACTCCGGGAGTCTGGTGACCTTGATCAGAGCATCCCTTCCCCACCAGTTGATCCCTTCCAAAACCCTGGGTGTTCGGTGCATCCATGGTGACGCCAAGGACTATCCCGTGGCCACAGTAACAGTGGGGTCAGACTGTGGTGCCCAGTCCCATGAAGTCGGGGTGGTAAAGGACCTGATACATCCCGTCATATTGGGCCGTGATTTTTCCTTTTTTGGGACTTGTGGGGGAAGGGAACTGGACTAAGTAGCATGGGGAAAAGCGAGATCCTTGAAGAAGAACCCCCGACAGAGTCTCAGAGAGAGGAGTTCCCACTGTGCGTCCTTGTCGGTGATGAGGGTGAGACGGTGACCGAGGAGGCCGACCTACCTGCGTTGGATATGTCCAGAGAGAACTTTGGGACTGCTCAAGTTCGAGACCTGACCTTAAAAGGGGCGTTCGACCAGGTTACTGTATGTAATGGGGTTGCCCAAGAGCCGGGGGCCGACACCAGATTCCCCCACTTTGCAGTACAGGGGGAGTTGCTATATCGGGTGGCCAAACTGAGGGGCGGTGAGATAGTGGAACAGCTGTTAGTGCCGGGGCCATACAGACGGCGGGTGCTAGACATGGCCCATTCACATGTTCTGGGGGGACACCTAGGGGTCGAGAAAACTCAGGAGAGGATACTGAGGAGGTTTTATTGGCCAGGGTGTTATAGAGAAATTCAAAACTTTTGTAGGTCCTGCCCCACCTGCCAAATAACCGCTCCCTCCTCCCACTTCCGTAGCCCCTTAGTTCCACTACCTGTGATAGAGGTTCCCTTTGAGAGGATTGCCATGGACCTCGTGGGCCCCATAGTCAAATCAGCTCGGGGCCACCAATATATCCTGGTCGTCATGGACTATGCAACTCTGTATCCAGAAGCGGTTCCCCTAAGGAACATGTCCAGTAAAAGTATAGCCCGAGAGTTGGTCCATATTTTTGCTCGGACAGGTCTACCAAAAGAGATTCTAACAGACCAAGGAACCCCCTTCATGAGCAAGGTGATGAAGGAGCTTTGCAGAGTCCTTCAGATAACTCAGCTGCGGACCTCGGTTTATCATCCACAAACGGACGGCCTAGTGGAACGCTTCAACAAGACCTTAAAGGCGATGCTCAAGAAGGTCGTTGAAAAGGATGGGAGAGACTGGGACTACCTGCTCCCATTTCTACTTTTCTCGGTCAGAGAAGTTCCTCAAGCTTCCACGGGCTTCTCTCCATTTGAGCTCCTATATGGGCGGCATCCAAGAGGTCTCCTAGACATCGCCAAGGAAACTTGGGAGGCTGAAGTCACGCCACACCGGAGTATCATCGAACATGTCGCCCAGTTACAGGAGAGAATGTCAAAGGTGATGCCCATAGTAAAGGAACATCTCCTCCAGGCGCAGGAAGCCCAGGCGAGAGTCTATAACCGGTCTGCGAGACTAAGACAGTTCCAGCCCGGAGACCGTGTTTTGGTGCTGATCCCTACCGTCGAGAGCAAGTTCCTCGCCAAATGGCAAGGTCCATACGAGGTGGTGGAGAAAGTCAGCGAGGTTAATTATAAAGTCCACCAGCCTGGCCGGAGGAAGGCACATCAAATATATCATATAAACTTGCTCAAGCCGTGGCGGGACCTTGAACCTGTGGAAACTCCTTGCCTGGGAGCCGCACCAGAAGTCAAGGTGGAGGAGGTCACTATTGCAGAGACTCTATCACCGGCCCAGAAGCAACAGTGTCGAGAATTACTACAGCGGAATCGGGACCTGTTCTCAGAGTTGCCGGGGCATACACAAGTGATAGAGCATGACGTGCTGACAGAACCGCATGTACGAGTGAATTTGAAGCCGTATCGGATTCCGGAAGCACGCCGGGAGGTGATGTCGGCTGAGGTGAAGAGGATGTTAGACCTCGGGGTAATAGAGGAGTCAAAGAGTGGGTGGTCGAGCCCAATCGTCCTCGTGCCGAAGCCCAATGGAGAGTGGAGGTTTTGTAATGACTACCGTCGGCTAAATGAGGTATCCAAGTGTGACGCGTACCCGATGCCCCGCGTCGACGAACTCATCGAGAGGCTTGGACCGGCGAGGTACATCACCACTCTTGACCTGACGAAGGGCTACTGGCAGATCCCCATGTCCCAGATGGCTAAAGAGAAGACGGCTTTCTCAACACCGGATGGCTGTTTTCAATACACGCGGATGCCGTTCGGACTACAGGGGGCCCCAGCCACTTTCCAGAGGGCTATGGATCGGATCCTAGCCCCACATAAGAAGTATGCCGCAGCTTACCTCAACGACATTGTGGTCTTTAGCTCAGACTGGGCTAGTCACCTACCTAAACTACAGGCCGTTTTGGACGCGCTAAGGAAAGCAGGATTTACCATAAATCCGGAAAAGAGGAGGCCAAGTACCTGGGCTATGTTGTTGGGAGAGGCGAAATAAAGCCGCAGATCAAGAAAGTGGAGGCAATTCAAACCTGGCCGCAACCGCTCTCAAAGAAGCAGGTGAAAGCATTCCTGGGAATGGTGGGATACTACCGGCGGTTTATCCCGAATTTCGCCACGATTGCCGCCCCACTAACAGATCTTCTAAAAGGCACCAAATTAACCATGGTGAAATGGACGGAAGAAACGGAGACCGCGTTTCAAAAGCTGAAGCTAACACTGTGCAAGCAGCCTGTCCTGGTCGCGCCAGACTTTAAGAAAGAATTTGTGGTCCAGACTGACGCATCAGAGGTTGGTCTAGGGGCCGTACTCTCCCAAGAAATAAATGGGGAAGAACATCCCATTCTCTATCTAAGCCGAAAGCTGTCCTCCTGCGAGAAGAACTACGCCATAGTAGAGAAAGAGTGTTTAGCCATAAAATGGGCCGTGGATACACTGAAATATTACCTACTAGGCCGGAAGTTTAAATTAGTATCAGACCATGCCCCGTTGAGGGAAAAGAGGGGAAAAAATGCTAGGGTAACTAGATGGTTCCTAGAGCTTCAAGAGTTTAACTTTCACGTGGAGCATAGGCCAGGAAGTTACATGGGAATGCAGATGCCCTCTCTAGGATTCCCTGTCTGGTGTCAGAAGGTGCCCAAACCCCCGGCTTTGGGCAGAGGGGGGAATATGTGACTGTCACTGGTTTTATATGTGAGGGGAGGTATGTGTCACACAGGATGCTCTCCTGTGTGAACTAAGACCTACTTTATTATCTGCCAGCATGTTATATGTTAAAAGGGTGTGGCTGAGCAATGTATAAAAGCTCAGTCCTGTTTTTTTTTTCTCTGGTGTGGTCTGGAGAGGAAAGACTCCAGACAGTATAGTGGAAGCTGCAAAGCTTTCCACAAGGACTTTAGCATTGCAGTTTATGCTACCGAGAGCGGGCAAAACCCACTCATCTATGGACTGAGTTATTGTTTTTTTTTTTTTTATGTTTTCCCGTTTAACCCAGAGGGGTCATGTTTACTTTTCCTGCGAAACCTGCATGAGTTTATGGCTGATAATAAACCAGCAGAAAGAAAAACTTGAGAACGTGTGTCCTGAGTCTGCCTCCAGGAGAACCGAGCGAGTCGTCTTGCCACACCGTACAGGGACATGGTCTGATCATACCACAGCTCCTGGGCAGGGGAGGAAGCAAAAGAATATAGAGACATTACAGCAGGGATCACAGCTGATTGTTTTTCCCTGTTTTAAACTGTTTAAAATAAGGCAGGGAATTTTTTTACCGCTCCGCAAGAATCGGCTGTGATTCCCTGCTGTCCTGTCTGTATACTCTTTCCTTCCTCCCTTGCCCTGGAGCTGTGGTATGATCAGTCCATGTCCCTGTACGGTCAGACACGGCCATTACACAGCACATAGCAGGGGCACATTTATAAGATTCTCAGGACAGGAAAAACAATTTTTAACACTTCCAATTGCGGAACTTCATTTTCTTTATTTTATTCTAAAATCTATTGATTAAAATGTAGTTTGTGGGAAAACCCCATTAACTACACACAGAAAAAAATGCAAGAGGTATATTGTTATGCTCTAGTAAAACTAGCCATAAGTCTCAGACCATTTTGGACAACCAAATGGCCAATTTAGACCATAATAGATGTGCACAAAACACAGATAAATGCAGTATAATTGATCTGCCAAGTTGGACTTTCATTTTTTTTCATTGTGATCGACAATTTCTTAAAGGGTTTGTCTGGGCATATACTATTATTAGGATAGGTTATCATTGTCAGATTGTGGGGTCTAGCACTCGAGCCGGAATTAATAAAAGCTGATTAGTGGAGATGCCAAGTGTCAGAGCCCTGCAAATCTAATATTCACCTATCTTAAAGGGAATCTCACCCTTTTGAGGTTTTTGAGTTAATATGAGCATACAGGTTGAATACGGCTGAAAATAGTCATACCTGTATACCTCCTAGATCAAGGTTCCCCAACTCCAGTCCTCAAGGCACACCAACAGGTCATGTTTTCAGGATTTCCTTTGTATTGCACAGGTGATGCAATTATCACCTGGGCAATACTAAGGAAATCCTGAAAACATGACCTGTTGGTGGGCCTTGAGGACTGGAGTTGGCGAACCCTGTCCTAGATGATGCCTTGTACAGTAAAAATCATCTTTTCTAGCTTCTATCTTCCAGGCTATGAAGCGTAAGAAATCTTGTAGAATGAAGACCAGAGACCGTATTCCAGGAAGCGTACGTTCCATAGCCTGGAAGATCGAAACTATGAAGATTATTTTTGCTGATAAAAGCATCATCCAGGAGGCATACAGGTATGACTAATTTCACCTCTATACAACCTGTATGTCCATATTAATAACTGAAAAAGGGTGACAGATTTGTCTTCAAAATTATATGCTCAGCCAACCCCTTTAGTTAGTGCAACACACCTTCAGAGTCTCCTCTATTCCTTTGTTGTACGGATGACTGAAATTTAATTTTTCTAGTAATTTCACGCTGAATATATAGTCTGACTATATTGTACTTCAGGTTCAGGATTGACATTGTGCGTTATGGGGTTTTTTTTTTTTTTTTGCTTCCTAGTGTTTTCAACAGCAAGAATAGTACAGTTTGCATCAATGCTCTTAAAAAAAACAAAACACTAACCCAACAGATTTAATGACTCATTGGTCCCAGTCGCAAAATTAATCAGTTGCAACAGATGTGGCTCAGTTATAACTGTTAAGTTATATATACTGTAGAATGTAAAGGTACTGTCACACTAAGCGAGACCGCTAACAAGATCGCTAAAGTGTCACCGATTTTATGACGCAGTAGCGATCTTGTTAGCGACCCAGCTGTGTGACATGTAGCAGCGATGTGGCTCCTGCTGAGATGTCGTTGATCGCTTATGAACGTTCTGAGCCGTTTTTTTGGTCGTTGGTGTCCCGCTGGTGAGCCTGAATCGCTGAGTGTGACACCCTATATGAACGACTTCACCAGCGTCGCAGGTGGGACTAGGTTTTCCCAACGACCGCAGAGGTCGTTATACAGATCGCTGATCTCTGATGAGATCTTTGTGTTTGGAAGCTAACTAGCGACCACATAGCGATCGCACTAGCGATCTCGCCAGGTTGTCGTTGTGATCGCTAGTGCAATCGCTAAGTGTGACAGTGCCTTAAGCCAGCAAGGGTAGGGTCCTCTCTCCCCTCTATATCAGTCTGTGATTGTTAGTTTGTTTACTGTAAGTGATATCTGTAATTTGTATGTAACCCCTTCTCATGTACAGCACCATGGAATCAATGGCGCTATATAAATAAATAATAATAATAATGACACTAGTATGACCAGAGCCTTACTGGCCATGATCACTACTTTGTCTTGAATATATATTTAAAGATGGCCATAGAGAACATTGTGACCATCACGTTAATGGCATTTATTACATCTACACTGATTAAGTTAAATCTTCCTCATTGCATATGGCATGATATTATGAACAATTTTCCATGTTGCAGATGACTTTTTCTTATTTCATCTCAGATATCCGAGAGCTGATTGAAGTGACGATGTAATGGAAGATGGATCCTTCGATTTGGTCCTAATGGAGGACTAGTGTACTGTATGGAGTATTTTGCTAATAACTTTGACTGGCTGGAGAGCTGCTTGGGCCATACTGAAGATGATTACATACTGTTTGACTGCCCAGGTACTTGGATATTTTTTGTATCTTCTGGGTAACATTTTGCTACTGCAGCATCTAGACGAATAGATTAACTGCAATGCTTGTTAAATATCTCCACATAGAACATCCATGCGACATTAGATTTTTATGGCTATATTTCCATTATTAACCTCAAACTTTATTTGATCATGTACGGATTTGAATATAAATGTATGAAAATGGATCACATACAAATGTCCATATAGATGAAAATTGTCTCATTTTCCTGGATGAAACTTGGTCAATTCTTCATACTTATCTGGCCCTGGCCCTATAGTGGGGATGTTCTAAAGAGAGGATCTGCTTCTGTTAATCTTTGGTCACACATTGTAATTGTGAATAGTATTAAGGTGGGTTCACATGTTGTGTGTTCAGGGCTTTTTTTTTTTTTTTTAACATGGTTGTGCAAAATGACTGCACCATGGTTCAGGGGTTAGCACAGTAGCCTTGTAGTGCTGGGGTCCTGGGTTCAAATCCTCCAAGGACAACATCTGCAAGGAGTTTGTATGTTCTCCCCATGCTTTGTGTGGTTTTCTTACAGGTTGTTCAGTTACCTCCCACGCTCCAAAGACCTACTGATAGAAAAAAAAATTTTGGGACCCGAAATGGGGAAAGTAAGAGATGATGTTTGCATATCGCTGCGGAATAAATGGTGCTATAAAGAAAATAAAATTTAAAAAAAAAAATTTGTTTTTTTTTTCCAATGGTTTTACTGTCTTATGGGGGAGTTCAATGGATAATTCCAGCGTAACCGAGTTTCTATGATTTTATCTAGGCAAAAAAAACTGTACCCCCACTACCAGTTTGAATCCGGGTGGATCAGCTTCCCAGGGGGGAGTTCAGAGTCTGGGTTTTTTTCTTGGTTTGATTCCAATCATGGGGGAATCTTTCGGGGAAAGCTTAAAGCCAAGCGTAAAAGACCCATCGGAAAACATACCCCGGGAGGTGACATCTTATTTTTTGTGAGGGAAAACAAAAAGATAGCAAAAAGGGGCAGCGATTAAAAAAGGACAAATTTCATGTGGGGGGAAAAAGAGAACAAATATAAAATGGTGATTAAAAAAAACCAAGGAATGTAACATATCTCCGCCCAAGATTTTAAGCAAAAAACACCCCACCTCAAATGAAAATAAAAGTGCAGATATGTAGTTGAACACACGAAAAAAAAAAAAAATACACAATGTAAAACAATTGAAAAAAAATTTGTACAATGGGGCGTAATAAATTTTTTTCCACTACAAGACTCACACGAAGAGGGGTCCGCCCTTCAAAGGGCAGGAAACCTTTAAGATAAAAGGGGCGGCTCCTCTCTCCGATATTGGTTTTTCCCGTCCCCTTTTGGGGGAAAACCCCAAGATAGAAACTCTCTTTGGGGAAAAGGGTGCCCGGGCCCTGGGGGGACGGATTATGCAGCAGGGTCTGCTACTTCCCTCACCGGTGCCGGTAGGCCCTGGGGGGGATGTATGCCAGGGCCCCCCCTGGGCGATGCAAGGCCACAGCCCCTAGGCAGATGCCCGGGTGAAGTTGGGGGGCCCCGTTTGTGTTCCCTCCCCGTGCCCCCAACCCGCAAAGGGCCTCGGGGGCACATCCATTGCCCCCCCTGTTGAAAAGTTGGCCATGCAGCCGCAAGGCACACGGTGCCCCAAATTTC
>JARQOD010000001.1:816644780-816712490 GCA_033576555.1 Oophaga sylvatica | reverse complement strand
CTACCCATACCACTGAATTGCCCTTGGATGAGGGAAGATTAGTGATAAAGTCCATGGACAGGTGTGTCCATGGTTTATCCGGAATTGGCAAAGGCACCAATTCCCCGGCCGGCCGGACCTGAGAGCTTTTAGAGCGAGCGCCACCCCACAAGTATTAACAAAATTTTTTATATCAGTACCCATAGAGGGCCACCAAAAACCTCTAGCCACTGCCCCCCGGGTAGCTGCAATACCAGGGTGTGCGCTTAACACAGAATCATGAAATTCTTGCAGGAGTGTGAGACGGAGCTGTTCGGGTACGAACAATATACCTGGGGGTTTATTCCTGGGGGCTTGTGCTTGTGCTTCCAGAATCTCTCTCTGTAACTCAGAGGAGACTTCGGCTACAACCACTCCGGTTGAAGAATGGAGGAAGGAGGTTCTGGAGGGGACACAGAATCAAAACTTCGGGATAAGGCATCTGCCTTTACATTTTTAGACCCTGGTCGGAATGTGATGGTAAAATGAAAGCGAGAAAAAAAAAGTGCCCACCGAGCCTGTCTGGGGGTCAATCTCTTAGCAGACTCGATATAGGCCAGGTTCTTATGATCAGTGATGACCGTAATGGGATGAGCGGCCCCCTCAAAAAAATGCCTCCATTCTTCAAAGGCCAGTTTGACCGCTAACAATTCCCTGTTGCTGACATCATAGTTTCTCTCTGCCGAAGAGAACTTTTTAGAGAAAAAGGCACAGGGTTTAAGATTAGTGAGGGTAGAGGGGCCCTGGGACAACACTGCCCCCACCCCCACTTCTGAAGCGTCGACCTCCACGATAAAAGGTCTTGACGAATCGGGTTGTACCAACACAGGGGCTGAAGTAAAGCATTTCTTCAATGTAAGGAAGGAATTTTTTGCGGCCACGGACCAATTTTTTACCTCTGCCCCCTTAAGGGTGAGGTCCGTCAAAGGTTTCACTACCTGTGAAAACCCTTTAATGAACTTCCTATAATAGTTAGCGAAGCCCAAAAATCGTTGCAACCCTTTCAGATCATGAGGCTGCACCCAATCTGTAATGGCCTGAACCTTCCCTGGATCCATGCGGAAACCCTCCCCGGATACAATTACACCCAGAAAAGACCGTTCTTGCATAAAAAAATAAACACTTCCCCAGCTTAGCATACAAATGGTTCTCCCGGAGTCTCATAAGAACCGCACGTAAATGATGCAAGTGTGACTGACTGTCTTCTGAGTATATCAGAATGTCATCCAGGTAAATGACTACATAACGTCCAATTAAATCAGAAAAAACAACATTGATGAAGTTCTGAAAAACAGCAGGGGCATTAGTGAGACCGAAGGCATAACCAGGTTTTCAAATAGCCCCTCAGTTGTCAGGAATGCTGTTTTCCATTCGTCCCCCTCCCGGATCCTTATAAGGTTATAAGCTCCTCGTAGATCGAGCTTAGAAAACCATTTGGCCCCCGTGAGTTGATTGCATAGATCGGGAATCAACGGGAGAGGGTACGTGTTCTTAACGGTAATTTTGTTCAGTTCCCGAAAGTCGAGACACGGTCGCAACCCACCATCTTTTTTCTTTACAAAGAAAAACCCCGCTGCCACGGGTGACACCGAGGGCCGAATATGCCCTTTGCGAAGGCTTTCCTTGATTTACTCTTTCATGGCTTGGCGCTCAGGCCCGGACAAATTAAACAAACGAGCCTTGGGTAATTTGGCTCCAGGTAACAAATCAATGGCGCAATCATAGGGTCTATGTGGTGGGAGCGCCTCAGCCTCACTTTCGGAAAATACGTCTTCAAAGTCTTTCAGGTACTCCGGAATACCCTCCAGACTGACAGACGACACAGATACAGATTTTATCGGTTTGACAAGAGAAACGGAGTTACAACAAAGACCATTATTATTACATCCCCATCGGGTGATCTCCCCTTTTGCCCGATCAATGAGAGGATTGTGGCGTTGCAGCCAGGGCATCCCCAATACCAGTCCTGCAGGCAGATTATTCAGAATAAAGCAACTTAATTTTTCCACGTGCGTGGAACCCACTTTCATAGAAAAAACTTCAGACATAAAACAAATTCCATCCCGGGCAAGAGGGGATGAATCCACAGCCACAATTTTAACAGGATCTTTCAACCTGACTGTCCCTATCTTATTAAGAGTCACAAATTGGGCATCAATCAGATTAATGGAGGAACCACAGTCAACAAAGGCGGTGGTCATAACAGAACCGCCAGCAAGTTCCAATTCAACCTGGAGCACCATTTTAGCAAGCGGAAAAAAATGTACCTGGGAGTCTGGGCAACCTCCACGATTGTTGCCCAGACTCAGTAGTTTTCCTGATGATTTCACAGAAGAAGGGCAGGAAGGACAGTCCCTTTTCCAATGTCCAGAGGCTCCACAGTAAAAGCATAGACGGTTGTCTTTATGGTGTCTTCTCTCTCGTTCCTTTCCTGAGACAGCCTCCATCTCCATGGGCTCAGATGCGGGTGCGGTATAACACAATTTGGAGTACAAAGGAGTCTCTTGTTGCATCATTCCCCTAGCACGGAGTCTCCGGTCCATACGGACCGCCTGCATCATGGCGTCCTCCAGAGTATCGGGAGGAGGATGTAATGCCAGAGCGTCCTGCAGACGGTCAGATAGGCCCCTGCGGAACAACCCCCTCAGGGCGGCATCATTCCAGGATACTTCCGCGGTCCAACGTCTGAACTCTGAGCAGAACCATTCAGCAGAGTTCCTCCCCTATGTCGCACTCATCACCATATCCTCAGCCAGACGCACTCTATCAGGCTCGTCATAAATGTGCCCCAGAGCCTCAAAGAACAGGTTTACAGACATACGTTCAGGAGCAGAGAAGAGAGAGAGAAAGCCCATGCTTGCGGAGCCCCCCTTAATAAGGACATTACGATCCCCACCCTCTGCCTTTCATTTCCAGAGGTCCGGGGACGCAATTCAAAGAACAACTTGCATCCCTCCTTAAAAACCCTAAACAATTTTTTATCTCCAGAAAAATTGTCGGGTAATTTTACAGGGGGGTCGGGGTCCGCAAGAGATACATCAGTGGGGCCCCCTCCTGGAACCCCGATGGAACAGACCCCATTAGAGCGTCTGCCACATCTCTCTGTACCTGCTGATGCGACTGAACCAGATTTTGCTGCTCCATAGACAGCTTCTGCATAAGCTGGGAGAGCTCATTAACCTGCTCAGTGAGAGCCCGTACCGGATCCATAATGTACTAACACCCCACCACCAGGGAAAGACTGTAATGGTCAGCTATAATGTCAAGGACACCGCACTGCACATGCTCACTGAGCCAGTGCACGTGTCCTAAGTAAACCAACTGTGCCCCCAGATACCTGTAAGCAGAGCCGCAGCAGAGAAGACGTGTGTTTCTGTGTAACAGGACCTTCCGCAGCATGTGACAGCCAAGGGGCGGAGCTGGCCACACGTCTCTCAGAGGCAGCAGTAATGAATGATGTGTACTGCAGACTAACAGGACCTGCAGCACATGACTGCTGGGGCGTGGCCTAAGCTCCAGAGATCTAGGAACTGCAGGAAAACTCCTAGCAGGGTAACGATGAGATAAAGTTACCAAGGGGCAAAGACAGAGACGAAAACCAGGACAGGCCGAGATCAGAGCACAAGATAGCACGACAGTACCAAAGGGTTAGACAGAACGGATAGTCAGGACGTAGCAATAGATCAGTAAACCAGAGCGGGCAATAGACAGTACAATAGGGACAAAACGGTAACGGAGTATAGATAGCCAAGCCAGGAGGTCAGAACCGGAGAAGACAATATAAGCAAAACGTGAGACAGAGAGCAGAGTGAGCAAACAGACCGGGTCATACACAGGAATCAAACAAGCAGAGCAGTATACACGCAAACCAGGGGGGTCAAATACACAGTCACAACGAAAGTATAGCTGGAGAATCTCCCTCTGGACTGGGTATAAATACCCTCCCAGATCCAAAGGGAGGCCAGCAAAAGTTAACCCTGAGTGGACAGGACATTAACCATGTCCTATACCATGACAAGAAGTTTATAACGCAGAGCCGTGAAAATAAAAAATAATTTTTTTTCCACAAAAATAATTATTTTAGTCCCCAATTTTTTTTTCCCAAGGGTAGCAGGAGAAATTAGACCCCCAAAGATGTTGTGCAATTTTTCCTGAGTACGCTGATACCTCATATGTGGGGATAAACCACTGTTTGGGCTCACGTCAGGGCTCGGAATAAAGGGAGCACTGTTTGACTTTCTGAACCCACAAATTGCAGGAATCAATGGTGGCAGCATGTCGCGTATGGAGACCCCCTGATGTGCCTAAATAGTAGAAACCCCTCAATTCTAACTCCAACCCTAACCCCAACACACCACTAACCCCAACCCTAACCCCAACACACCCCTAACACTAATCCCAACTCTAACCATAACCCTAACCACAAACCTAACCCTTATCCCAACCCTAACCCCAAAACACCCCTAACACTAATCCTAACTCTAACCCTAACCACAAACCTAACCCTAATCCCAACCCTAACCCTAATTCTAACCCTAACCCTAATTCTAACCCTAACCCAAATTCTAACCCTAATTCTAACCCTAACCCTAATGCTAACCCTAACCCTAGTTCTAACCCTAACCCTAATTCTAACCCTAGCAAAAATTAAAAAAACATAAAAAAAATTATTTCTTTATTTTATTATTTGTCCCTACCTATGGGGATGATAAAGGGGGAGTTTATTTACTTTTCTTTTAATCACTGTGAGAGAGTATGTTAGGATTTGAACCTGTGAGCCATGGCTTGCTGGTCTGTTCCCTTGCTGTGGAGCTATTTCGGAACTAGAATAACTTCAGCCTGAAACCATATGAACTTCGTCTGGGATAGAGATCATCATCTGCCCTGCTGATTGTTCCCTCCCTGATTGAGACTGATTGGATAGAGATCATCACCTGCCCTGTTGATTGTTCTCGCCCTGATTAAAACTGATTGGACCTGCTATATATACCTGGCCCTGTGCAGCTTCCTGTTTTTGAGTATATTGTGGTGCTCAGTCTAACTGAGTGAAGCAAACTGGAGTGATCCAGAGGCTTTGCTGGCAGTGTGCTGCTGAATTTCTACTGCGGTATCCGTATCGGCAGTCTGGATTGAGGATGTTCATAAAGAATACGATCCGTGTGGTGGTGGAAGGTGGTGAGAAAAACAACCTGGTGTACGTCGTTCGTGACCTGTTGGAGGGAAAGGCTGGAGCCCATCGTCAGGATATCTACAGCGTCAATGAATATCGGAGTCAAGGTACATATGATGTAACCTTTGTGAATGAGGGATGCTGTTTGACCGTCTTTGAATGGCTCAGAAGTAATGAAGGTGATCCATGCCTGGAGGGAGTGCGGGTGGAGCCCCTGTTTGGGCTCATGGAAAAAGTGGTGACTGTGACTGTGTACAACCCCTATACAGAAGTTGCACTACTGGAGCAGTTCCTGGAGCGGTACTGTGAATACGTGAAGGGAGGGGAGAAGCAGAAAAATGTCTTGGGCATTTTCAACTTCAAGTATGTGTTTCGGGTGAAATTGAAGAAGGACCCAGGTTGTTTGGGAGGTTTCACCCACCCACCAGCGAACTTTTCAGTGGCGGGTCATAGGGGCTTCCTGTCATACCCAGGGCAGCCACTATACTGCAGGAGGTGCTTTCAGTTCGGGCACCTGCTAAACATGTGTAGCAAGGAGTTAGTTTGCCGTAATTGCAAGCAAGAGGGTCATGTGGCGGCTAGGTGTCCGATGCCTCGTGAATGTGACAGGTGTGGCAGTTCAGAGCACCTGTATAGAGACTGCCCGTTTGGTGTGCCGAGGAGGTCAACTAGAGAGGAGGAGGAAAGAAAGAGACGTGAGGAGGAGCGGAGGCGGGAGGAAGAAAGGAAGAGAGAGGAGGAGGTTAAGAGGCGGGAGGAGGAGAAGAAGCGGAGAGAAAGCAAAGTCGCCGCGCTGCAAAGCGTTGTGAGGGCGCCACCCACTCCTGCTGAGAGACGGAGGGAGAAGCGGCAGGAGGACAAGGAGGCTGAGAGAAGGAGGGAGAAGCAACAGGAGGAAAAGGAGGACAAGGAATTTTGGAAGGCCATAAGGCGAGAGGAGCGTTCATGGCCTAAAAAAGAAGTAAAAAAAGTCCCAGTCGCTGAATAATGGTCAGAATGCCTGATGGATTTCGATATATCTGTGGCAGAGGATGAGGCTGAGGTTTTGGTTCATGAGTCTGATCCGAGAAATATTGGTGCCTTCTCCTCGGAAGAGGACTCAGGAGGGTTAAAGTGTCACAGGGAGGGTGGTGGGGAAAACAGAGACATTGAGGTGGTGGAAGAAAGAATGGCCCAGAGGAAGACTGGGCAGAAAAAGGCACGGGTGGAGGAGTATATGGAGGCCAGCGGCTCAGAAAGCTGCTCGGCACAAATGGTGGAGGAGGACACTGGCGGTACTGGTTAAGTACGTTTTACTTTTCCAGTAGCCAGGTGGAGTTTTTTTGTGTACATAGCTTTGCTCTTTAAGCAATGGCTATCTGTTTTTTTGTGTGTTTTATGTAATGTGTGTCAAGTTATATCTGTAGGTTGTTTTTGTATTTTTTTTCTTTTTTTGGCTTCTTTGGACAAGTGTTTTTTTAAGCTTTTTGTTTTGTGTTTAGTATGGGTGTTAGAATTATATCTCAAAATGTGAGGGTTTTTAAAAATAAGTTGCGGCGTGCGGCCATTTTTGAGTTTTTTGCAGCACAAAATGCGGAAATTTTTTGTTTACAGGAGTGTGGGATTGTGGATGGTGTGAAGGAGAGTGAATGGCCTCATGGTGCGTCTGTGTGGTCAGGGAGTGCATGTAAATAGAAATGACGGTGTTGGTTTTTTGGTGAAGGGGCGTAATGTGAGTTTGTGTGACTATATGGTGATTGAGGTTGGGAGATGCTGTTAGCAAATTTTGAGTTTAGAAATATTCGTTTTTGTGTTATTAATGTGTATGCTCCTGTGGAAAAACAGGAGCGTAAAGTTTTATTTGAAAAAATTAAGTTTTTTATTCCAGGTAGAGTGCCTGTTGTGATTGTGGGTGATATGAATGTTGATGTGGGAAAGGTGAATGTGGATGTGTCAAGGACAGGGCCGCCATCAGGGCATTACAGCCCTTACTAGTGTATGGGGCCCGCCCGGGCCCGGTGACTTAGGGGGGCCCGCCCGCGCCACCCGCCCCCCAGCACGCGTCGCTGGCAGCCAGGCGAAGCGCACGCAGGCTCGCAGCACTTTGCTGCAGTGCTAAATATTCCCCACACTCTCCACTCACTGTCTGACTGTCCCCCTCCCTCCCCACACAGAATCATAAACGCCCCTGGGCTGGGCCTGGCTGGCTGGCTGCTGGGCAGGCACTGTAGCATACCTCCCAACCGTCCCGGTTTGAGCGGGACAGTCCCGATTTTGACCCCCCCGTCCCGCTGTCCCGCTGAGGACACTATGTGTCCCGCAGTGAGACGAGCCACCACGCCCCCATGCACCCCTTGCTGCCCTCCTTGTCTCTACAGTTCAGCGGCTCACAGCTAGCAGTGACGCTGCTATGATGTTCTCTTCTGTGCCCACAGGACCTGTGATGAGGTCACAGGAGGGGAGGAGTCAGGGGTCACATGATCAGTGTCCTCTTGTGTGCAGGAATCTGCGCTGTGTTGGTTGTCATGGTGCTGGATGAGGGTAAGTTTGTGTGGGGTGGAGACTGTGGATGTAGCAGTGCTGTAGTGTGTACAAGTTGGAGTCGTGTGTGTATGAGGTGTACGGAGCGGAGACGTGTGTGTATGAGGTGTACGGAGCGGAGCCGTGTGTGTACGGAGCAGAGCCGTGTGTGTAAGAGGTGTACGGAGCGGAGATGTGTGTGTACGAGGTGTACGGAGCGGAGCCGTGTGTGTACCAGGTGTACGGAGCGGAGACGTGTGTGTACGAGGTGTACGGAGCGGAGACGTGTGTGTACGAGGTGTACGGAGCGGAGACGTGTGTGTACGAGGTTGTACGGAGCGGAGACGTGTGTGTACGAGGTGTACGGTGCGGAGCCGTGTGTGTACGAGGTGTACGGAGCGGAATCGTGTGTGTACGAGGTGTACGGAGCGGAGACGTGTGTGTACGAGGTGTACGGAGCGGAGCCGTGTGTGTACCAGGTGTTCGGAGCGGAGCCGTGTGTGTACGAGGTGTACGGAGCGGAGCCGTGTGTGTACGAGGTGTACGGAGCGGAGCCGTGTGTGTACGAGGTGTACGGAGCGGAGCCGTGTGTGTACGAGGTGTACGGAGCGGAGCCGTGTGTACGAGGTGTTCGGAGCGGAGCCGTGTGTGTACGAGGTGTACGGAGCGGAGCCGTGTGTGTACGAGGTGCACGGAGCGGAGCCCTGTGTGTACGAGGTGCACGGAGCGGAGCCGTGTGTGTACGAGGTGTACGGAGCGGAGCCGTGTGTGTACGAGGTGTACGGAGCGGAGACGTGTGTGTACGAGGTGTACGGAGCGGAGACGTGTGTGTACGAGGTGCACGGAGCGGAGACGTGTGTGTACGAGGTGCACGGAGCGGAGCCGTGTGTGTACGAGGTGTACGGAGCGGAGCCGTGTGTGTACGAGGTGTACGGAGCGGAGCCGTGTGTGTACGAGGTGTACGGAGCAGGAGCCGTGTGTGTACGAGGTGTACGGAGCGAGCCGTGTGTGTACGAGGTGTACGGGAGTCTAAGAGCCGTGTGTGTACGAGGTGTACGGAGCAGAGCCGTGTGTGTACGAGGTGTACGGAGCAGAGCCGTGTGTGTACGAGGTGTACGGAGCAGAGCCGTGTGTGTACGAGGTGTACGGAGCGGAGCCGTGTGTACGAGCTAAGCCGCACATGTACAAGGTGAGCGGAGCTGCGCGTGTACGAGGTGCACGGAGCGGAGCCGTGTGTACGAGGTGGATGTAGCAGTGCTGTGTGTGTACGAAACGGAGCCCTGTGTGTGAATTGTACGGAGCTGAGTCGCTCAGCTCCGTACACACAGGGCTCCGTGCTTGAGCCGTGTGTGTATGGATGGAGCCGCGTGTGTACGGAACAGAACCGCTTGTGTACGAGGTGTATGCTGCAAAGCCGCATGTGTACAAGGTTTACGGAGTGGAGTCGTGTGTGTACAAGGTGTACAAAGCGTGGCTGCGTGTGTACAAGGTGTACGGAGTGGAGCCTTGTGTGTGCGAGGTGGATGGAGCGGAGCCGTGTGTGTACGAGGCATACAAAGCGGAACCGTGTGTGTGTGAGGTGTGCAGAGCCGTGTATGTACAAGGAGTGTGGTGGGGAGCATTCATACCTCCCAACCGTCCTGAATTCAGCGGGACACTCCCGATTTTGAGAGTCTGCCCCGCTGTCCCGGCTGGGAGCTTTTCCCGTGGACACAGGAGTACATGCCGGAGCCCCGAAGAGCACTTTAAAACTCGCACGTGATGTTCCACCAGAAGTGACATGCTGGAAGATGACCGGAAATTAGGTAATTTCGGGAGGAGATTGTGACGGAACCATGGAGGCACTTCAGGGAATGCTTCAGATCCATCACCGTGTCCTCGCCTTGGAATCGGGGATGTCGGCCGTGTGAGCGGATCATGATATGTCCTGCATCGGGAGGCTTTTGTGGGCACTACAATGGGAGCTGGGCTGTTATAGTATCTTTATAGAATCTTTATTTCTTTCTCTCTCTGTTCTTTCTTTCTCTTTCTTTTTCTCTCTCTCTGTTCTTTCTTTCTCTTTCTTTCTCTCTCCCGTTCTTTCTTTCCCATCTTTCTTTCTCTCTATCTCTCTGTTCTTTCTTTCTCTCTTTGTTCTTTCTTTCCCTTCTTTCTCTCTCTCCCTCTGTTATTTCTTTCTTAACCCTCTTTCTTTTTTTCTCTCTGTTCTTTTTTTCTGTCCCCTCTTTCTTTCGCTCTCTGTTTCTTTCTTTCTCTCTCTCTGTTCTTTCCCCTCTTTCTTTTTTTCTTTCTCTCTGTTCTTTTTCTTTCTCCTCTGTTCTTTCTTTCCCCTCTTTCTCTTTCTTTCTCTCTGTTCTTGCTTTCCCCTCTTCTTTCTCTTCTCTTTATTTCCCTCTTTCTTTCTTTCCCTCTCTGTTCTTTCTTTCCCCTCTTTCTTTTCTCTGTTCTTTCTTTCCCCTCTTTCTTTCTTTCTCTCCTCTCTTTCTTTCTTTCCTCTTTTTCTTTCTCTCCCCTGTTCTCTTTCCCTCTTTCTTTCTTCTCTTCTCTTTCTTTCTTCTCTTCTTTCTTTCTTTCTTTCTTCTTTCTTTCTCTCTCTCTGTTTCTTTCCTTTCCCCTCTTTCTTTCTCTCTCTGTTTCTTTCCCCTCTTTCTTTCTCTCTCTGTTCTTTTTCTTTCTTTTTCTCTTTCTTTCTTTCCTCTTCTTTCTTTCTCTGTTCTTTCTTTCGTTCTCTCCCCCTCTGTTTCTTTCTCTCTCTCTGTTCTTTCTTTCCCCTCTGTTCTTTCTCTCTCCTCTGTTCTTTCTTTCCCTCTCTTCTCTCTCCCTCTCTGTTCTTTCTTTCCTCTTCTTTTTCTCTTTCTTTCTTTCTTCCTTCTTTCTTTTCTTTGTTCTTTCTTTCCCTCCTGTTCTTTCCCCTCTCTGTCTTTCTTACCCCTCTTTCTTTCTCTCTCCCTTGTTCTTTTCTTTCCTCCCTCTCTTTTCTTTCTTCTCTCCCTCTCTGTTCTTCTTTCCCCCTCTTTTCTTTTTTTCTCTCTCTGTTCTTTTTTTTCTGTCCTTCTTTCTTTTTCGCTCTCTGTTTCTTTCTTCTTTCTCTCTCTCTTTCTTTCCCCTCTTTCTTTTTTTCTTTCTTTCTTTCTCTCTGTTCTTTTTTCTTTCTCTCTCTCTGTTCCTTTCTCTTTCTTTCTTTCTTTCTTTCTTTCTCTTCTGTTCTTGCTTTCCCTCTTTCTTTCTCTCTCTCTTTCTTTCTTTTTCTCTCTGTTCTTTCTTTCCTCCCTCTGTCTTTCTCTGTTCTTTATTTCCCTCTTCTTTCTTTCTCTCTCTCCTTCTCTGTCTTTCTTCTTTCCCCCCTCTTTATTTTTCTTCTCTGTTCTTTCCCCTCTTTCTTTCTTTCTTTCTTTCTTTCTCTCTGTTCTTTTTTCTTTCTTTCTTTCTCTCTGTTCTTTTTTCTTTCTCTCTCTCTGTTCTTTCTTTCTCCTCTTTCTCTTTGTTCTTTCTTTCTCCTCTTTCTTTCTTTCTCTCTCTATTCTTTCTTTCTTTTCTCTCTTCTTTCTTTCCCCCTCTGTCTTTCTCTGTTCTTATTTCCCCTCTTTCTTCCCTCTCCCTCTTTGTTCTTTCTTTCTCTCTCTGTTCTTTCTTTCCCCTCTTTCGTTTTCTCTCTCTGTTCTTTCCCCTCTTTCTTTCTTCTTTCTCTCCTCTGTTCTTTCTTTCTTTCCCCTCCTTCTTTCTTTCTTTCTTTCTTTCTCTCTCTCTGTTCTTCCTTTCCCCTTTCTTTCCTTTCTCTCTCTGTTCTCTTCCCCTCTTTCTTTCTCTCTCTATTCTTTCTTTCTTTTTCTGTCTGTTCTTTCTTTCCCCTCTTTCTCTCTCCCTCTCTGTTTCTTTCTTTCTCTCTCTCCTCTCTGTTCTTTCTTCTCCTCTTTCTTTGTTTTCCTCTGTTCTTTTTTTTCTGTCCCCTCTTTCTTTTCTTTCTCTGTTCTTTCTTTCTTTCTCTCTCTGTTCTTTCTTTCTTTCTCTCTCTCGTTCTTTCTTTCCCCTCTTTCATTCTTTTTTCTCTGTTCTTTCTTTCCCCTCTTTCCCTTTCTTTCTTTTCTTTCTTTCTTTCTTTCCCCTCTTTGTTTTTTTCTCTCTGTTCTTTCTCTTCCCTTTCTTTTTCTTTCTCTCTCTACTTTCTCTCTGTTCTTTGTTGCTTTCCCCTCTTTCTTTCTCTATCTCCTTCTTTCTGTTTTTTTTCTCTCTGTTCTTTCTTTACTCATATCAGTGTGCCCTCATACCAGCCAGTGTGATCACCAGTGCTAAATGGGTGTGGTCGGGGCGTGGACATGGGTGTGACTAGTTGTGAAATGGGTGTGGTTGGGGTGTGGCCTACAATTTTCCGCGGCGCGCTGCGCGCTCCGCAACCTTTGTCCCTCTTTCCCATCTTCAAAAGTTGGGAGGTATGCTGTAGCTTGAAGCTATGGCCCGCCCAGGTGCATCAGCCAGCCGGACGTGACATCACACGCTGCTCTGCTCCACTTCCTCATTCCGGAGCAGAGCAAGCAGCATGCGTGCCACGTGGCTAGGAGCAGCAGCGGCGGCGGCGGACCGGGACCATCGGGACGTGCAGGCGACGGCGAGCAGCAGGGTGAGTAGTTTGTCCCCGGGGGGGCCCGGCCAGCAGCACAGCCGCAGGGCCCGGCCCGGCCACCAGCAGGCAGCACTGCAGGGCCCGGGCCCGGTCCCAGTCACCAGCAGGGCCCGGCCCCAGCACAGCCGCAGGACCCCGGCCACCAGCACAGTCACAGGGCCCCGGCCACCAGCACAGCCACAGGGCCCCGGCCACCAGCACACGGCCGCAGCAGGGCCCGGCCACCAGCACACGGCCGCAGCAGGGCCCCGGCCACCAGCACACGGCCGCAGCAGGGCCCCGGCCACCAGCACACGGCCGCAGCAGGGCCCCGGCCACCAGCACACGGCCGCAGCAGGGCCCCGGCCACCAGCACACGGCCGCAGCAGGGCCCCGGCCACCAGCACAAGGCCGCAGCAGGGCCCCGGCCACCAGCACACGGCCGCAGCAGGGCCCCAATGTCACGCTGTATAGCAGATACATATATGTGATGACAATAATCTATATCAAAAGGGCAACATACTATATAACATGCGCATAGATATATGATAACATAGATTTACCTGACAGAAAGTCCAGTGGGTCAAAACGGAATCCGTTATACGCTGTCTCCGGCTAGAGGGTGACCTGGGTCTAAGCTGACCCTAACTGGGGTCCTAACTAATCCCTCAACCTGGAGGTACTGTTAAAGGTACAGAGGTCCAGGCCACCAGCGTAAACCCTGTCTCCTAACAATCCCTGCCAACTGTATTCTAGTCCTAAGAAGGACCCTGAATACCACCAAAGGGAATGACCAGGTAACAGTTAATGAACAGAAAGACATACAAGAAAGATAAGAAATAAAGTAAATAAAGTCTTAAGGTACTGCCACACTAAGCAATCCCGCTAGCGATCTCGTTAGCGTTGCATACTAATGAGATCGCTAGCGGGATTGTTTCTATATCGCTAAATGCTGCCGCATTTAGCGATATAGTTAACGACGCTATCGCCGTTAGCGATCTTCTTAACGACTTTAGCGGTACAAAAGTACCGCTAAATCGCTAAGAAAAGGTGCCACACAGCGATAAGATACTTACCCAGCGGGAGCTCCAGCGATGAAATAGGGTCCGGAGCGATTCCAGCGACGAGCGAGATCACAGCAGGAAGCTCGTCGCTGGAAGCTGCCGCACTGAACAATATCGCTAACGGGATCGCTAAATAGTGACGTTTTTTAGCGATCCCGTTAGCGATATTGTTTAGTGTGGCATACCCTTTACATACAACACTCACACACAGTAGGAACACCTTAGGTCTCAGAGAAAAAACTATAAGCTGTAAGAGTAAAAACAACTAAGGAGCTCTTAGCTTAAGTATTCCCAGAACCGATCCAGTCTGCTAAACTATATGAATGCTTTCACCGGCATCCAACACCCAGACTGGCAGGAATATAAAGGAAACTAATTAGAACATAATCCAAAGCAGCCGGGCGAGGCTGGACCTAGTCTTAGCAAAGAGCTAGGTAAAATTAACTCTCTCATTACCAAACACAAAGAAACAGCAGCTCAGCTGTGAGAAGTCAGAATGTGCAATCGCGACGATCTTCGTGGCGATGCACCCATGACAGTACCCCCCCTTCTACGAGGGGCCTCCGGACCCTCATGACCAGGTCTGTCCGGGTAAATTGTGTGAAAGGTCCGAACCAATCGATCTGCGTTATCATCAGACGCAGGGACCCACGTCCTCTCCTCAGGACCATACCCCCTCCAATGAACTTCCACGTTATCATTGACTACCACTGAAGGAGGAGGTAGAGGTGACGGTATGACTGGTGCCACATACTTTTTAAGTAATGACTTGTGAAACACATTATGAATTTTGAACGTAGGAGGGAGGTCCAGACGAAATGCCACAGGATTAATTATGGAACTGATCCTATACGGCCCGATGAATCTGGGACCCAACCTCCAGGAGGAAACTTTAAGTTTTATATTCCTGGTAGACAACCAAACCAGATCGTTCACCTTCAGATCTAGACCAGAAACTCTCCCCCTATCAGCCATCCGTTTGTAACGGTTCCCCGTAACCTTCAGTCTTAAGCGATCTGGAACTATCAGTCTCCCTGGAAGTCCCACAGGGGCGTCCCCCTGAGCCCCCAATACCTCCCCCTCAAACTCAGAGCATACAGCTGACACAACAACTCCCTCCTGAGGAATAGGAACCGGATTATCCGTCTTCCCGGCCCCTGGGAAAGTACGAGATAAGGCATCAGGAAGCAACTTTATTGAGCAGTCATATGCGCGATGAGGAGGTAACTCTTTACACCCCTCCTCTGAGAACATCTCCCCAAAGTCCTCCAGAAAAGGAGGCAAAGTCCTAGGCACAACCGCACCGATGACCGTGCTCATGCAGTTATTCTTGCAAAATTCACCCCACTGGCTTATCTTTCTGGATTGCCAATCAATCACTGGGTTATGTTTAGCCAACCAAGGAAGTCCCAACACAATAGGAGCAGGCAGACCCTCCAACACATAACAAGACAATTGCTCTTTATGTATTGCCCCTACTCGAAGATCTATGTTATGAACAGCTTGTACCAAGCTACCTTGACCAAGAGGTCTAGAATCAATAGAGAGTATAGGGACCGGTTTGGCCAATACACTCAGTTGCATACCATGCACCTGGGCAAACCGAGTGTCCACCAGATTAGCCCCGGACCCACTATCAAGAAAAACAGAAATCCTCTCAGTTCTAGTACCAATCACCACCTCCGCAGGCACGAGAAACTGAGAGGGATTTGGGGACGAAATACACACTCCCAGGTTAACTCCTTGGTTCAAAGAGGTCCGGGATGGACACCCCCCAACAAAATGTCCCTCTCTCCCGCAAAAGAAACACCTTCTAGTCTTGCGGCGCACCGCTGATTCCCTCCTACAAAATGATGTCCCTCCCAACTGCATGGGTTCCTCAGAACAGACCAGGGGAACCTCAGTATAAGGGACTTTAGTAGTAGGTGGAGTCATCACGGGGGGCGGAGTTACCTCGCGTCTTCCCCGAAGACGTCTATCAATGTGAATAGCGAGGGCCATAGCAGCCTCCAGTGATGGAGGAGAATCATACTGAGCCAACACATCTTTTAATTTGTCAGACAACCCTTGACAAAACTGGCTCCTAAGAGCTGGGTCATTCCACTGAGTATCTGTTGCCCATCTACGGAACTCAGAAGAATATTCCTCCGCTGGACGATTTCCTTGCCGTATTTTACGTAACCTTGTTTCAGCAAGGGAGACTCGATCCGGATCATCATATACCAGACCCAGGGCAGTAAAAAATCGATCCACTGACTGGAGATCTGGGGAGCCTGGAGGAATAGAGAACGCCCAAGATTGAGGATCCCCTTGTAAGAGCGAGATAACAATTCCCACCCTCTGCTCTTCACTCCCAGATGACCGAGGCCGTAGCCGAAAGTACAATTTACATGCCTCCCGGAAAGTAAAAAATTTGTCCCGCCCACCAGTGAACCTGTCCGGGAGAGCAACCTTAGGTTCAGATCTGGTTTGCTCCGGGGGGGACAAAACCTTGTACTTAATGTCTGCCAACTCCATGAACAATCCCTGCAACTGCCGGGCCAGCTGGGCTACTGGATCCATGATAGCTGGGGAGAATCTTTAGTATGGGCCGGTGAAAATGTCACGCTATATAGCAGATATATATATGTGATGACAATAATCTATATCAAAAGGGCAACATACTATATAACATGCGCATAGATATATGATAACATAGATTTACCTGACAGAAAGTCCAGTGGGTCAAAACGGAATCCGTTATACGCTGTCTCCGGCTAGAGGGTGACCGGGGTCTAAGCTGACCCTAACTGGGGTCCTAACTAATCCCTCAACCTGGAGGTACTGTTAAAGGTACAGAGGTCCAGGCCACCAGCGTAAACCCTGTCTCCTAACAATCCCTGCCAACTGTATTCTAGTCCTAAGAAGGACCCTGAATACCACCAAAGGGAATGACCAGGTAACAGTTAATGAACAGAAAGACATACAAGAAAGATAAGAAATAAAGTAAATAAAGTCTTACATACAACACTCACACACAGTAGGAACACCTTAGGTCTCAGAGAAAAAACTATAAGCTGTAAGAGTAAAAACAACTAAGGAGCTCTTAGCTTAAGTATTCCCAGAACCGATCCAGTCTGCTAAACTATATGAATGCTTTCACCGGCATCCAACACCCAGACTGGCAGGAATATAAAGGAAACTAATTAGAACATAATCCAAAGCAGCCGGGCGAGGCTGGACCTAGTCTTAGCAAAGAGCTAGGTAAAATTAACTCTCTCATTACCAAACACAAAGAAACAGCAGCTCAGCTGTGAGAAGTCAGAATGTGCAATCGCGACGATCTTCGTGGCGATGCACCCATGACACCCGGCCACCAGCACACGGCCGCAGCAGGGCCCCGGCCACCAGCACACGGCCGCAGCAGGGCCCCGGCCACCAGCACACGGCCGCAGCAGGGCCCCGGCCACCAGCACAAGGCCGCAGCAGGGCCCCGGCCACCAGCACACGGCCGCAGCAGGGCCCCGGCCACAAGCACACGGCCGCAGCAGGGCCCAGGCCAGCATCCACCAACAGGGTCCCCAGGACAGGCAGGAAGGGCCCGCAGGGCAGGTGCAGCATCCAGCAACTGGGGCCAGGGCAGGGGGGGGCGGCCGCCTGCAGCATCCACCAACAGGGTCCCCAGGGCAGGTGGGGGTGGGGCAGGAAGGAAGGGCCCGCAGACGCAGCATCCAGCAATAGGGGGCCAGGGCAGGCGGGGGGGACGGCCGCATGCAGCTTTTCAACAGGGCCCCAAGCCCAGGGCAGGCAGGAGGGCCCACAGCATCCACCAACAGGGTCCCCAGGGCAGACAGGAGGGGCCCGCAGTCGCAGCATCCAGCAACGGGGTGGGGGGCAGCCGCACGCATCATTCCAATAGGGCCCAGGGCAGGCAAGGGGGGGGGCTGCAGCATCCACCAACAGGGCCCCCAGGGCAGGACACAGGGTAAAAGATAGAAGTTAAAATAAATAAATAATTGTAAAATTATATAAAAAAAATCTATATTCCATCATTAAATCAATCTTTGAATAAAAAAATCTAAACACTAAAAGTACACACACTTGGTATCACGACCACGTCCCCAACGACCCAACCTATAGAATTGTCCCACTAGTTAATCCCTTTAGTGAACACCATTAAAAAAATGCAAAAACAACAAAGCTTTATCATACCGCCGGAAAAGAAGGGTAATAACACGCAATCAATAAGATGGATATAAATAAACGTGGTACCACTGTAAACATCATCTTGTCCTGCCAAAAACAAGCCGACATATAGCTCCATCACTGGCAAAAATAGAAAATTAAAGGTCTGAGAATAAAGCGATGCAAAAATAATTATTTTTTATATAAAATATTTTTTATAGCATAAAATCGCCAAAACATAAAAAAAATATATAAATGAGGTATCGCTGTAATCATACTAACCAGAAGAATAAAGCTGCTTTATCAATTTTACCACACGTGGAACTGTATAAATGCCACCCCTCCCTCCAAAAAAAGAAATTCATTCATTGCTGTTTTTGTTCATTCTGCTTCCCAAAAATTGGAATAAAAAGCGATCAAAAAATGTCAGTTTCCCCAAAAATGGTAGCAATAAAAACGTCAACTATTCCCGCAAAAAACAAGACCTCACATGACTCTTTGAGCCAAAATATGGAAAAATTATAGCTCTCAAAATGTGGTGATGCTTAAAAATTTTTTTTTTACTATTAAAAGCGTCTTTTAGCATGTGACAGCTTCCAATCATAAAAACCCGCTATAAATAGTAAATCAAACCCCCCTTTATCACCCGCTTAGTTAGGGAAAAATAATAAAATAAAAAAATGTATTTATTTCCTTTTTACCACTAGGGTTGGAGCTATAGTTAGGGTAAGGGGTGTGTTGGAGTTAGAATTGGGGGTTTCCACTGTTTAGGCACATCAGGGGCTCTCCAAACGTGACATGGCGTCTGATCTCAATTCCAGGCAATTCTGCGTTGAAAAAGTCAAACGGTGCTCCTTCCTTTGCAAGCTCTGCCATGCACTCAAACAGTGGTTCCCCCCACATATTGGGGTATCGGCATACTGTGGACAAATTGCACAATAACTTTTGGGGTCCAGTTTCTCCTGTTACACTTGTGAAAATAAAAAATTGGGGTTGAAAACATATTTTTTGTGAAAAATTTATTTTTTTATTTTTACGGCTCTACATTATAAACTTCTGTCAAGCACTTGGGGGTTCAAAGTGCTCACCACAGATCTAGATAAGTTCCTTAAGAGGTCTACTTTACCGTAGCATTTAGTGACTGTGGGAACATACCCTAAAGTGTTTTGGAAAGATTACTGCTATAAAAGTGAGTAACATAAATAAATGGGGTGATCACCCCTTTACTCTTGACTCCTATTTTATTTATTTTAGTTCTTTTACATAATCACTTAGTTACGTTTTGAGGTGTATTTATGTTCTGTAATTTATAGGTTTTTAATAAATACCATTAAAGATAATTTTTGGTAACGTATACTCAGTGCTTATATATGCTCTAATATAAACTTTCCATTTATTTGGTGGGCAGGCTGAGACGACCATTAGATTCTTCTTGACTGGGTGGTGGGCGCAGCGGCAACATCGGCTGTGTGAGTAAATAACAAGTCCATGTATTCGTTTGTCCACTATTTCAGTACGTGATTCTACTTATATATACATTACTATTGAGGAGTCAAAGAGGGGGGAGGAGTAAGGAATGATTGTATAATTATTCCTTCCCCCTTCCCCTTCAACTACCCAATAGCAATGTATATATAAGCTACTGGATGATCCTGACCTGCTTGAAAACCAAATGAATAATTATAACATCAGGCAGTAGTGCTCAGGATAATCCAGTAGCTTATAAGTTTTGTTTGGGGTTTGGAAGGGGGAAGAGGAATTATTGATGGAAGTGAGTATATATGATTGGGAAAAATCTTTATTATTATGGCAGTGTAATTTTTGAAAGGGGGAAACCACTCTGCGCTCGCACAACAGTGCATGGACTGGGCGCCAATCTCCTGACCAGGATCCTCATACATTCTGTGAGGCTGCTGAGTTCAGGTCAGGAGACCCACGGCCGGCCCATGCAATGTGGTCCAAGTGCAGACCGATATTCACCAATGGTTCCTCTAGTCTACATGTCTGGGGAGCTGCACCTGTATCCGTGAAGCAAAAGCGCTGCCAGCCTGCCGTGGATCCATCAAGGTGCACACATTTTGTTTAGAGCCGGTGTCTCTATGCTTGTTTTTTATTTTTTCCATCACTGGAGTGTTGCTTTAAAAGGACTCTGTCAGCAAAAAATGTCTGTTCAAGTCCAGGTGCTCGGTGCTTCACAGTGGGCAATCATTGAAATACATCTTCCCACCTGCTTGGTTTTCCTCTGTCTCCATCCTTCTCTGTTGATATGAAGCCAGAGCTGTCTATTGAAGGAGAGGGGATGGACATAGAGGGAAAACAAGCAGGTGGCAAGGTGGATTTAAAGGATTGGCCTCGATCTGAAACAGAATGTAGGGACTTTTCACTCTATGCTGACAGAGTCCCTTTAAACCTAAGTTCCCTCTCATACCGTCCGACATATCAATTTTCAGCATCACTCTGGTATTTCGGTGCCATCTTGTAAGCGCAGTTTCTGACTGGCTGGAAATCAGAAGCTATGTCTTAAGTAGAGTTGAGCGAATTTCTTTGTGTCCCTGCTTATTCAGCAAGCTGTAGCGCTTACCGATTAAGCTGCAGCGGTAACCCGGACACCTGGAGCGCTCCCGATCAGCTGTTTGGCGCCACAACTGCATGCGTCGCGGCTGTGTGACAGTCACAACACATACATGGAGAGCCTGTGTGTTGAGCTCTCCTTCCATGTACTGTGTCACATGCAGCTGCGGTACTGATCAGCCAGCACGCTCCATGTATCCGGGTTCCCGCTGTAGCTTATTCGGTAAGCACTATAGCTTGACGAGTAAGTGGGGACCTGAACAAATTTGCTCATCTCTAGTCATTAGCTCTTAATGCAAGTATATGAGAGCTTCAACAATGTTCTCATAGATTAGATCTGGTCATGGTGTTACGGTATTTATCTATGTGGTGTAGTCATGGTGTGATGGTATTTGTCCTTTGTATGTAGTATTTTTCGGCCACTATGTAGTGGTAATATATGATCTGTTCAGGAATTGGTGGTATGTGTTCCTTGTATGTGGTATTTTTTGGTCACTGTGGTGGTAATATGTGGTCTGGTCATGGTGTGGTGGTATTTGTTCCTTGTATGTCGTATTATTGCTCTTGGTATAGAGAATACTGTGATATGTATGGAGATCACTTGTTATGTGATATCAATAAAGACAATTCTTTATTTCCAATAAAGATTAATTACTTGAGCATGATTTAACCTCTCCGTGTCATATGACTATTAGACAGTATCCCTTGTTCTGCTGTGTACGTGGCGCTTCCCACTTACTTCTGTCCACAGACCTTTGCTGGCTCCATGAATCCCTCTCCTGGAACTAGGGCAGAAATCAATATAAGGGACTCATCATTTTGACAGGCCAAAAAAATGGTCCGCACAATATTTATTTTTGCCCTGTCAAAATGACTGCACTGCATAGCGGAGTTAAGCAGCAGCACCTCCACTCGTTCTTGTCACCATTGAGTCAAGAAGTGGAGTTTTTCCAAGAAAGGGCGGAGGGATTTTGAAAGGTTCACGTGGTGGAGGAGGAGCTAGGGTGGAGGCAGAGCTGGGGGGTGGAGCCTGGCGGAGTCTCAAGGGGGCCCCATAAATTTTGCCAGTATGGGGCCCCGAAATTCCTAGTGGCAGCCCTGGTCAAGGAAAGAGTTAATGGACATGGTGAGTGATTTTGGTTTGAGGGATATGCAGAGGGAGTGTAAAGTAACTCCATTGTTAAATACGTTTTTTTCTGAGAGTGGGAGGGTGGCGTCTAGACTGGACTATTGTTTTGTTTCAAAAAACCTGATTGCTGTTAGTTATGCACAGGAGAGTGTGCCGTTTTCAGATCATGTGTGTATGAAGTGTGAAGTGGATGTGCATACGGAGGAGGTAACTGGGAAAGGTATATGGAAGCTGAATGTGAGTTTGTTGGAGGGGGTGGAGGTGAGAGAGGAGTATGAGAGACATTATAAGGAGTGGTGTGAGAGCAGAAGTGAATTCAGTAATGTGTGTGAATGGTGGGATTGGGTTAAATGGAAAACCAAGGTTTTTTTAAAAAAAACTTGGTTACAAGTGTGCAGCTGCTAAGAGAGAAAGGTTTGCTGGGTTGAATGTAAGATTGAATGTGTTATATAAGCTAAGAGAGGGCGGGATGGATGTGAGTGAAGATTTGTTGAGGGTGAAAAAAGAAGTGAACGAGTTTTTGAGAGACAGAGGGAGGAGTATTGTGTATAGGGCTAAAATAGAGAACTTGGAAAAGAATGAGAAGTGTTCACGGGTTTTTTTCAAGAAAGTTTTTGGAAAAAGACAGAGCATGAGTGTTTTGAATGGAGTGGATGGAAATGAAGTGAGTGGTGCGGACTTATGTGAGGAAGTGGCAAAGTTTTATGATGATTTGTATGCAGTGAAATGGAGGGATGAAGGTTTGGAGAGTGATGTGCTGAGCGTTTTGGAAAATAGATTGAATGGGACAGAAAGGGAGAGTTTGATGGGGGAGGTGACGAGTGAAGAAATATGGAAGGTGGTGTGTAGCATGGCGCTGAATAAAACGCCGGGGGATGATGGTCTCCCGGTGGAATTTTATCGTGTGATGTGGGATGTGATTGGGAAGGATTTTGTGGATGTATGTAAGTATATGTGGGCGAATGCAGAGGTGGCGAATGGTATGCGTGCAGGAGTGGTTGTGCTGTTGCCAAAAAAAGGTGATTTGAAAAATCTAAAAAACTGGAGGCCGATCACGTTGCTTAATTGTGATTATAAGATCTATGCGAAGCTTTTGGCAAATAGGATGCGTGATGTGGTAGGGAGTGTGGTGGGTGAGGAGCAGTGTTGTGCGGTGCCTGGAAGGCGGTTACATGAGGGTGTGTGTATGCTGAAAGATTGTTTGTGGGACTGTATGAACCGTAAGAAGGGGGTGTATGTGTTGAGTTTGGATTTTGAGAAGGCGTATGATAGGTTGGCGCATGGTTTTCTGTTTAGAGTGTTGGTGAAGATGGGTTTTCCGGCTGAGTTTGTTGAGAGAGTGAGAAGTTTGTAGAAAAATATTTATAGTTGTGTTTTGTTGAATGGGAATGTAGGGAGGAGAGTGAATGTGTTTTCCGGTGTACGGCAGGGGTGCCCATTGTCCCCTGTCGTGTTCATTTGCGCGATTGAGCCGTTGTTGTGTATGTTGAGGAAAGATAAGGTGATTCGGGGTGTGCAAGTGCCGGGGGCGGGGGGGAGAGAGTGGAAGGTGAATGGCTACATGGATGATGTGTGTGTATTGTGTGATTCAGAGTGTTCGGTGCGTCGTGTGAAGTTGTTGGTATCCGTTTTTTGTGGAGCGTCTGCGTTTAAAGTGAATTGGGAGAAGACTGAATGTAAGATTTTTGGTGGGAGGACTCTGAGCAATGATATTGGGGTGAATGTGGTGAGTGGACCGATAAAGGTGCTGGGTGTGAAATTTTCAGAGAAGTTGGATGGAGAGGAAAGTTGGGTGGATGTGAGAGAGAGAGTGGAGCGCAAGTTAAATTTTTGGAATATGAGAGATCTGACATTTTTTGGTAAAATTTTAGTTATTAAGAGTGTGGTGTTACCAATTTTTTTGCATGTTGCGGTGGTTTTTCCACCAGGTTATATGTGTGTTAGAAGATTAAATAGGGTTTTGTTTGTATTTTTTTGGCGTTCAAGTATGGAGCGTGCAAGGAGAGAGGTTGTGATGAAGAGAATGGATAAGGGGGGCTGGGATTCCCCAATTTGAATGTATTTTTTGGCGTGAATATTATGGTGTTTGTATTGGGTGTGATTAGGATGGATGGGAAGTGTGCATGTATGTGCAGGTATTTGTTTGGAAGTTTTTTGTTCCGTTTGAAGTGGCGGGAAAGGGATCTAAGGTGCCCAGTGGCTTTTGAGGTGCCTGTGTGGTATGTGTGGGTTTACAAATTTTTGGTGAAGTATGAACTGTGTGATGTGGATGTGAGGTTGTTAGAGAAGAAGAAAGCGGTATATAGGATGATTGAGTGTAGAGAGATGGAATGTGGTATCTATATGGTGAGAGGAAGTGATGTGCAGAAGGTATGGAAGAAGGTACGTTTGGATGGTATGACAAATAGACAGAGCGAGATTGTGTGGCAGTCATTGCATGAGGTGTTACCGGTGAGAGAGTTCCAGAGAAACCGGGGTTTAGTGAGGAGTGAGATATGTCCGAGGAGGGGATGTGGTGGGAGAGAGAGTGTGGTGCATTTGTTTTGGAATTGTCAGTATGCTAGAAATGTGATTTCAGGTTTGGGCCCGTTGTGTAAGGAGTTGTGTGATGTGAATTTTTTGACGTTTGAGTTATTTATGTTTGGGTTGGGTATGTGTGGAGAAAAGGAGAGAGTGTTGTGGTTGATGCTTGCATGTATAAAAGAGGTGTTGTGGGATGTGACGAACGTGTATGTGTTAAAGAGGAAGGAGATTGAGGTTAAAAATTGCTTAAAAATTGTTTTGGCAAAATTGTATTTTTGTTTTGTGTGTGATAAGAGAAAGAGGGGGGAGGAGGACGCAGAGGGAATTTGGAAAGTTAAAAAGTGGAAACACCTTGTTAATGTGTCTTAGTTTTGTGTTTTTTTGTGCTTGTAAATAAAGTTGGTTTTCCGATGATGATGGGAACAGCTGCTGCATTATGTAAGTGTACACGCTGTTTGGGAGTCGAGTTCCTTATAGTTTTGGTTATCTGACTGTGGAACTTCCCATCTGAGGGAGAAAAAAATAAATAAATTATCTGAGCTCCTGATCTGGAAGGTGTTCTGCTGACATCTTCCTGTCTCTTGTGGAAACCCTGCTTTTCCTACCTCCAACTCTATTCACCTAAACGGAGTTGGTGCTCGTGTGTGATCTCGGCCGGCCCGTGCTCGGGCGGGCTCCGGCATCTGCCAACATAGTGAACCACCACCGCCATATACGGCACTTCCAGAAGCATACCTCCCAACTGTCCCGGATTGAGCTGGACAGTCCCGATTTTGACCCCCCGTCCCGCTGTCCCGCTGAGGACACTATGTGTCCCGCAGTGAGACGAGCCGCCACGCCCCCCATGCACTCCTCCCTGTCTCTACAGCTCAGCCAGCAGCTCACAGCTAGCAGTGACCCTGCTATGCTGTTCTCTTCTGTGCCCACAGGACCTGTGATGAGGTCACAGGAGGGGAGGAGTCAGGGGTCACATGATCAGTGTCCTCTGACTTGTGTGCAGGACTCTGCGCTGTGATGGTTGTCATCATGGTGCTGGATTAGGGTAAGTTTGTGTGCGTGTGGGGTCGGGACTCGGGTTTTCAGTGTGGATGTAGCAGAGCTGTGTGTGTACGAGGAGTACGGAGCGGAGACTTGTGTGTATGAGGTGTACGGAGCCGTGTGTACGAGGTGTGCGGAGCGGAGCCGTGTGTACGAGGTGTACGGAGCGGAGCCGTGTGTGTATGAGGTGTACGGAGCAGAGCCGTGTGTGTACGAGGTGTGCTGAGCCGTGTGTGTATAAGGTGTACGGAGCGGAGCCGTGTGTGTACGAGGTGTACGGAGCGGAGCCGTGTGTACGAGGTGTACGGAGCGGAGCCGTGTGTACGGAGCGGAGCCGTGTGTACGAGGTGTACGGAGCGGAGCCGTGTGTACGAGGTGTACGGAGCGGAGCCGTGTGTACGAGGTGTACGGAGCGGAGCTGTGTGTGTACGAGGTGTACGGAGCGGAGCTGTGTGTACGAGGCGTACGGAGCGGAGCCGTGTGTGTACGAGGCGTACGGAGGGAGCCGTGTGTGTACGAGGCGGACGGAGCGGAGCCGTGTGTGTACGAGGCGGACGGAGCGGAGCCGTGTGTGTGCGAGGCGGACGGAGTGGAGCCCTGTGTGTACGAGGTGTACGGAGCGGAGCCCTGTGTGTACGAGGTGAACGGAGCGGAGCCGCGCGTGTACGAGGTGCACGGAGCGGAGTTGCGCGTGTACGAGGTGGATGTGGTAGGGCTGTAGTGTGTGCGAGGTGTGCGGAGCCTTGTGTGAATGAGTTGGATGTAGCAGAGCTGTGTCTGTACGAGTTGGATGGAGCGGAGCCGTGTGTCTGTACGAGGTGCATGGAGACGAGGTGCATGGAGCGGAGCCGCTCGTGTACGAGGTGCATGGTGCGGAGCCGCTCGTGTACGAGGTGCACGGAGCGGAGCCGCCCGTGTATGAGGTGGATGTAGCAGTGCTGTAGTGTGTATGAGGTGTACGGAGCGGGGCCTTGTGTGTACGAGTTGGATGTAGCAGAACCGTGTCTGTACGAGTTGAATAGAGCAGAGCCGTGTGTCTGTACAAGGTGCACGGAGCCGAGCCCCGCGTGTACGAGGTGGATGTAGCAGTGCTGTGTGTGTACGAAACGGAGCCCTGTGTGTGTGAAGTGTACGGAGCTGAGCCGCTCAGCTCCGTACACACAGGGCTCCGTGCTTGAGCCGTGTGTGTACAGAGCGGAGCAGAGCCGTGTGTGTATGGAGTGGAGCCTTGTATGTATGTAGCGGAGCCGCTTGTGTACGGAGCAGAACCGTGTGTGTACGAGGTGTATGCTGCAAAGCCGCATGTGTACAAGGTTTACGGAGTGGAGTCGTGTGTGTACAAGGTGTACAAAGCATGGCTGCGTGTGTACAAGGTGTATGGAGTGGAGCCTTGTGTATACTGAGTGGAGCCTTGTGTGTGCGAGGTGGACGGAGCGGAGCCGTGTGTTTACGAGGCATACAAAGCGGAACCGTGTGTGTATGAGGTGTGCAGAGCCCTGCGTGTACAAGGTGTATGGTGGGGAGCATTCATACCTCCCAACCGTCCTGAATTCAGCGGGACACTCCCGATTTTGAGAGTCTGCCCCGCTGTCCCAGCCGGGAGCTTTTCCCGTGGGCGCAGGAGTACATGCCGGAGCCCCGAAGAGCACTTTAAAACTCGCACGTGATGTTCCACCAGAAGTGACGTGCTGAAAGATGACCGGAAATGAGTTAATTTCGGGAGGAGATTGTGACGGAACCATGGAGGCACTTCAGGGAATGCTTCAGATCCATCACCGTGTCCTCGCCTTGGAATCGGGGATGTCGGCCATGTGAGCGGATCATGATATGTCCTGCATCGGGAGGCTCAGGTGGGCACTACAATGGGAGCCGGGCTGCTATAGTATCTTTATAGAATCTTTATTTCTTTCTCTCTCTCTGTTCTTTCTTTCTTTCTCTCTGTTCTTTCTTTCCCATCTTTCTTTCTTTCTCTCTGTTCTTTTTCTTTCTTTCTCTCTGTTCTTTCTTTCCCCTCTTTCTTTCTATCTCTGTTCTTTCTTTCTCTCTGTTCTTTCTTTCCCCTCTTTCTTTCTTTCTCTCTGTTCTTTCTCTCTGTTCTTTCTTTCCCCTCTTCTTCTTTCTCTCTGTTCTTCTTTCTCCCATCTTTCTTTCTCTCTATCTCTCTGTTCTCTTTCTCTTATTGTTCTTTCTTTCCCTTCTTTCTCTCTCTCCCTCTGTTGTTTCTTTCTTTACCTCTTTCTTTTTTCTCTCTGTTCTTTTTTTCTGTCCCCTCTTTCTTTCTCTCTCTGTTTCTTTCTTTTTCTCTATCTCTCTGTTCTTTCATTCCCTCTTTCTTTCTTTCTTTCTTTCTTTCTTTCTTTCTCTCTCTCTGTTCTTTCTTTCCCTCTCTCTGTTCTTTCTTTCCCCTTTCTTTCTCTCTCTGTTCTTTCTGTCCCCTCTTTCTTTCTCTCTCTATTCTTTCTTTTTCTATCTGTTCTTTCATTCCCCCTCTGTCTTTCTTTCTTTCCCCTCATTCTCTCTCCCTCTCTGTTCTTTTTTTCTCTGTTCTTTCTTTCCTCTCTTTTTCTTTCTCTGTTCTTTCTTTCCCCTCTGTCTTTCTTTTTCTCTCTGTTCTTTCTTTCCCCTCTTTCTTTCTCTCTCCTCTCTGTTCTTTCTTTCCCCTTTCTTTTTTTCTCTCTGTTCTTTTTTTCTGTCCCCTCTTTCTTTCTCTGTTCTTTCTTTCTGTTATTTCTTTCTCTCTCTGTTCTTTCTTTCCCGTCTTTCTTTCTTTCTCTCTCTGTTCTTTCTTTCCCCTCTTTCTTTCTCCGTCTCTGTTCTTTCCCCTCTTTGTTTTTTTTCTCTCTCTGTTCTTTCTTTTACTCAGTACCAGTGTGCCCACAGTAACAGTCAGTGTGATCACCAGTGCTAAATGGGTGTGGTCAGGGCGTGAACATGGGTGTGACTAGTTGTGAAATGGGTGTGGTCGGGGGCGTGGCCTAAAATTTGGGCGGCGCGCGCAGCGCGCCGCAACTCTTGTCCCTCTTTCCCATCTTCAAAAGTTGGGAGGTATGCCAGAAGTCCTTCCTTGGTCCGCTCACCTGCACACTTCTGCTCCGGCCACTGACTTCCAGTCCTGTATCAACAGTAACGTGACAGAATACTCAGCCTCTCAAAAATGGAGGCCGCTGGAGCAGAAACTTTGGAAACACGTGTCAGAAAACTGCAGGGTGCAATGTCCAGTTTGCACACCGAACAGGTGAATGGAAAAGCACGGATGGACGCATTTATTGCACAAAGCGATCATAATGTCCAGAACCACCAACAAGCTATCCAAGATCTGCAGAATGCAGTACAAGTGTTGACTGCTCGAATTACCCAGCAAGAAGGACAAGCTTCCGCCTCAGCGTCTGCCACACCCCCCAAGCTACCACCTTTTCGTTTTGCCGGTGATCGAGATAAATTTCGTGGATTTTTGAATCAATGTTACCTGTTCTTCGATACACATGCTAATCAGTTTCCGACTGATAGGTTAAAGGTGCTATGCATCATTATGCTGTTAACCCACAAAGCAATCGCTTGGGCTAATCCTCTGATTGAGACTCGGGACGCACGTTTAGACAATCTGAACAAGTTTATTCGAGCGATGCAGCAGATGTTTGATGACCCAAACCGTGCAGCTACTGCTGAATCAACGTTGCTGGCATTACGACAAGGCAAACGCCCCGTCGCAGAGTATGCTATGGAGTATAGGAGGTGGGCCGTTGACACTGAATGGAATAATGCAGCAAAAGTATCTTTCTTTAAAAGAGGACTTTCTAGTGCAGTAAAGGACGAACTTGCCCGTGGAGAGACCCCTTCGGATCTGGATGATTTCATCAAGCATTGCATCCGGGTTGACACCCGTCTGTCTGAACGACGACAAGAGAAGTGGACCTCCATGAATCGTTCAACTAACTCTTATAACTCCTCCCTGCCATCGGTCACTAAAGAAGTGACTAGCCGGAATGTCCGAGATACAGAACTAGAGCCAATGCAAGTGGATGCAATCCAGAGATGAGCGAGTGCAGAACGAAGAGAACAGAGATTTAACCCCTTCCCGACCCATGACGCCACGTAGGCGTCATGAAAGTCAGTGCCAATCCGACCCATGACGCCTATGTGGCGTCATGAAAGGATCGCGTCCCTGCGGGCCGGGTGACCGGGGTCACTGAAAGGTCACCCGACCCGCCGGCACAGGACCCTTTGTGCTTCACCACAGGGGGGTTGGCTTAACCCCCCCGTGGCCACGATCGCTCTGATTGGCTGTTAAAAGTGAAACAGCCAATCAGAGCAATCTGTAATATTTCACCAATATAATTGGTGAAATATTACAATCCAGCCATGGCCGATGCTGCAATAGCATCTGCCATGGCTGGACACCGAGCCCTGACCCCCCCACACGGATTCACGGCGGCGATCGGCCGCCGCCACCGAAAGATGGCAGCGGTCGGTCATCGCCGTCACTAAAAGCTCCCCTCGTCCTGGCCTCCGCTGCCCCCACCTTCCGATCCCCCCCCCCTCACTTCCGACCCCCATACTCACCTCTCCCGGTCCACCGATGTCCCTGGATCCTTCCCGGCGGCTGCCCGGGATTCTTCATGGGCGCCGCCATCTTGGAAAATGGCGGGCGCATGCGCAGTGCGCCCCGCCGCGCATGCGCAGTGCGCCCTGCATAGTCAAAAAATTTATTTTGATCACTGTGATAAACTGTCACAGTGATCAAAATAAAAAAAGTAAGTGAACCCCCCCTGTCATAGGTAGGGACAAATAATAAAGAATTTTTTTTTTTTTTCCTATTAGGCCCTGTGCACATGTTGCGGATTTTGCTGCGGATCCGCAGCTGATTTCGCTGCTGATCCGCAGCGGATTTCGCTGCTGATCCGCAGCGATTTCGCTGCAGATCCGCACTGATTTCGCTGCTGATCCGCAGCGGATTTCGCTGCTGATCCGCAGCGATTTCGCTGCTGACCGCAGCGGATTTCGCTGCTGATCCGCAGCGGATTTCGCTGCGGATCCGCAGCTGATTTCGCTGCTGATCCGCAGCTGATTTCGCTGCGGATCCGCAGCGGATTTGGCGCTGCGGATTCACAGCAGATCCAGAAACCATGTACAGTACAATGCAAATAAATGGTAAAAAAAAAACGCTGTGCACATGCTGCAGATTTTTCAGCGCAGATTTGCTGCGGTTTTAAATCCGCAGCATGTCAATTCTTTGTGCGGATTCCGCAGCGATTTTACACCTATTCCATTATAGGCGTAAAACCGCAGAGAAAAACCGCAGCAAATCCGCGCTAAATACGCAGGTAAAAGGCAGGTCGTTTTACCTGCGGATTTTAGAAAAATCCGCAAGTGAATCCGCAACGTGTGCACGGGGCCTTAGGGTCAGGCTGGGTTCATATTGCATTATGGCAGTCCGTTAGATGGACTGCGTTTCACCACGGTATAACGCGGTGTAACGCAGTCCGTTAACGCTGCCATTCACCCCATTTGTGTGTGCTTCGCAACGCATGCCATGAAGCGGCATGCGTTCGCGACGTGTCGTCATTCAGTGACGGAGCCTTGGACGCAGGCTGCAGCGTCTGGGCTCCATCACCGCTAGCACAGATGAATCATCGCTGATTCCTCTGCACTAGCGGGTATAGCATAACGCGATCGCGTTATGCTATACCATTACCAGCCCATCAACGCTACGTGTTGAACGGGCTGGTAAAACGCAATATGAACCCAGCCTTAGGGTTAGAACTAGGGTTAGGGTTAGAACTAGGGTAAAGGTTGGAATTAGGGTTAGGGTTGGAATTAGGGTTAGGGTTGGAATTAGGGTTAGGGTTGGGATTAGGGTTAGGGTTGGGATAAGCGTTAGGGGTGTTTTGGGGTTAGGTTGGTATTAGGGTTAGGCTTGTGGTTAGGTTTATGGTTAGAGTTGGGATTAGGTTAGGGGTGTGTTGGGGTTAGGGTTATGGTTAGGGTTTGTATTAGGGTTAGGGTGTGTAGGGTTAGGGTTGGGGTTAGGGGTGTGTTGGGGTTAGGGTTGGAGTTAGAATTGAGGGGTTTCCACTATTTAGGTACATCAGGGGGTCTCCATATGCGACATGGCGCCACCATTGATTCCTGCAAATTTTGCGTTCAAAAAGTCAAACAGTGCTCCCTTTATTCCAAGCCCCGACGTGTGCCCAAACAGTGGTTTACCCCCACATATGGGGTATCAGCGTACTCGGGAAAAATTGCACAACAACTTTGGGGGTCTAATTTCTCCTGTTACTGTTGGGAAAAAAAAATTGGGGACTAAAAAAGTTATTTTTGTGGAAAAAAAATGATTTTTTATTTTCACGGCTCTGCGTTATAAACTTCTGTGAAGAACTTGGGGGTTCAAAGTGCTCACCACACATCTAGATAAGTTCCTTGCGGGGTCTAGTTTCCAAAATGGGGTCACTTGTGGGGAGTTTATACTGTTTAGGCACATCAGGGACTCTGCAAACGTAACATGACGCCCGCAGACCATTCCATCAAGTCGGCATTTCAAAACGTCACTACTTCCCTTCCGAGCCCCGAAGTGTGCCCATACAGTAGTTTTCTCCCACATATGGGATATCAGCGTACTCAGGACAAATTGGACAACAACTTTTGAGGTCTAATTTCTCCTGTTACCCTTGGGAAAATAAAAAAATTGGGGACTAAAAGATCATGTTTGTGGAAAAAATATGATTTTTTTATTTTCATGGCCCAGCGTTATAAACTTCTGTGTAGCCCTTGGGGGTTCAAAGTGCTCACTACACATCTAGATAAGCTCCTTGGGGGTCTAGTTTCCAAAATGGGGTCACTTGTGGGGGGTTTCTACTGTTTAGGCACATCAGGGGCTCTGCAAACGCAACATGACGCCCACAGAACATTCCATCAAGTCTGCATTCCAAAATGGCGCTCCTTCCCTTCTGTGCTCTCCCATGCGCCAAAACAGTGGTTCCCCCCCACATATGGGGTACCAGTGTACTCAGGACAAACTGTACAACAACTTTTGTGGTCCAATTTCTCCTGTTACCCTTGTGAAAATAAAAAATTGCGGGTTAAAAAAATCAGTTTTTGAGGAAAAAAAATGATTTTTTATTTTCACGGCTCTGCATTACAAACTTCTGTGAAGCACGTGGGGGTTCAAGGTGCTCACCACACATCTAGTTAAGTTCCTTGAGGGGTCTAGTTTACAAAATGTGGTCACTTGGGGGGGTTTCTACTGTTTAGGCACATCAGGGGCTCTGCCCGCCCGCAGACCATTCCATCAAGTCGACATTTCAAAGCGTCACTACATCCCTTCCAAGCCCTGACGTGTGCCCAAACAGTGGTTCTCCCCCACATGTGAGGTACTAGCGTACTTAGGACAAATTAGACAACAACTTTTGGGTCCAATTTCTCCTGTAACCATTGTGAAAATAAAAAATATGGGGCTAAATAATCATTTTTTGAGAAAAAAAAATGATTTTTTATTTTCACGGCTCTGCGTTATAAACTTTTGTGAAGCACCTGGGGGTTCAAAGTGCTCACTGTGCATCTGCATAAGTTTCTTAGGGGGTCTAGTTTCCAAAATGGGGTCATTTGTGGGGGGGCTCCAAAGTTTAGGCATACAGGGGCTCTCCAAACATGACATGGTGTCCGCTAACGACTGGAGCTAATTTTCCATTCAAAAAGTCAAATGGCGCTCCTTCCCTTCTGAGCCCTGCCGTGTGCCCAAACATTGGTTTATGACCACATATGAGGTATCTGTGTACTCAGGATAAATTGCCCAACAAATTTTAGGATCCAGTTTATCCTGTTACCCATGTGAAAATGAAAAAACTGAGGCTAAAAGAAAATTTTTGTGAAAAAAAAGTACTTTCTTTTTTTTACGGATCAATTTGTGAAGCACCTGGGGGTTCAAAGTGCTCACTATGCATCTAGATAAGTTCCTTGGGGGGTCTAGTTTCCAAAATGGGGTCACTTGTGGAGGAGCTCCAATGTTTAGGCACACAGGGACTCTCCAAATGCGACATGGCATCCGCTAAATATTCCAGCATATTTTCCATTCAAAAAGTCAAATGGCGCTCCTTCCCTTCTGAGCCCTGCCGTGCGCCCAAACAGTGGTTTATGACCACATATGAGGTATCGGTGTACTTAGGAGAAATTGCCCAACAAATTTTAGGATCCATTTTATACTGTTGCCCATGTGAAAATGAAAAAACTGAGGCTAAAAGAAAATTTTTGTGAAAAAAAAAGTACTTTCTTTTTTTTACGGATCAATTTGTGAAGCACCTGGGGTTCAAAGTGCTCACTCTGCATCTAGATAAGTTCCTTGGGGGTCTAGTTTCCAAAATGGGGTCACTTGTGGGGGAGCTCCAATGTTTAGGCACACAGGGCTCTCCAAATGCGACATGGCAACTGCTAAATATTCCAGCATATTTTCCATTCAAAAAGTCAAATGGCGCTCCTTCCCTTCTGAGCCCTGCCGTGCGCCCAAACAGTGGTTTATGACCACATATGAGGTATCTGTGTACTCAGGAGAAATTGCCCAACAAATTTTAGGATCCATTTTATCCTGTTGCCCATGTGAAAATGAAAAAACTGAGGCTAAAAGAAAATTTTTGTGAAAAAAAAAAGTACTTTCTTTTTTTTACGGATCAATTTGTGAAGCACCTGGGGGTTCAAAGTGCTCACTCTGCATCTAGATAAGTTCCTTGGAGGGTCTAGTTTCCAAAATTGGGTCACTTGTGGGGGAGCTCCAATGTTTAGGCACACAGGGACTCTCCAAATGCAACATGGCAACCGCTAAATATTCCAGCATATTTTCCATTTAAAAAGTCAAATGGCGCTCCTTCCCTTCTGAGCCCTGCCGTGCGCCCAAACAGTGGTTTATGACCACATATGAGGTATCTGTGTACTCAGGAGAAATTGCCCAACAAATTTTAGGGTCCATTTTATCCTGTTGCCCATGCAAAAATGAAAAAATTGATGCTAAAAGAAAAATTTTGTTGGAAAAATTAAAATGTCCATTTTTTCCTTCCACGTTGCTTTAGTTCCTGTGAAGCACCTGAAGGGTTAATAATCTTCTTGAATGTAGTTTTGAGTAGCTTGAGGGGTGCAGTTTTTATAATGGTGTCACTTTTGGTATTTTCTGCCATATAGACCCCTCAAAGTGACTTCAAATGTGAGGTGGTCCCTAAAAAAAATGGTTTTGTAAATTTTGCTGTAAAAATGGTCAACTTTTAACCCTTATAACTTCCTAACAAAAAAAATGTTGTTCCCAAAATTGTGCTGATGTAAAGTAGACATGTGGGAAATGTTATTTATTAACTATTTTGTGTCACATAACTCTCTGGTTTAACAGAATAAAAATTCAAAATTTGAAAATTGCGAAATTTTCAAAATTTTGGCCAAAGTTCCATTTTTTTCACAAATAAACGCAAAAATTATCGACCTAAATTTACCACTAACATGAAGCCCAATATGTCACGAAAAAACAATCTCAGAATCGCTAGGATCCGTTGAAGCGTTCCTGAGTTATTACCTCATAAAGGGACACTGGTCAGAATTGCAAAAAATGGCCAGGTCATTTAGGTCAAAATAGGCTGGGTCATGAAGGGGTTAAAGAGAATCTATGTCTGTACTGCGGGAAAGCGGGACATTTTCTTATTAACTGTCCAAGTCGTCCCACAAACCGTTCAAGAAAAATGGTGGCGGCTATAATGGATCCTGATTCTTCCGACGAGGAGTCTCTCATCTCAGAGACTGATTATGCTAAAGATGAGATCCAGTCCATATCATCCATAGTTCCACCTACCAGGAAGGAGAGCCGTGAATCCCACTATTTTGTAACTATCAAACTGAAGGTTAACTCCCAGTGGATCACTGCATCAGCCATGATCGACTCTGGGGCCAGCGGGATGTTCATGGATTCTGCATTTGCTCAAAATCATGGCATAGATATGCAGAAAAGACGTTCACCTATTGTGATGGAGACGGTAGATGGATCTCCACTGAATTCGGGGCCAGTGGATCATGAGACAGGACCTTTGGAGATCTATATTGAGCCGCAGCATCGTGAGATGTTGACATTCCTAATTATTTCTTCTCCACATTTTCCCATCATTTTAGGTTTGCCCTGGTTGCAGAAGCACAATCCTATCATCGATTGGGAGATGAAAAAGATCAGTTTCCCGAAAAGGAAGTTCAGACGGAGGTTCCAAGCGAATCCACATTAGAAGCAGTTCAGAATCCAGAATTGCCTCAGCTACCAGCAGTGTATGAAGATTTCTTGGATGTCTGTGACAAGAAGGGAGCGGATACACTTCCCCCGCATCGACCATACGACTGCCCAATAGAACTACTCCCGGGGGCGGCTATACCGTTTGGAACTATCTACCCTTTAGCGGGTCCTCAACTGAAGGCTCTTAAAGAATTTATTGATGAAAACCTAAGCAAAAAATTTATTCGTCCATCATCCTCGCCCGCTGGAGCCCCTATATTCTTTGTCAAGAAGAAGGATGGAACATTACGCCCAGTAGTGGACTACAGGGAGCTTAATAAAGTCACGGTAAAAAACCGTTATCCTCTACCGTTGATCCCGGAACTCCTAGAAAGAGCACAAAGTGCGAAGATCTTCACTAAGTTAGATTTACGTGGGGCATACAATTTAGTACGTATAAAGCCTGGAGATGAATGGAAAACGGCCTTTCGTACCCGATACGGACACTTTGAAAGTCTAGTGATGCCCTCCGGACTCGCTAATGCTCCAGCTACCTTCCAGCACCTGGCAAATGATATTTTCCGAGACCTGTTGGATCAGTTCATGGTCGTTTATCTAGATGACATCCTGATCTTTTCAAACTCTATGGAGGAACATCAGACGCACGTAAGACAAGTGCTACAACGGTTAAGGGAGAATTCATTATATATTAAATTAGAAAAATGTGAATTCCATCGAGAAGAGATTCAGTTCTTGGGATACGTCATTTCACCTCAAGGATTACGGATGGATGCTAAGAAAACGCAAGCTATCACCGAGTGGCCTATCCCTAAAAATGTGAAAGAAGTTCAGCGTTTTGTGGGGTTCGCCAACTTTTACAGACGCTTTATTAAGAATTTTTCAGAAATCGTGCTACCCATCACGCAATTAACAAAAAAAGGAGCAAAATTCATCTGGACACCCCAAGCGCAAGAAGCGTTCTCTCGTTTAAAAACGAAATTCACAACGGCTCCCATATTACGCCATCCTGACCCTGAATTGGCTTTTATCATTGAGGTGGATGCTTCAGACTGTGCGGTCGGCGCTATCCTTTCTCAGAGGACAGGGGAAATGAAGTTGCTGCATCCATGTGCATTTTTCTCACAACGTATGTCTGTAGCCGAGAAGAACTATGACGTGGGAAATAAAGAATTGCTCGCCATCATATAAGCATTCAAAGAGTGGAGACATCATCTCCAAGGGGCTGCACAACAAATTTTGGTGTTGACCGATCATCGCAATCTAGAGTTTATCATCAGGTCTGCAAAATGCCTCTCTCCTCGGCAGACTCGTTGGAGTCTGTTTTTGAATCAATTCAATTTTGTAATTTCATATCGACCAGGCTCCCGTAACAAGAAAGCAGACGCATTATCCAGAATGTTTTCAAGCGAAACTAATCTTGTAACAACACCCAAACCCATTGTGGCAGATACTAAGATCTTGGGAGTAATACTTGATGGAGATTTGCTGGAAGATTTGAAGGCAGCATACGAAACAGACTCGTTTCTATCACGTCCATCAGGGGACGTGCATCTGTTTTTTAAAAATCAAGTATGGACTGATGGTCGACGACTATATGTACCAGAAGCAGCTCGGTTAAGAGTCCTACAACTAGTGCACGATTCTAAAATTGCAGGACACAAAGGGACACAGAAAACGCAGGAGTTTTTGTCACGTTTCTTTTGGTGGCCGAACTTTCAAGAAGACGTGAAGAAGTATGTTAATTCCTGTGACATCTGTGCCAGATATAAGACTCCACGTGCATCCCCTATGGGACTATTGCAGCCTCTCGCCATCCCAACACGACCATGGGGATCAATTTCAATGGACTTTATTGTAGATCTACCAGAGTCCAAGGGAAAAACATCCATTCTGGTAGTAGTGGATCGACTTACAAAAGCAGCGCATTTCATCCCGTGTTTAGGTCTACCTTCAGCAAAAGATACAGCTGATCTGATAATTTGCAATGTTTTTCGCCTCCACGGAGTGCCGGATGAAGTCGTTTCAGATCGAGGTGTGCAATTTACATCTAAATTTTGGCGCAGTTTATGCTCAGCACTAGACATCAAAGTACGATTGTCAACCGCTTACCATCCTCAATCTAACGGCCAGACAGAACGTACAAATCAGACGCTGGAGCAGTATCTTCGTTGTTATATTTGCCATCTGCAAGACGACTGGGTGGATCTGCTGCCATTTGCGGAATTTTCATATAATAATTCACAGAATGCCTCTACGAAACAGACGCCATTTTTTGCAAATCTGGGATATCACCCAAACATCCTTCCCAAAAATCCTGTGGCACCATTAATACCAGCAGTCGCAGAAAGAATCTCTCTGCTACAGCAAAATCTGAATGTTCTGAAAGACACTCTAAAGGAAGCTCAGGAGAAATATAAAAAAGCGGCCGACAGGTATCAGGAGACCCACTCCCACGTTTAGGATTGGAGATCGAGTGTGGTTATCCACTAAGAATTTGAAATTGAAGATTCCTTCTCCTAAATTAGGACAAAAATTTGTGGGACCATACAAAATCAGTAAGATTGTGAGTCCATTGGCTGTACGTCTACAGCTACCAACATCAATGAAGATTCATCCTGTGTTTCATGTGTCGTTGTTGAAAGCCGCCACAGCCAATCCATTTCCAGAACGATCCCCTTCGCCTCCCGATGCAATTGAAGTGGACGGACAGGAGCAGTTTGTGGTGGAAAAGATCTTGGATTCACAGAAATCGTTTGCAATATTTAATCAAATGGCAGGGCTACGACACGGAGGAAAATTCATGGGAACCAGTAAGCAACATCAATGCTCCTCGTTTGATTAGACAATTTCACCAGCGGTATCCTGCAAAACCTGGACAAGTTGCGTCCAGAGGCCGCCGTTAAGAGGGAGTATTGTTAGGATTTGAACCTGTGAGCCATGGCTTGCTGGTCTGTTCCCTTGCTGTGGAGCTATTTCGGAACTAGAATAACTTCAGCCTGAAACCATATGAACTTCGTCTGGGATAGAGATCATCATCTGCCCTGCTGATTGTTCCCTCCCTGATTGAGACTGATTGGATAGAGATCATCACCTGCCTTGTTGATTGTTCTCGCCCTGATTAAAACTGATTGGACCTGCTATATATACCTGGCCAGTGCAGCTTCCTGTTGCTGAGTATATTGTGGTGCTCAGTCTAACTGAGTGAAGCAAACTGGAGTGATCCAGGGGCTTTGCTGGCAGTGTGCAGCTGAATTTTTACTGCGGTATCCGTATCGGCAGTCTGGACTGAGGATGTTCATAAAGAATATGATCCGTGTAGTGGTGGAAGGTGGTGAGAAAAACAACCTGGTGTACGTCGTTCGTGACCTGTTGGAGGGAAAGGCTGGAGCCCATCGTCAGGATATCTACAGCGTCAATGAATTCCGGAGTCAAGGTACATATGATGTAACCTTTGTGAATGAGGGATGCTGTTTGACCGTCTTTGAATGGCTCAGAAGTAATGAAGGTGATCCATGCCTGGAGGGAGTGCGGGTGGAGCCCCTGTTTGGGCTCATGGAAAAAGTGGTGACTGTGACTGTGTACAACCCCTATACAGAAGTAGCACTACTGGAGCAGTTCCTGGAGCGGTACTGTGAATACGTGAAGGGAGGGGAGAAGCAGAAAAATGTCTTGGGCATTTTCAACTTCAAGTATGTGTTTCGGGTGAAATTGAAGAAGGACCCAGGTTGTTTGGGAGGTTTCACCCACCCACCAGCAAACTTTTCAGTGGCGGGTCATAGGGGCTTCCTGTCATACCCAGGGCAGCGACTATACTGCAGGAGGTGCTTTCAGTTCGGGCACCTGCTAAACATGTGTAGCAAGGAGTTGGTTTGCCGTAATTGCAAGCAAGAGGGTCATGTGGCGGCTCGGTGTCCGATGCCTCGTGAATGTGACAGGTGTGGCAGTTCAGAGTACCTGTATAGAGACTGCCCGTTTGGTGTGCCGAGGAGGTCAACTAGAGAGGAGGAGGAAAGAAAGAGACGTGAGGAGGAGCGGAGGCGGGAGGAAGAAAGGAAGAGAGAGGAGGAGGTTAAGAGGCGGGAGGAGGAGAAGAAGCGGAGGGAAAGCGAAGTCGCTGCGCTGCAAAGCGTTGTGAGGGCGCCACCCACTCCTGCTGAGAGACGGAGGGAGAAGCGGCAGGAGGACAAGGAGGCTGAGAGAAGGAGGGAGGAAAAGGAGGACAAGGAATTTTGGAAGGCCATAAGGCGAGAGGAGCGTTCATGGCCAAAAAAAGAAGTAAAAAAAGAAGTCCCAGTCGCTGAATCATGGTCAGAATGCCTGATGGATTTCGATATATCTGTGGCAGAGGAGGAGGCTGAGGTTTTGGTTCATGAGTCTGATCCGAGAAATATTGGTGCCTTCTCCTCGGAAGAGGACTCAGGAGGGTTAAAGTGTCACAGGGAGGGTGGTGGGGAAAACAGAGACATTGAGGTGGTGGAAGAAGGAATGGCCCAGAGGAAGACTGGGCAGAAAAAGGCACGGGTGGAGGAGTATATGGAGGCCAGCGGCTCAGAAAGCTGCTCGGCACAAATGGTGGAGGAGGACACTGGCGGTACTGGTTAAGTACGTTTTACTTTTCCAGTAGCCAGGTGGAGTTTTGTTGTGTACATAGCTTTGCTCTTTAAGCAATGGCTATCTGTTTTTTTGTGTGTTTTATGTAATGTGTGTCAAGTTATATCTGTAGGTTGTTTTTGTATTTTTTTCCTTTTTTGGCTTCTTTGGACAAGTGTTTTTTTAAGCTTTTTGTTTTGTGTTTAGTATGGGTGTTAGAATTATATCTCAAAATGTGAGGGTTTTTAAAAATAAATTGCGGCGTGCGGCCATTTTTGAGTTTTTTGCAGCGCAAAATGCGGAAATTTTTTGTTTACAGGAGTGTGGGATTGTGGATGGTGTGAAGGAGAGTGAATGGCCTCATGGTGCGTCTGTGTGGTCAGGGAGTGCATGTAATAGAAATGACGGTTTTGGTTTTTTGGTGAAGGGGCGTAATGTGAGTTTGTGTGACTATATGGTGATTGAGGTTGGGAGATGCATGTTAGCAAATTTTGAGTTTAGAAATATTCGTTTTAGTGTTATTAATGTGTATGCTCCTGTGGAAAAACAGGAGCGTAAAGTTTTATTTGAAAAAATTAAGTTTTTTATTCCAGGTAGAGTGCCTGTTGTGATTGTGGGTGATATGAATGTTGATGTGGGAAAGGTGAATGTGGATGTGTCAAGGAAAGAGTTAATGGACATGGTGAGTGATTTTGGTTTGAGGGATATGCAGAGGGAGTGTAAAGTAACTCCATTGTTAAATACGTTTTTTTCTGAGAGTGGGAGGGTGGCGTCTAGACTGGACTATTGTTTTGTTTCAAAAAATCTGATTGCTGTTAGTTATGCACAGGAGAGTGTGCCGTTTTCAGATCATGTGTGTATGAAGTGTGAAGTGGATGTGCATACTGAGGAGGTAGCTGGGAAAGGTGTATGGAAGCTGAATGTGAGTTTGCTGGAGGGGGTGGAGGTGAGAGAGGAGTATGAGAGACATTATAAGGAGTGTGGTGTGAGAGCAGAAGTGAATTCAGTAATGTGTGTGAATGGTGGGATTGGGTTAAATGGAAAACCAAGGTTTTTTTTAAAAAAAACTTGGTTACAAGTGTGCAGCTGCTAAGAGAGAAAGGTTTGCTGGGTTGAATGCAAGACTGAGTGTGTTATATAAGCTAAGAGAGGGAGGGATGGATGTGAGTGAAGATTTGTTGAGAGTGAAAAAAGAAGTGAACGAGTTTTTGAGAGAGAGAGGGAGGAGTATTGTGTATAGGGCTAAAATAGAGAATTTGGAAAAGAATGAGAAGTGTTTGCGGTTTTTTTTCAAGAAAGTTTTTGGAAAAAGACAGAGCATGAGTGTTTTGAATGGAGTGGATGGAAATGAAGTGAGTGGTGCGAACTTGTGTGAGGAAGTGGCAAAATTTTATGATGATTTGTATGCAGTGAAATGGAGGGATGAAGGTTTGGAGAGTGATGTGCTGAGTGTTTTGGAAAATAGATTGAATGGGACAGAAAGGGAGAGTTTGATGGGGGAGGTGACGAGTGAAGAAATATGGAAGGTGGTGTGTAGCATGGCGCTGAATAAAACGCCGGGGGATGATGGTCTCCCGGTGGAATTTTATCGTGTGATGTGGGATGTGATTGGGAAGGATTTTGTGGATGTATGTAAGTATATGTGGGCGAATGCAGAGGTGGCGAATGGTATGCGTGCAGGAGTGGTTGTGCTGTTGCCAAAAAAAGGTGATTTGAAAAATCTAAAAAACTGGAGGCCGATCACGTTGCTTAATTGTGATTATAAGATCTATGCGAAGCTTCTTGCAAATAGGATGCGTGATGTGGTAGGGAGTGTGGTAGGTGAGGAGCAGTGTTGTGCGGTGCCTGGAAGGCGGTTACATGAGGGTGTGTGTATGCTGAGAGATTGTTTGTGGGACTGTATGAACCGTAAGAAGGGGGTGTATGTGTTGAGTTTGGATTTTGAGAAGGCGTATGATAGGTTGGCGCATGGTTTTCTGTTTAGAGTGTTGGTGAAGATGGGTTTTCCGTCTGAGTTTGTTGAGAGAGTGAGAAGTTTGTATAAAAATATTTATAGTTGTGTTTTGTTGAATGGGAATGTAGGGAGGAGAGTGAATGTGTTCTCCGGTGTACGGCAGGGGTGCCCATTGTCCCCTGTCGTGTTCATTTGCGCGATTGAGCCGTTGTTGTGTATGTTGAGGAAAGATAAGGTGATTCGGGGTGTGCAAGTGCCGGGGGCGTGGGGGAGGGAGTGGAAGGTGAATGGCTACATGGATGATGTGTGTGTATTGTGTGATTCAGAGTGTTCGGTGCGTCGTGTGAAGTTGTTGGTATCCGTTTTTTGTGGAGCGTCTGCGTTTAAAGTGAATTGGGAGAAGACTGAATGTAAGATTTTTGGTGGGAGGACTCTGAGCAATGATATTGGGGTGAATGTGGTGAGTGGACCGATAAAGGTGCTGGGTGTGAAATTTTCAGAGAAGTTGGATGGAGAGGAAAGTTGGGTGGATGTGAGAGAGAGAGTGGAGCGCAAGTTAAATTTTTGGAAGATGAGAGATCTGACGTTTTTTGGTAAAATTTTAGTTATTAAGAGTGTGGTGTTACCAATTTTTTTGCATATTGCGGTGGTTTTTCCACCAGGTTATATGTGTGTTAGAAGATTAAATAGGGTTTTGTTTGTATTTTTTTGGCGTTCAAGTATGGAGCGTGCAAGGAGAGAGGTTGTGATGAAGAGAATGGATAAGGGGGGGCTGGGATTCCCCAATTTGAATGTATTTTTTGGCGTGAATAATATGGTGTTTGTATTGGGTGTGATTAGGATGGATGGGAAGTGTGCATGTATGTGCAGGTATTTGTTTGGAAGTTTTCTGTTCCGTTTGAAGTGGCGGGAAAGGGATCTAAGGTGCCCAGTGGCTTTTGAGGTGCCTGTGTGGTATGTGTGGGTTTACAAATTTTTGGTGAAGTATGAACTGTGTGATGTGGATGTGAGGTTGTTAGAGAAGAAGAAAGCGGTATATAGGATGATTGAGTGTAGAGAGATGGAATGTGGTATCAATATGGTGAGAGGAAGTGATGTGCAGAAGGTATGGAAGAAGGTACGTATGGATGGTATGACAAATAGAGCGAGATTGTGTGGCAGTCATTGCATGAGGTGTTACCGGTGAGAGAGTTCCAGAGAAACCGGGGTTTAGTGAGGAGTGAGATGTGTCCGAGGAGGGGATGTGGTGGGAGAGAGAGTGTGGTGCATTTGTTTTGGAATTGTCAGTATGCTAGAAATGTGATTTCAGGTTTGGGCCCGTTGTGTAAGGAGTTGTGTGATGTGAATTTTTTGACGTTTGAGTTATTTATGTTTGGGTTGGGTATGTGTGGAGAAAAGGAGAGAGTGTTGTGGTTGATGCTTGCATGTATAAAAGAGGTGTTGTGGGATGTGAGGAACGTGTATGTGTTTAAGAGGAAGGAGATTGAGGTTAAAAATTGTTTAAAAATTGTTTTGGGAAAATTGTATTTTTGTTTTGTGTGTGATAAGAGAAAGAGGGGGGAGGAGGACGCAGAGGGAATTTGGAAAGTTAAGAAGTGGAAACACCTTGTTAATGTGTCTTAGTTTTGTGTTTTTTTGTGCTTGTAAATAAAGTTGGTTTTCCGATGATGATGGGAACAGCTGCTGCATTATGTAAGTGTACACGCTGTTTGGGAGTCGAGTTCCTTATAGTTTTGGTTATCTGACTGTGGAACTTCCCATCTGAGGGAGAAAAAAAAAATAAAAATTATCTGAGCTCCTGATCTGGAAGGTGTTCTGCTGACATCTTCCTGTCTCTTGTGGAAACCCTGCTTTTCCTACCTCCAACTCTATTCACCTAAACGGACTTGGTGCTTGTGTGTGATCTCGGCCGGCCCGTGCTCGGGCGGGCTCCGGCATCTGCCAACATAGTGAACCACCACCGCCATATACGGCACTTCCAGAAGTCCTTCCTTGGTCCGCTCACCTGCACACTTCTGCTCCGGCCACTGACTTCCAGTCCTGTATCGCCAGTAACGTGACAGAGTATCACAGTGATCAAAATAAATGTATGGAATCTGCCGGTCGGCGGGCGCATTTTGCAAGATGGCGGCGCCCATGAAGAATCCCAAGCGGATTCCGGGACGGACCCAGGGACATAGGAGGACCGGGGGAGGTGAGGGGGTGACCGGAAAGTGGGGGGAGCGGAGGCAAAGAGGAGGGGAGCAGATAGTGACGGGGGTGACCGATCGCCGCCATCAATCGGTGGCGGCGGCCGATCGCCGCCGTTACTCGGTGTGGGGGGGGGTCAGATCTCGGTGTCCAGCCATGGCAGATGCTATTGCAGCATCGGCCATGGCTGGATTGTAATATTTCACCAAATTTCATTGGTGAAATATTACAAATCGCTCTGATTGGCTGTTTCACTTTTAACAGCCAATCAGAGCGATCGTAACCACGTGGGGTTAAGCCAACCCCCCTGTGGTGAAGCACAAAGGGTCTTGTGCCTGCGGGTCGGGTGACCTTTCAGTGACCCCGGTCACCCGATCTGCAGGAACGCGATCCTTTCATGACACAGGGTATGCGTCATAGGTCGGATTGGCACCGACTTTCATGACGCATACGCTGTGTCAAAGGTCGGGAAGGGGGTTAAGGGGAAACGTGTAAATATTTTGGAGCGGTCTAGTCAAAGCCCAGACCTTAATCCATACCTGAGAATCTGTGGTCAGACTTGAAGATTGATATTCGCCAGATGAAACCATCTAACTTGAAGGAGCTGGAGCAGTTTTGTCTTGAGTAATGAGCAAAAATCCCAGTGACAAGATGAGGAAATCTCATAGAGACTTATCCAAAGTGACTTGCAGTCGTAATTGCCACATAAGGAGGCTGTACAAAGTACTGACTTTAGGGGTGAATACTTATGCACACTGAAATTTTCAGTTATTTTGTCCTATTTGTTGCTTGCTTCACATTAAAAAGAAAACCAAATGTTCACAGTTGTAGGACTGTTCTTTACTGATGCAAACCCTAAAAACCCCCAGTGAAATTCCAGGTTGTGAGGTAGCAAAATACAAAAAAATACCAAGGAGGGTGAGTACTTTTGCAAGCCACTGTATAACCTTTATTAAACATAGACTTTGTACTTGCCATTATATCCGATGCTTTCTTTCATAAACTTTGGTTCCGGGTTGCCCCCCCACCACACATTTTATTGATTTTAATGTTATACATGTTCAATAAAATGATACATTTATTTTTATATTGTTCTTTATGGGGAGAATATTGATATGTACAGTAGTACCCTTCGATGCCTCTGACGTGTACGCTTTTAACTCCTTCCCATTGCAGAAAGTTCGAGTACGTCACAAAGCGGGCGTGGAGCAGGCTCAGTAGCTGAGAACGTAAAAAAATGTGCTCGTCTTTCCATCATTTTTGGGTGGAACCGAAAAAAAAAGGGGTGCACTATAATTTTTGTATGTCCTGAAAAAAAAAAGACAATAATTAAACCTTATGAAATGTAAAAAAATATGTATTTTTAACTGCGTGTAGCCTGTTTTAATTTCTCATGAAATAAACAGTAGTCTATAGACTATATCTTCCAGGTGGTCCATTCTCCCCCGGTCCAGCTCATCACGGCCGCATTCACCACAGTCTTGGGTAATGTCTACTTGTATGTTCTCTGTTCATTCCCTGTGCGGTGCACTCAGGCCGCCTAGTGGCCACAAGCAGAATTACTCCGTCCCTTCGGTCACATTATAAGCCTCTGCTGCCTCTAGCGGTCACAAAGTAAATCGCAACCATTTCACTTCCTGCTTCGGGCTGGTTGGGTGGGACAGCGGAAGTGTGAAGCAGCATCGCCGGTGTAGAGATCGTCTCCTGCTACGGTACCGTAACCATGCCGGTAAGTGAGCGACAGGGGTCAGTAGTGTGGCGCCATCGCCTGGTGGTCGGGGTACAAGCCGGGCAGGATGGGGGGCTCATCAGGAAGTGATGGGTGAGGCCCTAGGGAAACGATACCTGCAGCAGGAGGTGGCGACACCCGGGACCTGTAATTCCAGGTGGCACCCCCTATGGCTGAGATGACAGCTGCGGAGGACCTGTCACCCCCTCAGGTGCATGGAAGGGACAAGATGGCCCCGATTCATCATCTGCGGATATATTTTTTTGTGGAAAATTTTGCAGCATTTAGCAAAACGTGCAACTTCTTACCCTAAAAAAGTCACAGAACGCGTCAGAGACCGAATAAAGGGCATTTTTGATGTTGCGCTGGACTAATGAACCCTGTGCACCATTGTGAAGAGTTTGTCAAAATAAACCCTGTAATGAATCCCACAAGACAATAAATGGTCTTAAAAAAAAAACCCAAACCCAACTGCGTTACCGCTGCAGCCAATCCTGGCCTTGGTGATGCTTGTGTGTTGGGCAGGGGATAGCTGAGGCCTGTGATCGCCCGCAGTGGTCGTGTGGACGTCGGTGACGTGATCGCTGCAGTACAAGAGCGGCGGCCATTCCCCGTGTGAGGACCGCTGCTGCTTCGCTTTTGGGATAGTTACTATGAGCCCGGACGTCCCTTTAATGCTGCTGATCTTGAACAGGGAGCTTGAGGTGTGATGACGTGAAGGACGGAGAGGGGACAGGATGTGGCTTGTGTGCACGTTCTTCTGTTATATATCAGTCGTTACAGCAGCGCTGACAACTATGAGATGAGCCACGTTCCTAACTATGAGATGAGCCACGTTCCTAACTATGAGATGAGCCACGTTCCTGTTGTCAGAGCATCAGGGGCCGTGCAGAGTCTGATTGCAGCTTTTTATATTTCAGAACACATTGAGAAATGTAGAACTCCAGTCAGTGTTTCTGCACTGTAGACTTCTGCTTTTGGTTGCAGGGACGGGAAGCTGCCATTGGCAGCTGTCAGCGCTCACATGAGGCATCTTCCGTCTGCGCCCTCCCTGCCTGCCCCTGGGGTCCGCACATCCCTGCCTGCCCCTGGGGTCCGACACATCCCTGCCTGCCCCTGGGGTCCCACATCCCTGCCTGCCCCTGGGGTCCGCACATCCCTGCCTGCCCCTGGGGTCCGCACATCCCTGCCTGCCCCTGGGGTCCGCACATCCCTGCCTGCCCCTGGGGTCCGCACATCCCTGCCTGCCCCTGGGGTCCGCACATCCCTGCCTGCCGCTGGGGTCCTCACAGGCCTGCCTGCCGCTGGGGTCCTCACAGGCCTGCCTGCCGCTGGGTCCTCACAGGCCTGCCTACCGCTGGGGTCCTCACAGGCCTGCCTGCCGCTGGGGTCCTCACAGGCCTGCCTGCCGCTGGGGTCCGGACATCCCCTGCCCTGGGTGCCGCCTGGTGGGTCCGGACATCCCTGCCTGCCGCTGGGGTCCGGACATCCCTGCCTGCCCCTGGGGTCCGGACAGGCCTGCCTGCCCCTGGGGTCCGCACAGGCCTGCCTGCCCCTGGGGTCCGCACAGGCCTGCCTGCCATCACAATGTACAATAAAAGTTATCGCATGCTACTGTCCAAATCACGAGCACCTAGTAAAGGGTCACGCTGTAAGGCTTGATGGTTTTTAAAAAGTTTACTTATTGATGGAATGATTCCTGGAACCCCATTGATTCAGAATGGGGGTCCTGAGCCTCCTGGTCTGGCTGTTTGTAGACGGCAGCACATACGTCAGGTTTCATCATTTGTGAGTTTTTATTTTCACTTGACTTTTTTAAATTTATTGCACCAAATCTTTCAAAACGGCGCGGATGGGTTGATGAGTTTTGCTCCTACTTTCTTGTCTTTTAACTTTTTGTTTGTGCCTTTTTTAGAGCGAAAACTTACTTGACCCTGTACAACTGCACAGCAATTCCAAACCCAACTCTCCCCCCCACACACCTCCCAAATATAAGATGAAACTAATCAGTTAATTTAAAAAAGATGCAAAATAAATAATGAATTGGGCACAAACCTAAAAGTAATTATTGCTCCAGAAAAAAATTACACACAAACATTGTTAGGGGCCATAGTTGAACTCTACTATTTTGGCAGTCTGCAAATTAACATAATAGTAACATAGTTATTAAGGTTGAAGGAAGACTTTAAGTCCATCTAGTTCAACCCATATCCTATCCTAACCTGCCCTAACATGTTGATCCAGAGGAAGGCAAAAAAAATCCATGTTGCAAACAGTAAGCTTCACATTGGGGAAAAAATTCCCGACTTCACATACGGCAATCAGACTAGCTCCCTGGATCAACGCAGTATCTAGGAAACTAGTGAATATAGCCTGTAATATTATACTTTTCAAGAAAGGCATCCAGTCCCTTCTTAAATTTTAGTAAGGAATCACTCATTACAACATTAGACGGCAGAGGTTCCATAGTCTCACTGCTCTTACAGTAAAGAATCTGCATCTGTGATTATGCTAAACCTTCTTTCCTCCAGACGTAGAGGATGCCACCTTGTCCCCATCACAGGTCTAAGAGTAAAAAGATCATTAGAAAGGTCTTTGTACTGTCCCCTCATATATTTATACATTGTAATAAGATCACCCCTAAGCCTTAGTTTTTCCAAACTAAATAACCCCAAGTGTAATAACCTGTCCTGGTATAGCAGACCCCCCAGTTCTCTAATAACCTTGGTCGCTCTTCTCTGCACCCGCTCCAGTTCAGCTATGTCTTTCTTATACACCGGAGACCAGAACTGCACACAGTATTCTAAGTGTGGTCGCACCAGTGACTTGTATAGAGGTAAGATTATGTTCTCCTCATGAGCATCTATGCCTTTTTTAATGCATCCCATTATTTTATTTGCCTTGGCAGCAGCTGCCTGACATTGGCCACTAAATGTGAGTTTGTCGTCCACCCATACACCCAGGTCTTTTTCAGTGACGTTTTGCCCAGTGTTTTACAATTAAGCACATAATTATACATCTTGTTTGTTCTACCCAAGTGCGTGACCTTACATTTATCCCCATTAAAGCTCATTTGCCATTTATCAGCCCAAGCTTCTAGTTTACATAAATGCTCCTGTAATATAAAATTATCCTCCTCTGTATTTATTACCCTGCAGAGTTTAGTGTCACCTGCAAATATTGAAATACTACTCTGTATGCCCCCTACAAGGTCATTAATAAATATGTTAAAGAGAAATGGCCCCAATACTGACCCCTGTGGTACCCCACTGCTAACCGTGACCCAGTCCGAGTGTGCTCCATTAATAACCACCCTTTGTTTTCTATCCATGAGCCAGTTCTTAACCCGCTTACACATATTTTCCCCTATCCCCATTGTTCTCATTTTATGTATCAACCTTTTGTGTGGCACTGTATCAAAAGCTTTTGAGAAGTCCATGAACACCACGTCCACTGCGTTCCCTTGGTCCAGTCTTTAACTTACCCCTTCATAAAAGCTTATCAGATTAGTCTGACAAGAACGGTCCCTCGTAAACCCATGCTGATACTGTGTCATGAGGTTATTCAGCCTCAGATACTCCAATATAGTATCCCTTAAAAAACCCTCCAGGATTTTACCCACAGTAGATGTTAAGCTCACTGGCCTATAATTTCCAGGTTCAGTTTTTGCCCCCTTTTTGAATATTGGCACCACATTTGCTATACGCCAGTCCTGTGGTACAGACCCCGTTATTATGGAATCTTTAAAGATTAAAAATAATGGTCTATCTATGACTGTACTTAATTCCTGCAGTACTCGGGGGTGTATCCCATCCGGGCCCGGGATTTGTCAATTTTAGTGATTTTTAGACGCCGCCGTACTTCCTGCTGGGTTAAGCAGGTGACATTTAATGGAGACATTTTTTTATCTCTGATCATGTTATCTATCATGGGATTTTCTTGTGTATATACAGTTGAAAAAAAGTCATTTAGCATATTGGCTTTTTCCTCATCCTCATCCACCATTTCACCCAGACTATTTTTAAGGGGACCAACACTATCATTTTTAGTTTCTAGCTATTTATGTAGTTAAAGAATATTTTGGGATTATTTTTACTTTCTCTGGCAATGAGTCTCTCTGCCTCAATCTTTGCTGTCTTGATTTGCTTTTTACAGAATTTATTCAGTCTTCTGTATTTATTTAATGCCTCTTCACTACCTACTTGCTTTAATTCCCTAAACGCTTTCTTTTTGTCCCTTATTGCGCCCCTTACAGCTCTATTTAGCCATAGTGGTTTCCTCCTAATTCTAGCATGTTTATTCCCATAGGGTATATACTGTGCACAGGTCCTATTCAGGATACTAATAAAGGTCTCCCATTTTCTTTGTGTATTTTTATGTCTCAGGATAACGTCCCAGTTTATTGCACCAAGATCATCTCTCATCCGTTGGAAATTTGCCTTCCTGAAGTTTAGTGTCCTTGTAACCCCTCGACTACACATCTTATTAAAGGATACATGAAAGCTTATTATTTTGTGATCACTATTACCCAAGTGACCCCCAACCCTTATATTTGATATGCGGTCTGGCCTGTTGGATAATATTAGGTCTAGCAGTGCCCTCCCTCTTGTTGGGTCCTGAATTAGTTGTGAAAGGTAATTGTCTCTCATAGTTGCCAAAAACTTATTACCTTTGCTGGAACTGCAGGTTTCTGTTCCCCAATGTATTTCAGGGTAGTTGAAGTCCCCCATAATAATGACTTCTCCTTGAGTTGCTGCTTCATCTATTTGCTTTACGAGGATATTCTCTGTTGCTTCCATTATTTTAGGAGACTTACAACAAACCCCTATCAGTAATTTATTATTTCCCCCCCCCCCCCCCTAATCTCCACCCACAGAGACTCTACATCTTCATTAGATTCACAGATATCACGCAGGATGGGTTTTAAGGATGATTTTACATATAAACACACACCCCCACCACGCTTATTTTTTTGGTCATTCCTAAACAGACTATAGCCCTGTAAATTAACCGCCCAGTCGTGGCTCTCATCCAGCCAAGTCTCAGATATCCCCACCATGTCATAATTATGTTCCAACAAAATTAATTCTAATTCCGCCATTTTGTTGGTGAGGCTTCTGGCATTAGTATACATGCACTTTATGTATATCTCTGTACCTCTATTCTTTCTTAAATTATTAACTGTTCTAACCCCACCCCCAATTTCATTATTTGTGCCCAGGTCTCTATCTGCACTGCCTTCCCCTCCTATAAAATGAATACCCTCTCCCCCAGTCCCTAGTTTAAAGACTCCTCCAACCTTCTAGCCATTTTCTCCCCCAGCACAGCTGCACCTTCCCCATTGAGGTGCAGCCCGTCACTAGCATAGAACCTGTAGCCAACTGAGAAGTCGGCCCAGTTCTCCAGGAACCCAAACCCCTCCTTCCTACACCAATTCTTGAGCCACTTATTAACCTCCCTAATCTCCCGTTGCCTCTCTGGTGTGGCACGTGGTACCGGCAGTATTTCAGAAAATACCACGTTGGGGGTCCTTGCTTTAAGCTTGCAGCCTAATTCCCTGAAATCGTCTTTAAGGACCTTTCACCTACCTCTAACTTTGTCATTTGTGCCAATGTGCACCATGACCGCTGGGTCCTCACCAGCCCCTCCCAGTAATCTGTCAACCCGATCAGCGATGTGTCGGACTCGAGCGCCAGGTAGGCAGCACACTGTTCGACGATCCCTGTCTTTGTGACAGATTGCCCTATCTGTTCCCCTAATAATTGAGTCCCCCACTACCAGCACCTGTCTGGCCTGCCCTGCTCTCCTATTTCCCCCCTTACTGGAGCAGACACTCCCCGGCTTTCAGAGGACATGCCTGGCTGCAGCAGTGCTACCCCTGTACTGACACTCCCCTCATCTGCCAACTTGGCAAACTTATTGGGGTGTGCCAGATCAGGACTAGCCTCCCTGGCGCTCTTCCCTCTACCCCGCTTTCTAACTGTCACCCAGCTTCCTACTTCAGTGTCCTGCAGCTCCACCCTAGCATCCCCCCCCTCATCTATCCCATTGAGCGTCTGCTCAGTGAGCAGAAGACTCCTTTCCATATTGTCTATGGATCTCAGTGTTGCCAGCTGCACATTTAGATCCAAGATTTGGGCTTCCAAATGCACAACGTGCTCACATCTCACACAGCAGTATGCACCCTCGACCGGCTGTTCAAGGACTGCATACATGTGGCAAGATGTACACTGTATGGCATTGGCAATAGTGGGATATCTAATGGGGTTTGTGAGCCAAGTGGAGGTGCCAAACCTGACCTCCAAATTTCCATCTCTAAGGTCCCGTTTGGGCCATGGACAGTTGTACCCTGGCAGACGGCTTCCGAGGTACAGGTGCCGGACGGTTGTCATGACCCGACCAGTGTGAGGAGCGAGCGGTATTTCCATGTGTATGTTGGATCTTGACAACCACTTTTCAGAACTTACTTGATATCAATAATTTTAGCATCAATAGTAGGAAAATGCAGCATTATATCAATGATGTGGGGGCCGTTCTCCATTCTGGAGTTTTGCTGCGTATCTATGTGGGTTGCCTCTAGCCCACCAGGAGACGTTCACCGCTGGGATTCTGTTTCATTTGCCATTCACTTGATTTTTATTTTTTTATTTTTTATAAGATGATTTCCTACCAATGGGACAGTCCGTATACATTTTCTCATTTCGTAATGTTATACTTGCAGTAGTTTAATGAGCACTACATGGATTTCCTTTTAATATATAGTTTCTGTGTTTATTCTAGGCCTACCACTCTACGCTAATGGAATCAGACACCAAACTGATTGGAAACATGGCATTGCTGCCTATTAGAAGCCAGTTCAAAGGACCTGCCCCCAGAGAAAGTAAGTGTGAGCTGACATTCCTGCCGCAGGAGGGGCACAAGTCTCAGCGTGCCGCATGTGCAGCCACATTGGAAACGCTTGCTACTATGTTCACTACACAGGCAGGTGGCGTAGATGGCACGTATAAGGGTTAACATGAAGTTTTGTGGATTTATGCAAAAACGTTAAATAATTTCATGAGTAATGTATTTTAAGTGCCCTTCTATTAGTGTGACATTTCTTTATATTCTGTTTTATTTCCAAGCGCTGATAATAATCTGATTCAGGAATATTAAATAGAACCTGTCAGAAATACTAACCTGCCCCTAATCCAAATAGTTACCACTGTGAAATGCGAAAATAAATGGGAAACCAAACCGCCCATATTAGAATGAAGTAATATTAATAAAAAGTAAATAATATAGGTTAAAAGAGAATATGACAACAGGTCTCCCTTTGCTCCAGGACCATGATGTATGGACTGAAATGTGGTAACAAGGACATGCATATAAATAATGACAGTCTAGATCACGTGAAGTCATTATTGCCCTCTACTCCTCTTTGGTCAGACCTCATCTGGAATACTCTGTCCAGTTTTAAAAAAGACATCAACAAACTGGAGCAAGTTCAGAGAAGAGCCACCAGAATGGTGACCGGTCTGCAAACCATGTCCTAAGAGGAAAGGTTGCAGGATTTGGGAATGTTTAGCTTGCAAAAAAGAAGACTGAGAGGAGACTTAATAGCTGTCTACAAATATCTCAAGGGCTGTCACATTGTAGGAGGATTATCTTTATTCTCATTTGCACAAGGAAAGACTAGAAGCAATGGGATGAAACTGAATGGGAGAAGACACAGATTAGATATTAGAAAAAACTTTTTTGACAGGGTGATCAATGAGTGGAACAGGCTGCCACGAGAGGTGGTAAGTTCTCCTTCAATGGAAGTCTTCAAACAGAGGCTGGACAGACATCTGTCTGGGATGATTTAGAGAATCCTGCTTTGAGCAGGGGGTTGGACCAGATGGCCCAGGAGGTCCCTTCCAACTCTACCATTCTATGATTCTAAGATAGCTGATGGATTCAGTAAGCCCAAACAGAAACATATTCAGACAGATAAAGGGTAAGCCAATATTCTGTGGTGGCGAAGACCGTAAGACTGGAGGAAAAGTGCAAGTGCGCATGTATACGACACACCCAGGAAGAAGCTAACGCGAAACGTGGGTTGGGGTTTCGGTTCCATACTCGCCAGTTATGTCTTCCACTTTACTGATAATATTATTTGAGTCCACTTCGACTGACTTGTACCAACATTTGCATTGTCTCTTCTCAGTGCTCTCAATATCCTACATTTTGGTGAACTCTAGGTCCATGTGGACCGGTACTCAGACGCACTAGCACTTTTTCTCCATTTTTACAGACTTCACCACCAACGGAATATTGGTTTAGCCCTAATCCATTCTTTATTTTTTTTCTTTGGTCCATGCTTGTGCCCCGACACTATTCAAAGTAGGGCAGGACGATTAATTGAATTAATTTGATTAATTGAATTAATTTAATCAATTCACTACATGCCTGCTCCACAATTCGGATGTTAACCCTCTAACACCTGGAGAGGAGCAACCCTTTGCCCATTTAAATGCAGGGAGAGAAGCAAATTTGTGGTGGCTGCATCTCGCGCAACTTCTGTTAGCTCAGGGTGATGGGAGATAAAATATGTATTCTCCGTCCTTGACTGCTTGTGTGCTTCCTTTGTCCAAAAAATCGAGATTAACTTAAAAAAAACCTTGTACGGTAATTTATTTTTTAAATGAACATTTAATTTTTTGGCCAAAATCACCCAACCCCAGATCAGTCTATTGTGTTGAAGATGGTTGAGCACTGCGCTTGGATATCTACTCCAGTGCAATAGAATTGAATGATCGGCAGAACAGATCCTCCCGACCATTATGCTGGCGGTGACGCAAGATCGAACATTTCTCAACTTTTCAGAGGGGTACCAAGCGGGACCTATATTACCTGTATATGTCTAGTGGGGTTATGTGGGACTAAATCCTTTATTGAGCATTGTGTAATGCAAGGCATTATATATCAGCCACAATAGGAAGGGTTTTTTTTTATAGAATTTAACTGAAGATGAGCACATTTGATCAGAAGGTGGCACCATTGTTGTCAATCATTCATTGACTATAGAACTGCTGGAAATCGCGGCGCAGTCTACTGGGCAGTCTCGTAGTCAATAAATGACGCCGAGGCTGAGCTTGTGCTCCTCCGCTCCATTCAGGACTGGGATACAGAACCCCTTTCTCAGGATCCAGTTATCCAGTTCTCCTCTATCCTTTGGATAGGGGATATTTTTTGGAGGGGAATAACCCTTTGATATTGCCCTTTTATAATGTATTTTTACAAGTGACTATTATGGGTTCCATCTTTTTTTTTTTTTCCCTAGCCAAGGACACAGATATTGTGGATGAAGCCATTTATTATTTCAAGGCCAATGTGTTCTTCAAGAACTATGAAATTAAGGCAAGTGATTTGTCGTAATGTGTAGTTGTGCCCTGTGTTGGTGCAGATTATTCAGTTGCCCTGTTTTTATGGCCTTTTTTTGTTTTAGAATGAAGCTGACCGGACCTTGATTTATATCACCCTTTATATTTCCGAATGTTTGAAAAAGCTGCAAAAGGTGAGACTGCGAATTACCACAATTACATTTTACTTTTCATTCTTAAGATTTACAAAGTTAGCCAAAGAAAATATTGGATTGTAAGAGAGAAAAGTATGTAATCGGTGCCAAGAAATGGTAAAAATGGCTTTAAAACATAATAAAAGATTTGTGAAAGGGGTGATCCGATATCTAAAATGCCTTTTAGAAATATCTGTTTAAACCCTAACTCTTGTAATTTGCTTTATTTGAAAATGGTTTACTGTTCTCATACAACTGATCCCTGTCTTTTTTTTTTTTTTTTTACTTTTATTTACTGTGATGTTCTGTTCGAGTCCCACCATTCACCGGAGATTCTCGAACGGCACGTCATCAAGAGAATGGTCCTGCATTACTCTTTGCAGCTTCCTTTCAAACTCTCCCCCCTCCAGAAACGGAGCCTCATCAGGGGGTGGCGCTTCATTCATTGACCACAGCCTCTTTCTCCACCGCCCCTTGATGATGTCTCAAATCAATCTCGGCACCACCCCAGATCTTCTGCCGCCACTCTGAAACAGATTGTCATTGGGGGGAAATGGTGGTGCTGCGGTCTTTTCCCTGAAACGGATCGTCATCGGGAGACTGCCCTGTGGTCGCTCCCTTTATTTCTGTAATAACTACCCCCTGATGATGATCCCTTTCAGGGTGGTGACAGAATCTGTGGGATGGCGCTGCGGTCACTTCTCCCAGCCCCTTCACTGAGATCGATAACCTTCTGAATCAGGGGCAGTGATGAAAGGAGCTGTTATAAGTGAACGCAATGCTGCCCCCCTGATGTCCTGCTTCAGGGGGGTGATCGAAACTGCGGGGAAGTGACTGCAAGGCCATCCTCCTGGTGACGTCTATTGACAAATGTGCTGGTGTGATGGATCAGCCACCTGTCATTCAAACAGGAGGATGAATAAAGGAGCAGATCACCACGATAAGACCCTGCACACAAACATGAAGTTATCATTAAATGAAAACTTCACATAAAGATTACACAAACACCACAAAATGGATTTCTGCACGGCAGGTATCACAGCGCCAATATGGCTGTGCGCGTACTTTACTTAGCAAAATTCTGCCGAAAGGTCCTATAAGTTTCCAGTGACAATACATTTATTAAAAACAGCTGGCAATACTATAAAAGTCACTAAAACAGTAATAGAACAGTAATATAGGTGGTTGATCATGCGGTGAAGATTAGGTTAATTTCAGTTATTGAGATGAATTCCTGAGTGACGTCATCTCATTGCTTGGTCCGTGTAACGCAGTCACGCGTTCTTCTCATCGCACCGCCCTCAGTAACGGCCTTTTTATGACAATGTTATATATAACGTTGTAAGGTTCTATGTATATATTCCTGAAACTCAGTTTGTTCGTCAGCCATTTTACTTTCTGTCTTGCTGCAGCTATCTTGCCCTCAGTCAAAATGGAGTTTCCAGCTTGCATGTTCCCGCCCTGATTCTCTCCTTTGCTTCTTAAGCAGCTACAGCTGAGCAATCAGTGCTTCAGAATCTAGCCTGCAGTGAACCTGTGACTTGACTCCTGTAAGCCTTGGACCTTGTACTCCAGCTATTCCTACTGAGGAACTCTGAAGCACTTGTGGACTCTGAACCCTGCTCTTTGAAAGACCCACGTTTGCATGGACTTACGGTAACAGAAGAAGATCCTGAATCTGTATTGGAGAGTGATTGCTGAGCTTGGATTACTCTGGCCTGCTGTGTCTCCTGTTTCTGTGTCTGCAAACTGTGTGACTATTTCTGCCAACTTGTATGAAGTAATACAAGACTTTTCTATATCAAACCTGTGACTCCTGTGTTTTCATCGCACCCAAGCACAAGACGCTATATGAACTGTACTACATACATTACAAGATTCTGAAGCCAAAACGTTAGTGTCTGCTGGGTCTGGAAGGCTGTGTCTGCTGTACTGTGGATATCAGACGTCCGGTTGTACTTTCTGTGATGACAGTGGTTGTGACTTCTCACAACCATTCCAGGTGAGCAATTCCCTTAATTTTTTTTTCTCTCTGCAGTGTTGCCACAGGTGAACACTATTGTTTTTTTTTCTCTCCTCTTCTTCCAGTAATCCTGTCTTAAAAGATCTGGAAAATGGAGGCCCGCATAAAGGAACTTTGCGGAGTGACTGATAATATCCTTGCAGATTTGCAGAATATAAAGACCCGTTTTACAAATCTACAGGACCTCAATAATCACAATTTGCAAGTGGTTGGACAGACTACCCAGGATTTGCGAGCCAGGATTGAGGTTCTAGAGGGGCGAGTCCAGGCTCCTGCCGTAGCCCGAGTGCTGGGATTCCCAAGTTGCCCCCTTTTCGTTTTGGCGGTGAACGTGAGAAATTCAGGGGATTTATTAATCAATGCAATCTTTTTTTTTTCTGCACATGCTTCACAATTTCCCACTGAACGATCTAAGGTGCTTACTATAATTATGTTGCTTACCAACAAGGCTTTAATGTGGGCAAACCCTCTGATTGAGACTGAGGATGATTGTTTGAATCACCTTGATGATTTTATTTCAGCCATGGGGCAGGTGTTTGATGACCCCAATCGAGGTGCAACAGCTGAAGCAGCCATGTTAGCTTTGCGCCAAGGTAAGCACTCGGTAGCTGAATATGCCTTGGATTTCAGGAGATGGGCCCTTGATACCACCTGGGACAGTTCCGCCAAAAAATCTATTTTTCGAAAGGGGTTATCTCCACTGATTAAGGATGAACTTGCTCGTGCCGACCCTCCCACTGCGTTAGGTGACTTTATTAACTACTGCATCCGTATTGATACTCGTCTGACTGAACGCAGGCAAGAGAGATGGTTCGAAAGCAATCGTACTAACCTTTTCCTACCTTCCTCTCCAGCTAAGGAACCTTTGAGTAGGATTACACGGGAACCTGAACCTGAACCCATGCAGGTAGACTCTTTACAACGACGGGTTAGTGATGCACGCAAGGAACATCGTTTTAAGGGAATCTATGTTTCTATTGTGGTAAGTCAGGGCACTTCATTATAAACTGCCCCAGCCGTTCTCGTAAGACTACTGCAGCACTCATTCATTGTGAGTGTTGCGAGAGGGGATCTGTCAGGTCCGAGCCTCAGGCTCCAGAGAGATCTGCAGCAACAGATCTTGATTTCTCGGACTTAAACTCCGTTACCTCTGAGGACGTTGACTGTGTAAACGCTGCCATTTTTCAAGTTTCCTCAGCGGTGTCCCAGCTGAGTTGTAAGAAAAACAATTCTCATTGCTTTCTTTCCATCAAACTCTGGGTTGACTCAGCTTGGGTGTCTAGCTCTGCTATGATCGACTCAGGGGCAAGTGGAAATTTTATGGATGTCTCCTTTGCTCTGAAACAGGGGATACGTTCATTGAAGAAGGCTACTCCAGTACAGATGGAAACTGTGGATGGCTCCCTGCTGACCCTTGGACCAGTGGATCAGGAAACAGAGCCTTTGAGGGTTCTTATGGGTAAAGATCATCAAGAGAAACTGTCCTTTATGCTTATCTCTTCTCCCCACTTTCCCATTATTCTAGGGCTACCATGGCTGCAGGCTCAGAATCCTACCATTAACTGGGAGACCAAGGAATTACACTTTCCAGAGAAACAGATGAGTCCAAAAGTTTCAGCTTGCTCTGTTCCTAAAGGAATCATGTCAGTCCCTGAACTACCAGCTGTATACCAGGACTATGTGGATTTATGTGACAAGAAGAACGCTGACCAGCTTCCTCCTCACCGTCCATATGATTGTCCAATTGAATTATTGCCTGGAGCAGAGATACCTTTTGGTAAGATCTACCCCCTGGCGGGGCCCGAGCTAAAGACTTTAAAGGATTACATAGATGAAAATCTAGCCAAGGGCTTCATACGCCCCTCTTCATCTCCTGCAGGTGCACCCATCTTCTTTGTAAAGAAGAAAGATGGATCTCTGAGACCATGCGTAGACTATAGGGAACTCAATAAGGTTACTATTAGAAACCGTTATCCATTGCCTTTAATCCCTGAGTTATTGGAGAGAGTGCGACATGCCAAAATTTTTTCTAAACTAGATCTTCGTGGGGCCTATAACTTAGTCCGTATTAGACCTGGGGATGAATGGAAGACTGCATTCAGGTCACGCTATGGACACTTTGAATATCTAGTTATGCCTTTTGGTCTGAGTACCGCCCCAGCCACTTTCCAACACTTGGTGAATGACATCTTTAGGGATCTCCTAGATACATTCGTGGTAATTTATTTGGATGATATTCTAATTTTTTCTAACTCCACAGAGGAACATCATGGACATGTGAGAATGGTCTTGGAACGTCTAAGACAAAATCATCTTTACATCAAACTTGAAAAGTGTGAATTCCATAGGACCGAAATTCAATTTCTGGGGTATGTACTGTCTACACAAGGAATTAGTATGGATGGAAGCAAAACCCAAGCCATCAAGGATTGGCCAAGTCCTAGAAATGTGAAGGAGGTACAGCGCTTCATCGGGTTTGCCAACTTCTATAGACGTTTCATTAGAAATTTCTCTGAGGTAGTGTCACCTATCACTCAACTTACCCGGAAAGAGTCTAGGTTTTCCTGGACTCCCCAAGCCCAGGAAGCATTTTCCCGTCTAAAAGATAAATTTACCACTGCACCTATCCTAGTACATCCCAACCCCGAGCTTGCCTTCATAATAGAGGTGGATGCTTCAGACTGTGCCGTTGGAGCTATACTCTCTCAGAGAACAGGTGAGAAGAATGTCTTGCATCCCTGTGCCTTCTTTTCCCAGCAGTTGTCTTCGGCTGAGAGGAACTACGATGTGGGCAATAGAGAGTTGTTGGCCATTATTGCCGCCTTCAAAGAATGGAGACACCTTCTTCAGGGAGCTGCACAGCAAATAGTCGTCCTGACAGACCATCGTAACCTTGAGTTTATCAGGTCGGCTAAGTGCCTGACTCCTCGCCAGGCTCGCTGGAATCTTTTCTTAAACCAATTTAATTTTATCATCTCTTATAGACCAGGATCGCGCAATGGAAAGGCTGATGCACTCTCTAGGATTTACTCAGCAGAGACACGTCCAATTACTCCTCCTAAGACTATTCTTCCTGACTCTAGATTCCTAGGAGTAATTCATAATCAAGACCTACTTAAGGACATCAAGGAAGCATACCATGCGGATTCCTTTTTGGCACAACCCCCAAGGGACGTAAGTCTTGTCTTTAAGAATGGTGTATGGATTCAGGGACAACGTCTGTATATTCCTGAAACAGTCAGATTAAGAGTATTGCAACTCATTCACGATTCCAAGATAGCTGGGCATAGAGGAATTCTAAAGACACAGGAATTTCTTTCTCGTTTCTTTTGGTGGCCCACTTGCAGGAAGGATGTTTTGAATTATATCACTTCATGTGAGGTCTGTGCAAGATGCAAAACACCTCGCTCCTCACCAACTGGTCTGTTACAGCCTCTTCCCATCCCGTCCCGCCCGTGGGGATCCATTTCTATGGACTTCATTGTGGAGTTACCAACCTCTCAGGGGAAGAACACCATTCTAGTGGTGGTTGACCGTCTAACAAAGGCAGCTCATTTTATCCCTTGTGTCGGCTTACCCACTGCAAAACAGACATCAGATTTGATGATTAAAGATGTGTTTCGCTTACATGGAGTACCGGATGAGGTTATTTCGGATCGAGGGGTGCAATTCACTTCTAGGTTTTGGCAAAATTTCTGTGCAGCATTGGACATTAAAGTAAACCTTTCTTCTGCTTTTCATCCCCAGACTAATGGACAGACCGAACGAACCAATCAAACCCTGGAGCAGTATCTCCGCTGCTTTATCTGCCACCTACAGGATGATTGGGTGGATCTACTTCCATTAGCTGAGTTCTCGTATAACAACTCTCAGAGTGCCTCCACTAAACAGTCTCCTTTTTACTCTAATCTAGGTTATCATCCTAACATTCTACCACGATTTCCCATAGAAACGCCTTTACCAGCAGTGGCTGAAAGAATCACGTCTTTACAGAAGAATATGGATCTTCTAAAGGAAAATCTGGAATCGGCTCAAGAAAGGTACAAGAAAGCAGCAGATAAATTTCGTAAACCTGCACCAGCTTTCAAGGTAGGAGACTTGGTCTGGCTGTCAACCAGAAATCTTAAGTTAAGGATTCCATCGTCTAAGTTGGGACATAAGTACATTGGACCCTATAAAATCAGTAAAATTATAAGTGCCGTTGCTTGTCGTCTTCAACTGCCCAGAACTATGAGAATCCACCCTGTCTTTCATGTATCCCTACTAAAGCTGCGACACCCAATACGTTTCCTGGACGTTCCTCTCCTTGCCCTGACCCAGTGCTAGTCGATGGTCAGGAAGAATTTGTGGTGGAAAGGATTTTAGATTCCAGGTTGTATAGAAATCAGTTACAATATCTGATTAAATGGCAGGGCTACCCAGTGGAGGACAACTCATGGGAACCGGTCAATAACGTTAATGCTCCTCGCTTGCTCCGTCAGTTTCATCAGAGGTACCCACACAAGCCTGGTCTGAGGTCATCCGGAGGTTGTCCTTAAGGGGGGAGTAATGTAAGGTTCTATGTATATATTCCTGAAACTCAGTTTGTTCGTCAGCCATTTTACTTTCTGTCTTGCTGCAGCTATCTTGCCCTCAGTCAAAATGGAGTTTCCAGCTTGCATGTTCCCGCCCTGATTCTCTCCTTTGCTTCTTAAGCAGCTACAGCTGAGCAATCAGTGCTTCAGAATCTAGCCTGCAGTGAACCTGTGACTTGACTCCTGTAAGCCTTGGACCTTGTACTCCAGCTATTCCTACTGAGGAACTCTGAAGCACTTGTGGACTCTGAACCCTGCTCTTTGAAAGACCCACGTTTGCATGGACTTACGGTAACAGAGAAGAAGATCCTGAATCTGTATTGGAGAGAGATTGCTGAGCTTGGATTACTCTGGCCTGCTGTGTCTCCTGTTTCTGTGTCTGCAAACTGTGTGACTATTTCTGCCAACTTGTATGAAGTAATACAAGACTTTTCTATATCAAACCTGTGACTCCTGTGTTTTCATCGCACCCAAGCACAAGACGCTATATGAACTGTACTACATACATTACAAACGTGTACATAACTTCTGCTCTGTGCTCCTGGAGACTGGTGGAATACAACACGTGGTAACAGATTCTGTCACTTGGTAATGAATGTGTTTTCTTTTCTTTGAACTAGTGTAATTCTAGAGGACAGGGTGAAAAAGAAATGTACACCTTAGGAATTACAAACTTCCCCATTCCCGGAGAGCCAGGCTTCCCTCTCAACGCCATGTATGTGAAGCCCTCCAGCAAACAGGAAGATGGTAAGACTCCGTTCTTGTTTGTTTCCTTGTATTTCCAGGATAAGTGACGAATGATACAGATGTGTTGTGGTCTTTTGATCCCTCTTTCCCTGTCCAACCCCCTCCCACTAATATCTATTAATTGTTTTGTCATCTAAAAGAACAGAACTTTTTCAAGGGAATGAACATCAGAAAAAGCCATATTAAAAGAGAAGTCTCACTACGTTATTACATATGGATTAGTGGTACAGCTGTATAGATTCTTGTCCCACAATACAAATAATACCTTATTGACATGGGGGGAGAGGTAGAAGTCATATCCAGTTTGGGATAGAAGTGCACAAGGGCGTGTCAGTTCACCTGGAGCAGACTAAATGCCTTGACACACCCCTAGTGCACATCCATCCTGATTTGCATAAAGCTTCTAAGCTAGATTTCTCAAGACTATCACCTTGAATCTCAAAACAAGGTGCCATTTGTACTAGGGGACAAGTACCTACATGGCTATTACTTTCAAATGTAAAAATGTGCTGACATGTTCCCTTGACTCGGGAGGATCTGTCCCAGGTCAAAAGTAGCCAGTTTTTGCTTTTATTTTATTTCTGCTGCTCCCCCAAATATTTTTTTTTAAGATTTTTAAATAAAACATGCAGTTTCAGATTGAGCCCACAATAATACCTCAGTATTCTGTAAGACTGATCCCAATTATTCAGCTGCCATAAAGCGCACACACTGCTGCACTGTTCTAAAGACATTTCAAATAAAAAAAACAAACAAAAAAATTACTTTGTGGCATGGTTATTAATGCTGGCTTAAGCTTAGCATCTTAAAACTTGATCAGATGGGAAGCAGATGCCCAAAGTTTATCACAGTGGCTAATGCTATGTGATCATTTTTGAAACAAATGTGTATATGTCTCTTCAAAAGATTTTTTTTTCCTGAATGATTGGCGCCTGCGACTATATGCATTTGTTAGTTTGCCAGTTCTGCACAATGTGTTTAATTTGGCTTTACCCTTCTCTCAGAGGTGATGAGGGCCTACTTGCAGCAGCTGAGGCAGGAGACTGGTCTAAGGCTATGCGAAAAGGTGTTTGATCCTCAGACAGACAAGCCCAGCAAGGTAAAATACCATTTCTTACCCATGATTGAGTGCATATATACTGGGTACAAAAATGTTATATCATGTGGACCACTAGATGGCGTGTAGCATCCTCACACCTGATAATGACTGGACTAAATTGCCAGCTGTATAGGTGACACATCCTATTTCTTATTTTGTATGACTCCGATTCTTTAGCTGCTGATACTGCCCTGCTGCGAGAGCGCAGAACCCCTGCTGGTGATACTGCCCTGCTGTGGGAGCGCAGACCCCCTGCTTGTGATACTGCCCTGCTGCGGGAGCTCAGACACCCCTGCTGGTGATACTGCCCTGCTGCGGGAGCGCAAACACCCCTGTTGGTGATACTGCCCTACTGCGGAGAACAGACACCCCTGCTGGTGATAGTGCCCTGCTGCCGGAGCGCAGGCACCCCTGCTGGTGATAGTGCCCTGCTGCCAGAGCGCAGGCATCCCTGCTGGTGATGGTGCCCTGCTGCCAGAGCGCAGGCATCCCTGCTGGTGATAGTGCCCTGCTGCCGGAGCGCAGGCATCCCTGCTGGTGATGGTGCCCTGCTGCCGGTCGCAGACACCCCTGCTGGTGATGGTGCCCTGCTGCCGGAGCGCAGACACCCCTGCTGGTGATGGTGCCCTGCTGCCGGAGCGCAGACACCCCTGCTGGTGATGGTGCCCTGCTGCCGGAGCGCAGACACCCCTGCTGGGATGGTGCCCTTCTGCCGGAGCGCAGACACCCCTGCTGGAGATGGTGCCCTGGCCGGAGCGCAGGCACCCCTGCTGGAGATGGTGCCCTGCTGCCGGAGCGCAGGCACCCCTGCTGGAGATGGTGCCCTGCTGCCGGAGCGCAGGCACCCCTGCTGGAGATGGTGCCCTGCTGCCGGAGCGCAGACACCCCTGCTGGAGATGGTGCCCTGCTGCCGGAGCGCAGGTACCCCTGCTGGTGATGGTGCCCTGCTGCCGGAGCGCAGATACCCCTGCTGGTGATAGTGCCCTGCTGCTGGAGCGCAGACACCCCTGCTGGTGAATTGGGACTCTGTTTACATGATATTCTTAAAGAGCTTCAGCCAGGGCTGTGTAGTTGGTAAGCCAAACCACCGACTTTGACTCTGAATTCGACTCCTCAATTTCCCTCACTTTTAACTCCACAGCAATGTCTGACTACTGAGCATGTACATAAAATGCAGCACAGATTTATTTAATCTAAAAGCCGAGATTCTTAGATCAGGAACAGAACAGACATTTATAGGACATTTCATAACTTTCCCACATACTTATGAAAACCTTTATACTGATTTCAACTGCACCAAAATGGACACCGACTCCAATTCCACAGCCCTGGCTTCAGTGGTGTAAATGTAATTTTCTAATACATAAACAAACATTCACCAAAATTGGGATATTTAAAGAACGCTGCCATTAACTTTTTTCCCCTAAACTTGTGTAAATGTCAATGTAGGGTCAATGTGTTAATATACTCACCGATCCGATCAGTCTTCTCCGGTATCCAGCGCTGTTCTGCTCCTCTCTGAGTCACACTGCGCTCTGTGACCTGGAAGTGGTTTTTACAATATAAGCCTATAAGAACGGGGCCCCATAGACTTATATTGTAAAGGACACTTCACCTTGCGCACCATGTGTGAGCCAGATCGGAGAGTATGAATCGTTGCCACGTGATTCAGAAGAGGAGAGGACCGGCGCTGGATATCAGGAGACGACGATCAGTTTGCCTATGTTCACACTGCTTTCTCTGTGCCTAAACCTGGTTGTCCAATAGTGTCCCATAGGCCATATTCACACATCTGTGTGTCACTGTCAGACTGCAAAGAAATAAGAGCCAATTATTGTGTATTTCTTTATTGGCTCTGATCTGTATTTACAACAGTGCCTTTGGTCTGCAGGGCAGAACCCACCTTTGGTGGGGACATCATGTTTTAAATGTTTTTATCTTTGGCTTTTTTTGTATAGTCTAATAAAATATTATTAATTGTTTGGTGATCACCATTTATAGCATGTCCTTTTTTCTCTTTTCAAATGTAACCCACGGTCCTAACTCGTACCACGACACACAGATGTGCGAATCCTTTTCAGGCATACATCTGGGCAGTGTATTTGGGCATAACTATAATCTGTTTTCTTTCCACTATCTTATTTCTTTTTTGTTTTTAATGTGCTCCTCCTTTTCTCTCTCCAGTGGTGGATGTGCTTTGTAAAGAGACAGTTCATGAATAAATCTCTGTCTGGTCCTGGGCAATAAAGAAAGAAGCTGAAAATCATTGACTTATTTTGTTTTGATGTTGAGCAAAAGTTTTATACTGTATTGTAATATGAAAAGTCGCAGCTAAACAAAGCAAGTAATATTGGGCAAATATTCAGTGTTAAGCAGGTGCTTAATAAAATTGGGAAACTTTCTTGATTACTGCTTGGTGGTTTTGTGCTTTTGCTGTATCTCCACTGGTTGGAACAGTGATTTGTTACCATGCACATCCTCCTGTATACTAATAAATGGTCTCTATTCACCCTGACATTGGCTTGTTCTGGTTCACCCCTATGCGACCACGTAACATAGATGTGCAGCCACTAGCCATGTCTGTCCACAAAGCTGCCATATATCTACTGTCGTCTTTTCCCCGATTATTGCAGTCTCTGTTGCTTAGACAGTCCAGATCTGACTGTAACAAACGGCTTGTGGTCCCAGTTGTGACACTGACTAAATTATTATAGGTTCCAATTGTGGCATCCAGACTTAGAGATGCGAAGATGCTTTTACACCTAGAATCGTGCTGCAGAAACACCACAATGGCCATGTTTTTTCATACGGCATCAGCATGTGCAGGTCTGATAACGTTTTCACGCCTGGATCCATTTTTCTGCGTGCTGCATAATGTAGGGACAAAGAGCCTGATTCCAGCGGTATATCAGTTACTAGACTGCTTGGCAATGGTGTACAAAGACAGAAAAGGGCCCCTGTGCGAGAACAATACATGGGCCCTTTGCAGCCCAAGAGCTCCTAAAAATGCAAAATTTCACCTGCTTTGGAGGTAGAAAGGGCCTCCTTACTTCTTGTGTCCCTGTGCAGACGCACAGGTTGCACCAATGATATGTCCGCCCCTGCTGCTTAGTGTATTTTTTCTATAATCCTTGTTTTTTTTCTGTTGTATATGTAGCAGTGCCAAATGCTGATCTGTGTATAACCCCACCCACACCACTGATTGGCCACTTCTCAGAATGCACACATTAAGCTGCCAATCAGTGGTGGGAGGGATTTCACAGGCAGATGACTATAGGCACAAGATGTCAGTCCTGTAGTGAATCGCCACACTGATTGTATTAAAAATTGTATTAACTGTAGCCTATAAGTGGGTCTACTATTTTGTCTTTACTTAAATATCATATACAATTCAGAAGCTGCCTGAAAAGCTACAGGCGAAAGCATACAAACCCGGGCAAAGCAACGCGCACATGCATGGCATCACTATTCCCAGGAAGTTGTACAGTGCACTTCGGATGGAAATATTATTTACGCTTACTGCATTAAAAACAGCGCTTAAGAAAATTTTAATTGTATGGTTTGACCATTTTCAGTACAAAAAGAGCCAAGATTGTTTCTGAAGCACATGTAAAGGATTTCTACAAGTCCATTCAAATGAAGGGGCCGTTGTAAACTTTCTGCCCACTTGAATACATATGGCACGTAAAGCGTTGCAATGGAAAAAGGGGTTTGGCCAGGCTGGCATGTTTTTCTGTGCAGTCTGACTACAGCTTGCAGAGTCACTTGCATTCTGGTTGCCACATGCGGAGCAGCTACTCTCCTGCTTCTCCTCAATAGAGGGAGCAAGAAATGGGGCTATTGCATGGGACTGCAAGTTTCAAAAATTGCATATGAGCGATCGCGTGACAGCTGTTCCAGAAGACAGAGCACAAAACCCCAAAGTGTGCATATTGTACAGCCTGGCCAAAAGTTTTGAGAATGACACAAATATTATATTTTCACATGATCTGCTGCCCTCTGTTTTTATGTGTTTGAAAAGATGTTTTATCACAGACAGAAATATAATTGCAAACATATAGTAACAAAAGCTTAAATTTACAGTTAGAATGAGTTAAAAGCAGCAAGTCAATATTTGGCAGTGTTGACTCCTTCTTCTTCAGGAAACCCCTGCAATTCTCCCTGGCATCTCTCAAACAACTTCTGGACCAAATCCTGACTGATAAACATCCACTATGCACATCAATGCTTTCATTTTGCAAATGTTTAGG
>JARQOD010000001.1:816477488-816644680 GCA_033576555.1 Oophaga sylvatica | reverse complement strand
CCTCACCAAGGGTCTGTTACACCCTCTTCCCACCCCGTCCCGCCCTGGGGATCCATTTCTATGGATTTCATTGGGGAGTTACCAACCCTCAGGGGAAAACCCCTTTTAGGGGGGGACCGTCTAAAAAAGGGCACTCATTTTACCCCTTGTGCCCGGTTTCCCCACGCAAAACAAACATCATTTTTATGATTAAAGATTTTTTTCGCTTACATGGAGTACCGGATGGGGTTATTTGGTGAGGGTGCAATTCATTTCTGGGTTTTGGCAAAATTTTGTGCGAAATTGACATTAAAGTAACCTTTCTTCTGTTTTCTCCCCAATAAGGACAGACCAAACGAACCAAAAAACCCCCGGAAAGAGATCTCCGCTTTTCTGCCCCCTACGGGATGATTGGGTGTTCTACTTCCATTACTGAGTTCTCGAAAACAACTTCAGAGTGCCCCCATAAACAGTCTTTTTTACTCAACTAGTTACACCTAAATCTCCCACGTTTTCCCATAAAACGCCTTTACCAGCAGGGGCTGAAAAACAGTCTTTACAGAAGAATAGGATTTTTAAAGGGAAAAATCTGAACGGCTCAAAAAGGTACAAGAAAGCAGCAGAAAATTTTCGAAAAACCCTCACCCTTCAAGGTAGGAGATTTGGGTTGGCTTAAACCCAGAAATCTTAATTTAAGGTTCCATCGTCAAATTGGACATTACATTGGACCCTATAAAATCAGTAAAATTATAAGTGCCGTTGCTTGTCGTCTTCAACTGCCCAGAACTATGAGAATCCACCCTGTCTTTCATGTATCCCTACTAAAGGCTGCGACACCCAATAAGTTTCCTGGACGTTCCTCTCCTTGCCCTGACCCAGTGCTAGTCGATGGTCAGGAAGAATTTGTGGTGGAAAGGATTTTAGATTCCAGGTTGTATAGAAATCAGTTACAATATCTGATTAAATGGCAGGGCTACCCGTGGAGGACAACTCATGGGAACCGGTCAATAACGTTAATGCTCCTCGCTTGCTCCGTCAGTTTCATCAGAGGTACCCACACAAGCTGGTCTGAGGTCATCCGGAGGTTGTCCTTAAGGGGGGAGTAATGTAAGGTTCTATGTATATATTCCTGAAACTCAGTTTGTTCGTCAGCCATTTTACTTTCTGTCTTGCTGCAGCTATCTTGCCCTCAGTCAAAATGGAGTTTCCAGCTTGCATGTTCCCGCCCTGATTCTCTCCTTTGCTTCTTAAGCAGCTACAGCTGAGCAATCAGTGCTTCAGAATCTAGCCTGCAGTGAACCTGTGACTTGACTCCTGTAAGCCTTGGACCTTGTACTCCAGCTATTCCTACTGAGGAACTCTGAAGCACTTGTGGACTCTGAACCCTGCTCTTTGAAAGACCCACGTTTGCATGGACTTACGGTAACAGAGAAGAAGATCCTGAATCTGTATTGGAGAGAGATTGCTGAGCTTGGATTACTCTGGCCTGCTGTGTCTCCTGTTTCTGTGTCTGCAAACTGTGTGACTATTTCTGCCAACTTGTATGAAGTAATACAAGACTTTTCTATATCAAACCTGTGACTCCTGTGTTTTCATCGCACCCAAGCACAAGACGCTATATGAACTGTACTACATACATTACAAACGTGTACATAACTTCTGCTCTGTGCTCCTGGAGACTGGTGGAATACAACACGTGGTAACAGATTCTGTCACTTGGTAATGAATGTGTTTTCTTTTCTTTGAACTAGTGTAATTCTAGAGGACAGGGTGAAAAGAAATGTACACCTTAGGAATTACAAACTTCCCCATTCCCGGAGAGCCAGGCTTCCCTCTCAACGCCATGTATGTGAAGCCCTCCAGCAAACAGGAAGATGGTAAGACTCCGTTCTTGTTTGTTTCCTTGTATTTCCAGGATAAGTGACGAATGATACAGATGTGTTGTGGTCTTTTGATCCCTCTTTCCCTGTCCAACCCCTCCCACTAATATCTATTAATTGTTTTGTCATCTAAAAGAACAGAACTTTTTCAAGGGAATGAACATCAGAAAAAGCCATATTAAAAGAGAATGTCTCACTACGTTATTACATATGGATTAGTGGTACAGCTGTATAGATTCTTGTCCCACAATACAAATAATACCTTATTGACATGGGGGGAGAGGTAGAAGTCATATCCAGTTTGGGATAGAAGTGCACAAGGGCGTGTCAGTTCACCTGAGCAGACTAAATGCCTTGACACACCCCTAGTGCACATCCATCCTGATTTGCATAAAGCTTCTAAGCTAGATTTCTCAAGACTATCACCTTGAATCTCAAAACAAGGTGCCATTTGTACTAGGGACAAGTACCTACATGGCTATTACTTTCAAATGTAAAAATGTGCTGACATGTTCCCTTGACTCGGGAGGATCTGTCCCAGGTCAAAAGTAGCCAGTTTTTGCTTTTATTTTATTTCTGCTGCTCCCCCAAATATTTTTTTTTAAGATTTTTAAATAAAACATGCAGTTTCAGATTGAGCCCACAATAATACCTCAGTATTCTGTAAGACTGATCCCAATTATTCAGCTGCCATAAAGCGCACACACTGCTGCACTGTTCTAAAGACATTTCAAATAAAAAAAACAAACAAAAATTACTTTGTGGCATGGTTATTAATGCTGGCTTAAGCTTAGCATCTTAAAACTTGATCAGATGGGAAGCAGATGCCCAAAGTTTATCACAGTGGCTAATGCTATGTGATCATTTTTGAAACAAATGTGTATATGTCTCTTCAAAAGATTTTTTTTTCCTGAATGATTGGCGCCTGCGACTATATGCATTTGTTAGTTTGCCAGTTCTGCACAATGTGTTTAATTTGGCTTTACCCTTCTCTCAGAGGTGATGAGGGCCTACTTGCAGCAGCTGAGGCAGGAGACTGGTCTAAGGCTATGCGAAAAGGTGTTTGATCCTCAGACAGACAAGCCCAGCAAGGTAAAATACCATTTCTTACCCATGATTGAGTGCATATATACTGGGTACAAAAATGTTATATCATGTGGACCACTAGATGGCGTGTAGCATCCTCACACCTGATAATGACTGGACTAAATTGCCAGCTGTATAGGTGACACATCCTATTTCTTATTTTGTATGACTCCGATTCTTTAGCTGCTGATACTGCCCTGCTGCGAGAGCGCAGAACCCCTGCTGGTGATACTGCCCTGCTGTGGGAGCGCAGACCCCCTGCTTGTGATACTGCCCTGCTGCGGGAGCTCAGACACCCTGCTGGTGATACTGCCCTGCTGCGGGAGCGCAAACACCCCTGTTGGTGATACTGCCCTACTGCGGAGAACAGACACCCTGCTGGTGATAGTGCCCTGCTGCCGGAGCGCAGGCACCCCTGCTGGTGATAGTGCCCTGCTGCCAGAGCGCAGGCATCCCTGCTGGTGATGGTGCCCTGCTGCCAGAGCGCAGGCATCCCTGCTGGTGATAGTGCCCTGCTGCCGGAGCGCAGGCATCCCTGCTGGTGATGGTGCCCTGCTGCCGGTCGCAGACACCCCTGCTGGTGATGGTGCCCTGCTGCCGGAGCGCAGACACCCCTGCTGGTGATGGTGCCCTGCTGCCGGAGCGCAGACACCCCTGCTGGTGATGGTGCCCTGCTGCCGGAGCGCAGACACCCCTGCTGGTGATGGTGCCCTTCTGCCGGAGCGCAGACACCCTGCTGGAGATGGTGCCCTGGTGCCGGAGCGCAGGCACCCCTGCTGGAGATGGTGCCCTGCTGCCGGAGCGCAGGCACCCTGCTGGAGATGGTGCCCTGCTGCCGGAGCGCAGGCACCCCTGCTGGAGATGGTGCCCTGCTGCCGGAGCGCAGACACCCCTGCTGGAGATGGTGCCCTGCTGCCGGAGCGCAGGTACCCCTGCTGGTGATGGTGCCCTGCTGCCGGAGCGCAGATACCCCTGCTGGTGATAGTGCCCTGCTGCTGGAGCGCAGACACCCCTGCTGGTGAATTGGGACTCTGTTTACATGATATTCTTAAAGAGCTTCAGCCAGGGCTGTGTAGTTGGTAAGCCAAACCACCGACTTTGACTCTGAATTCGACTCCTCAATTTCCCTCACTTTTAACTCCACAGCAATGTCTGACTACTGAGCATGTACATAAAATGCAGCACAGATTTATTTAATCTAAAAGCCGAGATTCTTAGATCAGGAACAGAACAGACATTTATAGGACATTTCATAACTTTCCCACATACTTATGAAAACCTTTATACTGATTTCAACTGCACCAAAATGGACACCGACTCCAATTCCACAGCCCTGGCTTCAGTGGTGTAAATGTAATTTTCTAATACATAAACAAACATTCACCAAAATTGGGATATTTAAAGAACGCTGCCATTAACTTTTTTCCCCTAAACTTGTGTAAATGTCAATGTAGGGTCAATGTGTTAATATACTCACCGATCCGATCAGTCTTCTCCGGTATCCAGCGCTGTTCTGCTCCTCTCTGAGTCACACTGCGCTCTGTGACCTGGAAGTGGTTTTTACAATATAAGCCTATAAGAACGGGGCCCCATAGACTTATATTGTAAAGGACACTTCACCTTGCGCACCATGTGTGAGCCAGATCGGAGAGTATGAATCGTTGCCACGTGATTCAGAAGAGGAGAGGACCGGCGCTGGATATCAGGAGACGACGATCAGTTTGCCTATGTTCACACTGCTTTCTCTGTGCCTAAACCTGGTTGTCCAATAGTGTCCCATAGGCCATATTCACACATCTGTGTGTCACTGTCAGACTGCAAAGAAATAAGAGCCAATTATTGTGTATTTCTTTATTGGCTCTGATCTGTATTTACAACAGTGCCTTTGGTCTGCAGGGCAGAACCCACCTTTGGTGGGGACATCATGTTTTAAATGTTTTTATCTTTGGCTTTTTTTGTATAGTCTAATAAAATATTATTAATTGTTTGGTGATCACCATTTATAGCATGTCCTTTTTTCTCTTTTCAAATGTAACCCACGGTCCTAACTCGTACCACGACACACAGATGTGCGAATCCTTTTCAGGCATACATCTGGGCAGTGTATTTGGGCATAACTATAATCTGTTTTCTTTCCACTATCTTATTTCTTTTTGTTTTTAATGTGCTCCTCCTTTTCTCTCTCCAGTGGTGGATGTGCTTTGTAAAGAGACAGTTCATGAATAAATCTCTGTCTGGTCCTGGGCAATAAAGAAAGAAGCTGAAAATCATTGACTTATTTTGTTTTGATGTTGAGCAAAAGTTTTATACTGTATTGTAATATGAAAAGTCGCAGCTAAACAAAGCAAGTAATATTGGGCAAATATTCAGTGTTAAGCAGGTGCTTAATAAAATTGGGAAACTTTCTTGATTACTGCTTGGTGGTTTTGTGCTTTTGCTGTATCTCCACTGGTTGGAACAGTGATTTGTTACCATGCACATCCTCCTGTATACTAATAAATGGTCTCTATTCACCCTGACATTGGCTTGTTCTGGTTCACCCCTATGCGACCACGTAACATAGATGTGCAGCCACTAGCCATGTCTGTCCACAAAGCTGCCATATATCTACTGTCGTCTTTTCCCCGATTATTGCAGTCTCTGTTGCTTAGACAGTCCAGATCTGACTGTAACAAACGGCTTGTGGTCCCAGTTGTGACACTGACTAAATTATTATAGGTTCCAATTGTGGCATCCAGACTTAGAGATGCGAAGATGCTTTTACACCTAGAATCGTGCTGCAGAAACACCACAATGGCCATGTTTTTTCATACGGCATCAGCATGTGCAGGTCTGATAACGTTTTCACGCCTGGATCCATTTTTCTGCGTGCTGCATAATGTAGGGACAAAGAGCCTGATTCCAGCGGTATATCAGTTACTAGACTGCTTGGCAATGGTGTACAAAGACAGAAAAGGGCCCCTGTGCGAGAACAATACATGGGCCCTTTGCAGCCCAAGAGCTCCTAAAAATGCAAAATTTCACCTGCTTTGGAGGTAGAAAGGGCCTCCTTACTTCTTGTGTCCCTGTGCAGACGCACAGGTTGCACCAATGATATGTCCGCCCCTGCTGCTTAGTGTATTTTTTCTATAATCCTTGTTTTTTTCTGTTGTATATGTAGCAGTGCTCAAATGCTGATCTGTGTATAACCCCACCCACACCACTGATTGGCCACTTGCTCAGAATGCACACATTAAGCTGCCAATCAGTGGTGGGGGAGGATTACACAGGTCAGGTTGACTAGTAGGCACAAGATGTCTAGTCCTGTAGTGAGAATCGCCACACTGATTGTATTAAAATTGTATTATACTGTAGCCTAGTAAGTGGATCTACTATTTTGTCTTTACTTAAATATCATATACATTCAGAAGCTGCCTGAAAAGCTACAGGCGGAGATGCATACAAACCCGGGGCTATGCAACGCGCACATGCATGGCATCACTATGCCCAGGAGAGTTGTACAGTGCACTTCGGATGGAAATATTATTTACGCTTACTGCATTAGAACAGCGCTTAAGAAAATTTAATTGTATGGTTTGACCATTTTCAGTACATAGAGCCAAGTATTGTTTCTGAAGCACATGTATGGATTTCTACAAGTCCATTCAAATGAAGGGGCCGTTGTAGAACTTTCTGCCGCACTTGAATACATATGGCACGTAAAGCGTTGCAATGGTAAAGGGGTTGGCCAGGCCTGGCATGTTTTTCTGTGCAGTCTGACTACAGCTTGCAGAGTCACTTGCATTCTGGTGGCCACATGCGGAGCAGCTACTCTTCCTGCTTCTCTCAATAGAGGGGAGCAAGAAATGGAGCTAGTTGCATGGGACTGCAAGTACAAAAATTGCATATGAGCGATCGCGTGACAGCTGTTCCAGAAGACAGAGCACAAACCTCAAAGTGTGCATATTGTACAGTCATGGCCAAAAGTTTTGAGAATGACACAAATATTATATTTTCACATGATCTGCTGCCCTCTGGTTTTTATGTGTGTTTGACAGATGTTTTTATCACAGACAGAAATATAATTGCAAACATATGAGTAACAAAAGCTTATATTGACAGTTAGAATGAGTTAATGCAGCAAGTCAATATTTGCAGTGTTGACCCTTCTTCTTCAGGACCTCTGCAATTCTCCCTGGCATGCTCTCAATCAACTTCTGGACCAAATCCTGACTGATAGCAGTCCATTCTTGCACAATCAATGCTTTCATTTTGTCAGAATGTTTAGGTTTTTGTTTGTCCACCTGTCTCTTGATGATTGACCACAAGTTCTCAATGGGATTAAGATCTGGGGAGTTTCCAGGCCATGGACCCAAAATCTCTGTTTTGTTCCCTGAGCCATTTAGTTATCACCTTTGCTTTATGGCAAGGTGCTCCATCATGCTGGAAAAGGCATTGTTGATCGCCAAACTGCTCTTGGAGGGTTGGGAGAAGTTGCTCTTGGAGGACATTCTGGTACCATTCTTTATTCATGGCTGTGTTTTTAGGCAAGACTGTGAGAGATCCGATTCCCTTGGCTGATAAGCAACCCCACACATGAATGGTTTCAGGATGCTTAACAGTTGGCATGAGACAAGACTGGTGGTAGCGCTCACCTTGTCTTCTCCGAATGAGGCGTTTTCCTGATGTCCCAAACAATCGAAAAGGGGATTCATCAGAGAAAATAACTTTACCCCAGTCCTCAGCAGTCCACTGCCTGTACCTTTTGCAGAATATCAGTCTGTCCATGATATTTTTTCTGGAGAGAAGTGGCTTCTTTGCTGCCCTCCTTGAGACCAGGCCATGCTCCAAGAGTCTCCGCCTCACAGTGCGTGCAGATGCACTCACACCTGCCTGCTGCCATTCCTGAGCAAGCTCTGCACTGCTGGTAGCCCGATCCCGCAGCTGAAACACTTTTAAGAGACGGTCCTGGCGCTTGCTGGTCTTTCTTGGGCGCCCTGGAGCCTTTTTGGCAACAATGGAACCTCTCTCCTTGAAGTTCTTGATGATGCGATAGATTGTTGACTGAGGTGCAATCTTTCTAGCTGCGATACTCTTCCCTGTTAGGCCATTTTTGTGCATTGCAATGATGACTGCACGTGTTTCTTTAGAGATAACCATGGTTAACAGAAGAGAAACAATGATGCCAAACACCAGCCTCCTTTTAAAGTGTCCAGTGGTGTCATTCTTACTTAATCATGACAGATTGATCTCCAGCCATGTCCTCATCAACACCCACACCTGTGTTAATGGAGCAATCACTGAAAAGAGGTTAGCTGGTCCTTTTAAGGCAGGGCTGCAATGATGTTGAAATGTGTTTTGGGGGATAAAGTTCATTTTCTAGCCAAATATTGACTTTGCAAGTAATTGCTGTTAAGCTGATCACTCTTTATAACATTATGGCGTATATGCAAATTGCCATTAGAAAAAGTGAAGCAGTAGACTTTGTAAAAATCAATATTTGTGTCATTCTCAAAACTTTTGTCCATGACTGTACACTGTCAGGAGGTTGCAAGCTTCAGTCAGACTAAACACAAAAACTTGCCTGGCCTGGCAAAACCCCTTTAAGCAGACTGTTACTCCATTTAGCAGTATTTCTTTTTGTATGTCGAAACAGAATTGTTCAAACCAAGTACAGGCTCTTGGTTCACCCTTTGCGTGACCAAACATTCAAGTGCACTTCACCTACTTGTTTTCCCTCATTCACCACTCCCCCTTCCTATTTTGACAGCTCTGGCATTATAGAGGCAGAGATATATGGGAAACAAGTAGCTGGGGAGTTGCACTTAGTAAAAACCCGCTGAGCGATTTCTTTTATGAAATCTGAGGCCGTCATGAGGTAGGGGTTAAAACACTGAATTCAATGATGTCATTTATTAAGCTGTTTGTTGCTGTTTTCTTACAGTGAAGGATTTATCACTAGGACATTATCATTCCCAGGTATGATGTCCACAATTGATAATCTATTGACAGTGAGCTGCTAATCATAGCCTGACTCCTCCCCATCCTATAGATATAGCCTGGCGTGGGTGGGGTTAGGTGTCTGAGCTCTGCTTAATGCTGTATCTAAGAACTGTTTCACAACAGCTGCACCCAGTAAAAGTGATACATCCTTGAATTCAGGGTCTATGCATCATGCTTCTCTCAGATAGGGTAGCAAAAATCTGCTGACAAATTCCCTTTAAATGTTTGGCCCTAAACTATTACGAACCTGAACTTTTTTTAAGCAAAAAACACTTCAGGAAACACTGGTATTTTTTTTTTTTTTTCAGGTGTTTCCTCAGTGTTATTCCAATGGGTGTTGGCTCCCAGTGTTTTTTTTTTGTAGATTTCCCATGGTTTTAGTGATGTGAGAAAGCACCCCTGGTCTAAAGTTGGAGGCAGGCAACACAAATCATCAATGAAAATAGGTGGGAAGGACTATCTCTGCTTCACTTGAGGAATTTCTGTAAGAGAAAGTAAAGAGCTCTAGTTCTAGCAGACATATTAGACAAAAAATCCATTCAAAACAGAGCTCTGCAGACTCCACCATACATGAGAACACCCTGAATTAGGGAAAATGCAGGACGGGGCACTACATCACTTTTTGCTACTTTTGAATTCCAGGCTCAGCTCTCATATCAGTAAGCAGGAGTTTTGGCAACCAAGGTTGTAGGTCAGGCACATGAATGATCTGAATGTGATGTATGGTTTTAGTAAGACTGCCAACTCAATGACCAGGATATGACAGATATGTCTGAAAAATAAATGGAATATCTATTAAAAGAAGTGGTTGGATCACAATTACAACTTATCCTGTTCACAGGTGAGAAGTGTCTGATCACCGTGAACTTGACTTGTTCCCTGAGTTAAACTGTGGTGCACCCTGCTGTTATATTATGCTATGTTCACACGTGACATTTTTGCTGCAGCAAAACCTGCTCTCTTGGCAGTAAAGAAGCTGCCGAAAATAGGGATTTTTGTGTACACACCGTAAAATCGTTTTCTTCGAGCCAATCATTCGGGGACACAGACCATGGGTGTTATGCTGCTGCCACCAGGAGGCTGACTGTTATGATTTGGTAGCTGAGGAGTGCAGGTAAAAAAGGAAATACACCAGAGCAGTTGGAATCTATGAGATTGCAGTACCCTGACTAACCACCACAACTAGAGGCAGCCGTGGAGCGTTCCTACGTTGGTCCTAGACGCCTCGTCACAGCCTGAGAAACTAACTACACCTAAAGATAGATATAGGAAAGCTATCTGCCCCGGAGCAGAACCCCAAAGATAACAGAAAGCCCCCAAACATGTAATGGCGGTTAGACAAGAGGAAACACTGACACAGAAAGAAAATAGTATGAGCAAATGCTGGGGCCCAAACTATCTAAATAGAAAAGGATAGGAAGGGCACATACTGCAATCCCAGAAAACCCTGAAAAGCACCAACTCTACTAATTTCAAAAATAACCTGAGATCACACGACCTCTACCACCTAAATTAGTTCTCTGGTGTAACAAAATCAAAACAGCAGCCACTGAAAAAACTGGAAAAAGCAAAAGAACAAAACTCAGTGGCTGAACTAAACTGAGAGGGCAGAAGCCCCCGGAGGGGACCCTGAAGGCCCCCAAAGAAGTGCAGGACAAAATGCAAAAATATAGCACAAACACAAAAGAAGCAAAAGTCTTATCTTTAAGCAGGAGATGCAGACACGACACAGCAGGCTACAAGGGAAACTGGAATGAAGGATTCAGACCAGAACAATTGATCACCGGCAACCCTGATGGGAAAATGACTCCCTTATATAAGACCAGTCAGTAACGCCTGATTCCCAGTCCTCACAATCTTCACTAGCACCGCTTGTAACCACCAGAGGGAGCCTCTGCTCAGAACTCATCTTAAACCCATTCACAACAGTACCCCCCCCCTTGAGGAGGGGTCACCGAACCCTCATTTGAGCAACCAGGTCGGTCAGGATGAGTTCTATGATACGCACGGATAAGTCTCCTAGCATGGATGTCCGAAGCAAACACCCAAGAATTGTCTTCCTGACCATAACCTCTCCATTTAACCAAATACTGGAGTTTCCGTCTAGAAAAACGAGAATCCAATATTTTCTCAACCACATACTCCAGATTGCCCTCAACCAAAACAGGGTCAGGAGGCACAGCAGCAGGAACCACTGGCTCAACAAACCTCTTCAACAAGGACTTGTGGAACACGTTATGGATCTTAAATGTCCCTGGAAGAAGCAAACGAAAAGAAACAGGATTAATAATCTCCATGATCTTATAAGGTCCAATGAACCTAGGCTTAAATTTAGGAGATGCTACTCTCATAGGAATATTCTTTGAGGACAACCAGACCAAGTCCCCCACTTTAAACCGAGGACCATCAGTCCTATGCCGGTTAGCAAACCGCTGGGCCTTCTCCTGAGAGAGGGACAACCTCTCCACTACCTGGTCCCAAATCTGTTGCATACGCTCCACAACAGAGTCAACACCTGGACAGACAGAAGCCTCCGTCTGTCCTGAAGAAAATCGAGGGTGAAACCCAGAATTACAGAAAAACGGAGACATCAAAATGGCAGAGCTAGCCCTATTATTAAGAGCAAACTCAGCCAAAGGCAAAAAAGAGACCCAGTCATCCTGATCAGCAGACACAAAGCATCTTAGATAAGTCTCCAATGTCTGGTTTGTTCTCTCAGTTTGACCATTGGTCTGAGGATGAAATGCCGAGGAGAAAGACAATTGAACACCCAGTTTAGAACAAAAAGTCCTCCAAAATCTGGAAACAAACTGGACTCCTCTGTCAGACACAATGTTCTCAGGAATGCCGTGTAAACGAACCACGTGCTGAAGGAACAACGGCACCAATTCAGAGGAGGAAGGCAACTTAGGTAATGGCACAAGATGTATCATTTTGGAAAACCTATCACAAATTACCCAGATGGTGGTCATTCTCTGAGAAACAGGAAGATCGGAAATGAAATCCATAGAGATATGAGTCCATGGTCTCTTGGGCACAGGCAATGGCATCAACAAACCACTAGAGCGAGAGCAAGGCTTGGAGCGAGAGCAAGTCCCGCAGGACTGCACAAATTCCCTGACATCACGAGACAAGGTAGGCCACCAAAGGACCGACTAACCAAGTCTCTGGTACCAAAAATTCCGGGATGCCCAGCCAATGCGGAACAATGAATCTCAGACATCACACTCTTTTTCCATTGGTCCGGGACAAACAATTTTCCAACAGGGCAGCGCTCGGGCCTATCCTCCTGACACCCCTCCAGAGCAAGTCTCAAATTGGGCGAGATGGCGGAAAGAACTACACCCTCTTTCAAAATAACAGAAGGATCAGATAACTCAGGAGAGTCCGCAAGGAAACTCCTCGAGAGGGCATCCGCCTTAACATTCTTAGTGCCAGGAAGAAAGGAAACCACAAAATTAAAACGTGTGAAAAACAAGGCCCACCTGGCCTGTCTAGGATTGAGTCGCTTGGCAGATTCCAGATAGACCAGATTCTTATGGTCCGTAAGGACCACCACCTGATGTTTGGCTCCCTCCAGCCAATGTCTCCACTCTTCAAAAGCCCACTTCATGGCCAATAACTCCCGATTACCTACGTCATAATTACGTTCAGTAGGAGAAAATTTTCGAGAGAAAAAGGCACAAGGGTTACTTTTAGAGGTCTCTGGATCTTTTTGGGACAAAACGGCACCTGCCCCAATTTCAGAGGCATCAACCTCCACCTGAAATGGCAGAGAAACATCAGGCTGCCGTAGAACAGGAGCAGAAGTGAATCTCTGCTTAAGTTCCTGAAATGCAGAGACTGCCTCAGGAGGCCAATTCACCACATCAGAACCCTTTCTGGTCAAATCAGTTAATGGTTTAACAATAACCGAGAAATTACCAATAAATTTACGATAAAAATTGGCAAAACCCAAAAATCTCTGAAGAGCCTTTAATGAAGTAGGTTGGACCCAATCACAGATGGCCTGAACCTTGACCGGGTCCATTTCAATAACAGAGGGGGACAAAATGAATCCCAGAAATGAGATCCTCTGTACGCCAAAAAGACACTTTGATCCCTTCACATACAGAGCATTCTCTCTCAAAATCTGGAATACAGTTCGAACATGTTTCACATGAGAGTCCCAGTCATTAGAAAAAATCAAGATATCATCCAAATAAACAATCAGAAATTTGTCCACAAAATCCCTGAAAATGTCATTCATGAAGGACTGGAAGACGGAAGGAGCATTAGTGAGCCCAAAGGGCATCACTAGGTACTCAAAATGCCCTTCAGGGGTATTGAATGCCGTCTTCCATTCATCCCCGTGCTTAATGCGAATAAGGTTATACGCCCCCCTGAGGTCAAGCTTGGTAAACCAAGTAGCGTTTTTCACCCTGGAAAACAGGTCAGAAATCAAGGGTAACGGTATTGATATTTCACAGTAATATTGTTCAAGAGACGATAATCAATACACGGCCTTAATGAACCATCTTTTTTGGCCACAAAGAAAAAACCGGCACCTAAGGGTGAAGAGGATGGTCTGATATGACCCTTCTCCAATGATTCCTTGATATAAGACCGCATAGCGTCATGTTCAGGTACAGACAAGTTAAAAAGGCGACCTTTAGGGAATTTACTACCCGGCACTAATTCAATAGCGCAGTCATAGCTCCTATGGGGAGGCAAGGATGCAGATTTACTTTCGCTAAACACATCAGAAAAATCAAACAAAAAGTCAGGAACATCCTGAGCCTGGGGGAGGCAGAAAAAACAGGAGTGTTGGCATTAACACATTGGCAGCCCCAACTGGTTACAGACACAGATTTCCAATCCAAAACAGGATTATGAGACTGTAACCAAGGGAAACCAAGTACGATAATATCATGCAGATTATATAGAACCAAAAATTTGCAGCACTCCTGGTGATCAGGTTCAACCCTCATTATCACCTGAGTAGAAAACTGGGGTTTATTCTCAGCCAAAGGGGTAGAATCGATCCCCAGTAGGGGAATAGACTTCTGTAGGGGTATCAAGGGAAACCCACAACGTTTAGCAAAATCATAATCCATCAGGTTAATAGCTGCTCCAGAATCAACGAAAGCCTGAGCAGAAATGAGGACAGAGAGCATATCAGAGTGACAGTTAACAAAAACTTAGTCTGAACACTACCCAAGACAACTGAGCGTGCAAAACGTCTTCCCCGCTTAGGGCAGACTGAAATAGCATGAGAGGCATCACCACAGTAGAAACATAACCCATTGCGCATTCGAAACTCATGACGCTGTGCCCCAGACACCACTCTATCACACTGCATGGGTTCAGAAGCTGGCTCACAAGGCAACACCACTCCACGCATACTTCTCCGCTCACGCAAACGTCTGTCAATTTGAATCGCTAATGACATAGAATCATTGAGACCAGAGGGGACAGGGAATCCCACCATAACATCCTTTACATTATCTGACAGACCCTTCCGGAAAAGGGCCGCCAAAGCATCGTCATTCCATTTGGTCAGGACTGCCCACCTACGGAATCTCTGACAGTATAACTCAGCGTCATCAAGCCCCTGATTTAATGCCAACAAGGTTTTTTCAGCTTGATCAGTGACATTAGGCTCATCGTACAATAACCCCAAAGCCTGAAAAAACGCATCAACATCACTCAAAACAGGATCCCCAGGTATCAGGGAAAAAGCCCAATCCTGAGGATCGCCGCGCAGGAGAGAGATGATAATTTGAACCTGCTGCGCTGCGTTTCCTGAGGACTTAGATTTTAAGGCAAAAAAAAATTTACAATTATTTTTGAAATTCTGAAACTTAGCTCGATCCCCTAAAAACAAATCTGGCATGGGATCCTAGGTTCCACAACAGGCAACCTAGCAAGATATGCAGCAATACTCTGAACCTCAGTGGCAAGCTGATCCACACGGCCAGACAACTGTGCAAACTCCATTGGGAGAAAAGATCCTCCCCAGCACCCAGAGATACAGAGGAAAAAAAAAAAATGCAACAAACAGAAAAATACTCTGACACTCTGACAACTTTTTTCTTTCACAATATTTTTTTTTCCTTCTGTGAGTACCATACAATTTCAATTTTTAGGCCGGTGATACTGTTATGATTTGGTAGCTGAGGAGTGCAGGTAAAAAAGGAAATACACCAGAGCAGTTGGAATCTATGAGATTGCAGTACCCTGACTAACCACCACAACTAGAGGCAGCCGTGGAGCGTTCCTACGTTGGTCCTAGACGCCTCGTCACAGCCTGAGAAACTAACTACACCTAAAGATAGATATAGGAAAGCTATCTGCCCCGGAGCAGAACCCCAAAGATAACAGAAAGCCCCCAAACATGTAATGGCGGTTAGACAAGAGGAAATACTGACACAGAAAGAAAATAGTATGAGCAAACGCTGGGGCCCAAACTATCTAAATAGAAAAGGATAGGAAGGGCACATACTGCAATCCCAGAAAACCCTGAAAAGCACCAACTCTACTAATTTCAAAAATAACCTGAGATCACACGACCTCTACCACCTAAATTAGTTTCTGGTGTAACAAAATCAAAACAGCAGCCACTGAAAAAACTGGAAAAAGCAAAAGAACAAAACTCAGTGGCTGAACTAAACTGAGAGGGCAGAAGCCCCCGGAGGGGACCCTGAAGGCCCCCAAAGAAGTGCAGGACAAAATGCAAAAATATAGCACAAACCCACAAAAGAAGCAAAAGTCTTATCTTTAAGCAGGAGATGCAGACACGACACAGCAGGCTACAAGGGAAACTGGAATGAAGGATTCAGACCAGAACAATTGATCACCGGCAACCCTGATGGGAAAATGACTCCCTTATATAAGACCAGTCAGTAACACCTGATTCCCAGTCCTCACAATCTTCACTAGCACCGCTTGTAACCACCAGAGGGAGCCTCTGCTCAGAACTCATCTCAAACCCATTCACAACAGCTGACACTAAGTAATACAAAGAAAGTTAGCCCTCCTCTGCAGTATACACCCTCATGCTGGCTCCCAGAGAACCAGTTCAGTGCAAAAGCAGTAAGAGATCAATAACATATAAGAATATAACATGTCAAATTACAGAACAAGCACAAAGCCAATAACAGGGTGGGTGCTGTGTCCCCCAATGATTGGCTCGGAGAAAAGGATTTTACGGTGAGAAAACAAAAATCCCTATTTCTCCTTCGCCTCATTGGAGGACACAGACTATGGGACGTCCCAAAGCAGTCCCTGGGTGGGGAACCACATAACATATCGAACCCCATGTACCAACTGACTAAAGTTGCGCTACCACGCTTGCAGAATACGTCTGTGAAGGGCCGCATGTGCAGAAGTCTGAGAGCAGTTGGCTGTACCAAGTTGCAGTCTTACAGATCTGTTCTGCCGCGCCCGATGCCGAATGGCCCAAGAAGCGTCCACCGCCTGAGTAGAGTGTGCCTTAGGCCTCTATCACACATCAGTTTTTTGCTGTCAGTCACAATCCGTTGGCTCGACGGATCCGTCGCAGATTGTGAAAAACTGATGTGACGGATCTGTTTTTTCGACGGATCCGACTAGCGGATCCATTGAAAAAACGGATCCGCCGCATCCGTTTTTTAAAAGCCGGCAGTTCAGTGCGCTGTACAGAAAAAAAAAAACTCACTGACATGTTTAATAAAGAATCGAAAGAATGGATATATACACATACATTACATATATATACAGTACAGACCAAAAGTTTGGACACCTCATTCAAAGATTTTTCTGCATTTTCATGACTATGAAAATTGTACATTCACACTGAATGCATCAAAACTATGAATTAGCACATGTGGAATTATATACTTAACAAAAAAGTGTGATAACAACTGAAAATATGTCTTATATTCTAGGTTCTTCAAAGTAGTCACCTTTTGCTTTGATGACTGCTTTGCACACTCTTGGCATTCTCTTGATGAGCTTCAAGAGGTAGTCACCGGGAAGGGTTTTCACTTCACAGGTGTGCCCTGTCAGGTTTAATAAGTGGGATTTCTGGACTTATAAACGGGATTGGGACCATCAGTTGTGTTGTGCAGAAGTCTGGTGGATACACAGCTGATAGTCCTACTGAATAGACTGTTAGAATTTCTATTATGGCAAGAAAAAAGCAGCTAAGTATAGAAAAACGAGTGGCCATCATTACTTTAAGAAATGAAGGTCAGTCAGTCCGAAAAATTGGGAAAACTTTGAATGTGTCCCCAAGTGCAGTTGCAAAAACCATCAAGCGCTACAAAGAAACTGGCTCACATGAGGACCGCCCCAGGAAAGGAAGACCAAGAGTCACCTCTGCTTCTGAGGATGTTTATCCGAGTCACCAGCCTCAGAAATCGCAGGTTTACAGCAGCTCAGATTAGAGACCAGGTCAATGCCACACAGAGTTCTAGCAGCAGACACATCTCTACAACAACTGTTAGGGGGACTTTGTGCAGCAGGCCTTCATGGCAAAATAGCTGCTAGGAAACCACTGCTAAGGACAGGCAACAAGCAGAAGAGACTTGTTTGGGCTAAAGAACACGAGGAATGGACATTAGACCAGTGGAAATCTGCTTTGTCCTGATGAGTCCAAATTTGAGATCTTTGGTTCCAACCACTGTGTAGGTGCGACGCATTAAAGGTGAACGGATGGACTCTACATGTCTGGTTCCTACCGTGAAGCATGGAGGAGGAGGTGTGATGGTGTGGGGGTGCTTTGCTGGTGACACTGTTGGGGATTTATTCAATTTTGAAGGCATACTGAACCAGCATGGCTTCCACAGCATCTTGCAGCGGCATGCTATTCAATCGGGTTTGCGTTTAGTTGGACCATCATTTATTTTTCAACAGGACAATGACCCCAAACACACCTCCAAGCTGTGTAAGGGCTATTTGACCAAGAAGGAGAGTGATGGGGTGCTACGCCATATGACCTGGCCTCCACAGTCACCAGACCTGAACCCAATCGAGATGTTTTGGGGACCACAGAGTAAAGGCAAAAGGGCCAACAAGTGCTAAGCATCTCTGGGAACTCATTCAAGATTGTTGGAAGACCATTTCCAGTGACTACCTCTTGAAGCTCATCAAGAGAATGCCAAGAGTGTGCAAAGCAGTCATCAAATCAAAAGGTGGCTACTTTGAAGGACCTAGAATATAAGACATATTTTCAGTTGTTTCACACTTTTTTAAGTATATAATTCCACATGTGTTAATTCATAGTTTTGATGCCTTCAGTGTGAATGTACAATTTTTATAGTAATGAAAATACAGAAAAATCTTTGAATGAGGTGTATCCAAACTTTTGGACTGTACTGTATATACTGTATATATACATACATAAATGTCATTTAGACACATTATATATATATATATATATATATATATATATATATATATATATATTGTGAGACAGTGAAGGAATATGTGTCGAATGGGGTGTACATTTTACCTAGGTACTGTGCTGTATGGTATAAGGGAAATGTGTGGCTTTGTAAACCTAGTGGTAGAGAAAGGTCACTACACCGTACATTCAGCACACACTTGCAGCTCAGGCCTGAAACCATTCAGCTGTTAATTAGGAGACCAGAAGTAGGTGTCTGCGAACACAGTCAAAGAGCTCGTTTAGTCTGGACACAGGAGGGGTCCAGGCACAGAAGGTGTCTCCAGGAGTTTGAGCTATCTCAGTCTGGGTGCTCGATGTACCCCGGACACAGGAGTAGTCTCAGTGAGAATCCATGCGGATAGCTGCTGAATAGGAGGGGAGCTCTCTCAAGTCTGGACGTTGAAGGTGCCTTCAGACACAAGGAGGAGACTCTGTGAACCTACATGCTGGTAAATGCTGAACATATGTGTTGTTTTGGCCCCGGCTGGTAGAGTCGGGACCCGGATAGATAGGGAAATCTATCTAAGTGTAGTAAGTGGCTAGACAAGCCTAGGTCTTCTGTTTATGATTTGTTTTATATCTGTTTGCTGTGGACTTTAATAAAGCTGGTTGCGGCCAGTTTACACCAGAACTGCTGTCTGAATGAACTGTTTCCGTGCCACTCTGTCTACCCGGACGGCGATCCCAGAGCTATATCCCCTGGAAATGTTACAATTGGCGGAGAATGCTGGGGCAGCACAGTGGCTGATACAATTGGTGCTGGAATGTGCGTGCAGCACAGTGGCTTAGAGACAGCAATAAAGGTGAAGTCTGTTGAAGCAGCAGCAGAGAAAAAAAAAAAAAAAAAAAGGTGTGTCAGCAAAAAACGTCTGATTGGAGCAGTCTTAAAGAGACAGTAGCCCTAATAGAGTTTGCAAAAGGAAAAAAAAAAAAAAGTGTGTTTGCACAGCAAAGCTGAACTTGTTGTGGAAGAGACTGTGGAGTGTGCAGCAGCAAAGAGAAACGTCTATTGGAGCAGTCTTAAAGAGACAGTGGCCCTAATAGAGTTTGCAGAGAAAAAAAAAAAAGTGTCTGCACAGCAGAGCTGAATTTTCTGTGGAAAAGACTGTGGAGTGTGTATGTCTTGAGTGAAGACTGCCGTTGTTGAGACAGAGAAGTCTGACAGCATGGATGACAGCATGGAGGCGCTGTTTGAACAAGTGGCGCAAGTTAATGTGCAACATAAGACTGCCGTGGTTGAGACAGATAAGTCCGGCAGTATGGAGGAGCTCGTTGAGTACCTGGTCCTGGCCCAACGAAGCATGCAGCAGAGCATGGAGCAGCAGCGCCTGCAGCACCAGCAGCGCATGCAGCAGGCCCAGCAGCAATTCCTGCAGCAGCAGCAGGAGAATGACCGGTTGTTTTTTGAGGAGGTTGCAGCACTGCAGGGGACTTGCTGCGCATCGTCCCAAAGTGGTGTTGCAAAGTCACCTGCATTGTCCGCTGTAAAGAAGGCGGTAAGACGGTCCCTGAAAAAGATGACACCTCGTGATGATGTGTGGAGGTATATCTCACTAGGTTTGAGGGACTGGCAGAGAAGGAGAATCTGCCCCTATCTGAATGGGCCATGATGGTCGCACCCTATTTGATTGGAGAACCCCAAAGGGCCTATGCTGACCTGAGCGAGCAGGACAGCCAAGACTATGCCAAGCTGAAAGCGGAGATTCTTACCCGGCTGGGTGTTACGGTGACAGCCCGTGCCAGGGGAGTTCATGACTGGAGATGCAGTTGGGAGTCTGCAGTCAGCAAACCTGATTATGGAGTTGGAAAGGTGATAGTGAACCGCTACACCCGAGCATGTCCTCCTGAGGTACAGCCAGAGGTCGGACAAGGAGACCACCAGGACGCCAATCGTCTGGTCAGCCTGATGGAGAAGGCCTTCGCCAGCAAAGACTGCCTCCGTGACCAGCCGTCTGAGAGGTCGTCACTTCAGAGTTCCCGGACGCTGAACTCTCGCGGTAAGAGCGTTCCAGCTGTTGGGGACATGGGTTATGCTGATAAGCGGGTTCAGGCCCGAGGGGACATGTGGGTGGGAGAGTGTGATGGACAGTGTTGGAGATGTCGTGAAATTGCGGCCGACTGTCCAATAGAGGGGGAGCCTATGTGTTGTGATGTTGGCAGATCCCTCTCTCCCTGCGCAGAGCCTGTGTGTGTGTCCACCTCAGCCGAAGAGACTGGACCACAGGGGTCCCCGGTGGTTGTAAATGACTGCCCAGCACAGGCCCTCTTGGACTCAGAGAGTCCAGTGACTTCCGTATGGGACAGCCTGATTGATAGGGACTTTATCCCTGATAAACACCTGAGTGTGGTGTGCGTCCATGGAGACACCAAAGTCTGCCCAGAGACTGCCGTGGACTTGATCCCCAAACGCGGGGAGGTTTCATGTGAAGTGGGGGTAGTGAAAAACCTGGTGCACCCTGTCATATTGGGTAATGACTTTCCCCGGTCTAAGGATCTCTGGGGGAAAAATGTTTCTGATGGACAGTGTGATGAAGCTCCTACTGAGGGTGCGCAGTCCCGAGGGGCGGAACACAATGCTAGTGGGCCATAAACTTATGTGATAATGATGATGAATGATAATGATAATGATAATGATGATCATGATAATGATGATGACCATGATAATGATGCTGATGCTGATAATAATAATGATGATGATCATGATAGTGATGATGATACTGATCATAATCATGATAATGATATTGATAATAATGATGACTGTGATAGTGTTGAAATTCCTTTGCAGGTGATGGTGGGAGACGAGGATGGTGGTTCTCGGGAACCGAGTGTCCCTGACTTACCTGTGTCCTGTGACAATTTTGAGAGTGAACAATGGCGAGACCCCACTCTTAAAACGGCACAGGAAAATATAATTGTTCTAAATGAGGTTTCCCAAGAGCCTGACTCTGAGGAGAGGTTTCCTCATGTTGCCATAAACACTCACCTGTTGTATAGGGACACTGAGGTCCAGGGAGAGGTCGTGAGCCAGCTCCTAGTGCCTGAGCTATATGGAAGTATAGTGCTGGGGTTGTCACATAGTCACATACTTGAGGGACCACCTGAGGGAAACCAGGGACCAGATGGTGAAGTTAATGTTGTGGATGACATGTTAACTAAGGTTCCGATCAGATAAGATGTTTGATATGATGAAAATGAATTGTATAACCCTGACAGTGAGCAGGATGTGAATGAAAATGAATTGTATAACCCTGACAGTGAGCAGGATGTGAATGAAAATGAAGTGTATAGCCCTGACAGTGAGCCAGATGTGGCTGAGAAAAAGGGGTCAGACAGGGATAGTGGTAGTGATAGTGAATCATCTGATGACCATAAAGCAACCAGTGCAAATGAGGAAGGCATGGTAGCAGAGGAGGTTGAGAGTCCTGAGAAGAAAGCTGATGCTGACCTTACAGCCGGACAGAAGATGGCATCTGAAGATGTTTTACAGTTGGCCGGTTCCCTGGCGAAGACTAAGGTGAAAGGAGGAGAGCTGAGCTTTAAAGGCAGGACTCTGAAACTGAAAACAGCACAAGTGGATGCTGTTGAAGAGGAGAAGTTATCAATGTATGGTATGGAGCTGCATCCTGCCCAGGACTCTGAAGGTAATGCTTCAGAGGTGGAAAAAGCCATGGAAGTGGTGGTCACCAAGCCAGATGCCTCATCAGAAGCTGAGGTCTCAAGTGAAGCTGTGAGGAACAAGACTGAAGATATGGGGACTGACTCTGTCCAGGAATCTGTTTCTGCCGAAGACAGCGGCGTGGACGGGTTACGGTCCGTATCAGTAGCCGCAACTCGTGAAGCTCAGGCTGGAAGTTCGGCGCCCGGAGCCCCAGCGGTGTTCCCGAGTGATACCAAGGATCTGGATAAGTCACAAGATGAGATTTTAAGACATCAGGCTGGCGTTGGTGAGCTCAAGCGCACTTTCATGGAGTCTACATCGGAGCCACGTCCCAATAAATGGGAAAAGCGGTGTGTCACTCCGTTGCCGCTGCAGACACACGGGAGCTCAGATGGGATGCAGAACGTGGTGGAAGAGAAGAATCCGGCGGGTTCTGAGTATACAGATGCAGCTATCAAGGAGAACTTGAAAGCTGGAATAAATGGAGATATTGGAGACCATAATGATGTGAATGAAGAAGTAGAATGTAAGACTGACGGTAGGGCTTCTGAGCATGTCCTACCAGAAGAGCCTGAAGAAGGGGCTGAAGACATAAAGGATGGCCAACAGGTACAAGATGAATTGATTACTTCTCAGAAAAAACTCCAAACTGTGATGAAGGAGCGTGATGAGAGCCATGAGCATCTTCTGGAGAAGCTCAATGAAGTAAAGAAGGTTCAAGGGGAACTGGAGAAAAGTGAAAAACCCCCTATACCTTCTGTGATAGTTGGTGACACATGGTCAGTGCACCAGGGACAGGAGGTACGTGAGTTTCTGAGAAAGAGTCAGCAGAAGTGTTCTGATGTACCGGGTCGTACTTCTCTGGCCAGGCACTATATCGAAACTGAGCCCGGCCCTAAGGTCAAGATGAAACCGTGCAGGATACCCGAGGCCCGCAGAGAGCATAGGCCTGGGAGGGTACAGGGTAGTGCGGATGCTTCAGATGAAGAGAAAGCTGATGTTGGCTATGGCTCAGGTGAAGATACAGATGACAGTAGTGAAGATGAAGCTGATGAAGGCCATGACTGGTCCAGAGTTCGCTGTCTCTTTTGGATTGTTGACCAGCCCTCCGGTCTGGATGACCAGCCCTCCGGTCTGGAGAAGAGGGAGGGGATATGTGAGACAGTGAAGGAATATGTGTCGAATGGGGTGTACATTTCACCTAGGTACTGTGCTGTATGGTATAAGGGAAATGTGTGGCTTTGTAAACCTAGTGGTAGAGAAAGGTCACTACACCTTACATTCAGCACACACTTGCAGCTCAGGCCTGAAACCATTCAGCTGTTAATTAGGAGATCAGAAGTAGGTGTCTGCGAACACAGTCAGAGAGCTCGTTTAGTCTGGACACAGGAGGGGTCCAGGCACAGAAGGTGTCTCCAGGAGTTTGAGCTATCTCAGTCTGGGTGCTCGATGTACCCCGGACACAGGAGTAGTCTCAGTGAGAATCCATGCGGATAGCTGCTGAATAGGAGGGGAGCTCTCTCAAGTCTGGACGTTGAAGGTGCCTTCAGACACAAGGAGGAGACTCTGTGAACCTCAATTCTGGTAAATGCTGGTAAATGCTGGTAAATGCTGAACATATGTGTTGTTTTGGCCCCGGCTGGTAGAGTCGGGACCCGGATAGATAGGGAAATCTATCTAAGTGTAGTAAGTGGCTAGACAAGCCTAGGTCTTCTGTTTATGATTTGTTTTATATCTGTTTGCTGTGGACTTTAATAAAGCTGGTTGCGGCCAGTTTACACCAGAACTGCTGTCTGAATGAACTGTTTCCGTGCCACTCTGTCTACCCGGACGGCGATCCCAGAGCTATATCCCCTGGAAATGTTACAATATATATATATATATATATACACACAAATATATTTATAGTTCATAGAGTTCTACATAGCATAATAGCCGCTAAATCAATTGCCGGCTTCAGTAAAATCATTACCGAACCCGACATGGTATGACACCTGGTTTACAAATGGTAAACCATGTCATATCAAAACGATCTATATATGTCAGTGTTTAATCAATTTAGTAGTTTGTGTTAGGAAAAATTTGGAACTCTAGGGGTTAAATTTAAGGCAATAATCGTGGAAAAAAATTGCGTGGGCTCCCCCGCAATTTTCTCCACCAGAGAGGGAAGGCCAGTGAGTGAGGGCAGATATTAATAGCCTAGAGAGGGACCATTGTTTTTGGGCCCCCTGGCTACAAACACCTGGCCCGAGCCACCCCAGAAAAGGCACATCTATAAGATGTTCCTTTACTGGCACTTAGCCTCTCTATTTCCATTGCCTTTAGTGGTGGCTTATGGGTTAATAAGGGGTTAATGTCACCTTGCTATTGAAAGGTGACATTAATCAGGGTTAATAATGGAGAGGTGTCAGTAAGACAACTATCCATTATTAATCTTATAAAGGGTTAAAAAAGACACACATTAATTAAAAATTATTTTAATTTAATTACACAAAGTTTTTGACAAAATGTATTATTATATTTATTATATCATCGGCCATGGCTGGAGACAGTAATCTGACCCCCCCCCACACCGACTGACGGGGGCAATCTGCCGCCGCCGTCAGCATCTGCTCCCCCTCCCCTTTCCCCTGCCTTCCGATCCCCCCTCTCACCCCGGTACCGATCCGAGTCCCGGCGTCCCTCCGTCATCGATCATGGGCGCCGCCATCTTCCAAAATGGCGGGCGCATGTATGCAGATTCATTCATTCAGGGACATTTTGATCACTGTGATAGACCCTATCACAGTGATCAAAATAAAAAAAATAGTAAATAACCTCCCCCTTTATCACCCCCATAGGTAGGGACAAATAATAAAGAAAATATATTTTTATTTTTCCTTTAGGGTTACGGTTAGAATTAGGGTTATGGTTAGAATTAGGTTAGGGTTGGAATTAGGGTTAGGGTTAAGATTAGGGTTAGGGGTGTATTGGGGTTAGAGTTGAGATTAGGGTTAGGGTTAGGGGTGTGTTGGGGTTAGGGTTGGAGTTAGAATTGAAAGGTTTCCACTGTTTAGGCATATCAGGAGATCTCCAAACGCGACATGGCGCCACCATTGATTCCAGCCAATTTTGCGTTCAAAAAGTCAAACGGTGATCCCTCCCTTCTAAGCCCCGACGTGTGCCCAAACAGTGATTTACCCCAACATGTGGGGTATAAGCGTACTCAGGAGAAATTGTTGTGCAGTTTTTCCTGTTATCCTTGGGAAAATAAAAAATTGGGGGCTAAAAAATTATTTTTGTGAAAAAAAAAAATATTTTTTATTTTCACGGCTCTGCGTTATAAACTTCTGTGAAGCACTTGGGGGTTCAAAGTTCTCCCCACACATCTAGATAAGTTCCTTGGGGGGTCTAGTTTCCAAAATGGGGTCATTTGTGGGGGGTTTCTACTGTTTAGGCATATCAGGGGCTCTCCAAATGTAACATGACGCCCGCAGACCATTCCATCAAAGTCTGCATTTCAAAACATCACTACTTCCCTTCCAAGCCTCGACGGGTGCCCAAACAGTGGTTTCCCCCCTACATATGGGGTATCGGCGTACTCAGGACAAACTGGACAACAACTTTTTGGGTCCAATTTCTCCTGTTGCCCTTGTAAAAATAAAAAAATTACAGGCTAAAAAAATCATTTTTTGAGGAAAAAAAAATATTTTTTATTTTCACAGCTCTACGTTATAAACTTCTGTGAAGCACTTGGGGGTTCAAAGTGCTCACCACACACTACTTCTCTTCCGAGCCCCTACATGTGCCCACACAGTAGATATCTCCCACATATGGGGTATTAGCATACTCAGGACAAATTGGACAACTATTGGGGTCCAATTTCTCCTTTTACCCTTGGGAAAATAAAAAATTGGGGACTAAAAGATCATGTTTGTGGAAAAAATGATTTTTTTTATTTTCACGCTGGGGCGTTATAAACTTTAGTGAAACACCTGGGGGTTTCAAAGTTCTCACCACACATCTAGATAAGTTCCTTGAGGGGTCTAGTTTCCAAAATAGTGTCATTTGTGGGGGGTTTCCACTGTTTAGGCCAGGGTTCCCCAACTCCAGTCCTCAGGGCCCACCAACAGGTCATGTTTTCAGGATTTCCTTAGTATTGCCCAGGTGATAATTGCATCACCTGTGCAATACAAAGGAAATCCTGAAAACATGATCTGTTGGTGGGCCTTGAGGACTGGAGTTGGGAACCCTGGTTCAGGCACATCAGGGGCTCTCCAAACACGACATGGCCTCCAGCCAATTCTGCGTTGAAAACGTCAAAAGGCGCTCCTTTCCTTCCAAGCTCTGCCATGCACCCAAACAGTGGTTTACCCCCACATATGGGGTATCAGCGTACTCAGGACAAATTGCACAATAACTTTTGGGGTCTTGTTACCCTTGGGAAAATAAAAATTCGGATGAAAAGATCATTTTTGTGGAAAAAATATGATTTTTTAATTTTACGGCTCTACGTTATAAACTTGTGTGAAGCACTTGGGGTTCAAAGTGCTCACCACAGATCTAGATAAGTTCCTTAGGGGGTCTAGTTTCTAAAATGGGGTCACTTGTAGGGGGTTTACACTGTTTAGGCACATCAGGGGCTTTCCAAACGCGACATGGTGTCCAATCTCGATTCCAGACAATTTTGGTTGGAAAAAGTCAAATGGCGCTCCTTCCCTTCCGAGCTCTGACGTGCGCCCAAACAGTGGTTCCCCCGCACATATGTGGTATCAGCGTACTCAGGACAAATTGGACAACAACTTTTTTGGTTCAACTTCTCCTGTTACCCTTTGGGAAAATAAGAAATTGGTGACTAAAAGATCATTTTTGTGGGAAACAAATAGGATTTTTTTTTTTCATGCCCAGGCATTATAAACTTGTGTGAAGCACTTGGGGGTTCAAAGTGCTCACCACAGATCTAGATAAGTTCCTTAGGGGGGTCTAGTTTCCAAAATGGGGTCACTTGTGGGGGGTTTCCACTGTTTAGGCACATCAGGGGCTCTGCAAACTGAACACGACACCCATCAAAGTCTGCATTCCAAAATGTCATTACTTCCTTTCTGAGCTCTGCCGTGCGCCCAGTTCCCCCCCCCCCACATATGGGGTATCAGCGTACTCAGAACAAATTGGACAACAACTTTTGTGGTCCAATTTTCTTTGGGAAAAATCAAAAATTGGGGACAAAAAAATCATTTATGTGGAATTTTTTTTTTTTCACACCCAGGCATTATAAACTTTAGTGAAGCCTTTGGGGGGGTTCAAATTGCTCACAACAGATATAGATAAGTTCCTTAGGGGGTGTAGTTTCCAAAATGGTGTCACTTGTGGGGGGTTTCCACTGTTTAGGCACATCAGGGGCTCTCCAAACGCAACATGGCGTCCAATCTCGATTCCAGCCAATTTTGGTTTGAAAAAGTCAAATGGTGCTCCTTCCCTTCCGAGTCCTGCCGTGTGCTCAGACAGTGGTTTTCCCCTCATATGGGGTATCGGTGTGTCAAGGACACCGCACTGCACATGCTCACTGAGCCAGTGCACGTGTCCTGAGTGAACCAACTGTGCCCAAAGATACCTGTGTAGCAGAGCCGCAGCAGGGAAGACGTGTGTTTCTGTGGAACAGGACCTTCCGCAGCATGTGACTGCCAAGGGGCGGAGCCGGCCACACTTCTCTCAGAGGCAGCAGTAATGAATGATGTGTACTGCAGACTAACAGGACCTGCAGCCACGTGACTGCTGGGGGCGTGGCCTAAGCTCCAGAGATCTAGGAACTGCAGGAAAACTAGCAGGGTAACAACGAGATAAAGTTACCAAGGGGCAAAGACAGGGACGAAAACCAGGACAGGCCGAGATCAGAGCACAAGATAGAACGACAGTACCAAAGGGTTAGACAGAACGGATAGTCAGGACGTAGCAATAGATCAGTAAACCAGAGCGGGCAATAGACAGTACAATAGGGACAAAACTGTAACGGAGTATCGATAGCCAAGCCAGGAGGTCAGAACCGGAGAAGACAATATTAGCAAAACGTGAGACAGAGAGCAGAGTGAGCAAACAGACCGGGTCATACACGGGAGTCAAACAAGCAGAGCAGTATACACACAAACCAGGGGGGTCAGACACACAGTCACAACAAAAGTATAGCTGACAGAGAATATTCCTCTGGACTAGGTATAAATACCCTCCCAGATCCAAAGGGAGGCCAGCAAAAGTTAACCCTGAGTGGACAGGACATTAACCATGTCCTATATTATGCCAGGAGGCCAGCAAAAGTTAACCCAGAATGGAGAGGACATTAACCATGTCCTATACCATGACAGTACCCCCCCCCCTTAATGGGGGGCCACTGGACCCCAGGCCTCTCAGGATATCTGGCATGAAAAGCCTGTACCAGTCGATCGGCATGTACCAAACTGGCCGGAACCCATGACCGATCTTCAATGGTGTATCCCTTCCAATGAATAAGGTACTGAAGTCTCCGGCTCACCCACCGCGAATCAATGATGCGCCCTACCTCGTACTCCAGTTGACCCTCTACCAATACTGGTGGAACCACGAATGAGGGATCTTCTCTAACCGTCCCCACAGGTTTTAATAGGGACCTGTGGAAGACATTAGATATTTTGAAGGAGGTGGGCAACTGAAGCCTGTACGCCACTGGATTGATCACCTCTACAATCTTGTATGGGCCAATAAATTTGGGGCCCAGCTTCATAGAGGGTATCTTAAGTTTGATGTTACGGGTGGACAACCAGACCTTTTCCCCCACTGTCAACGCAGGGCCCAACCCCTCCTCCTGTCCGCAAAATGCTTGTACTTCTTCTGGGCTTTGGAGATGTTCCCCTGCACCTCCCTCCAAAGGTTTTTTAACTGTTGAACCATCCCCTCGGCACCAGGACAACCAGAATCCATACGGGAAAATTCCCCAACCTGCGGAACAAACCCATAATTGACCTGAAAAGGAGACTTTCCGGTAGACTGATTGATACGACAGTTGAACGCAAATTCTGCCATAGGTAAAACCTCACACCAATCTTCCTGTCTGGAGGAGGCCAGGCATCTCAGAATCTGCTCCAACGATTGATTGGTGCGTTCAGTCTGTCCGTTGGATTCCGGGTGATAGGCAGAGGAGAATGATAATGTGACCCCCAACTTCTTACAGAACGCTCTCCAAAACCTGGCCACAAACTGCACACCCCTGTCCGACACCACATTCACAAGCACTCCATGCAACCGAACTATGTGCTGTATAAACAAGCGGGCCAAGGTTTCAGCAGACGGCAACGCGGGTAACGGCACAAAGTGGGCTTGCTTAGAAAATCTATCAACCACTACCCATACCACTGAATTGCCCTTGGATGAGGGAAGATTAGTGATAAAGTCCATGGACAGGTATGTCCATGGTTTATCCGGAATTGGTAAAGGCACCAATTCCCCGGCCGCCGGACCTGAGAGCTTTTAGAGCGAGCGCACACCCCACAAGTATTAACAAAATTTTTTATATCAGTACCCATAGAGGGCCACCAAAAACCTCTAGCCACTGCCCCCCGGGTAGCTGCAATACCAGGGTGTGCACTTAACACAGAATCATGAAATTCTTGCAGAAGTGTGAGACGGAGCTGTTCGGGTACGAACAATTTACCTGGGGGTTTATTCCTGGGAGCTTGTGCTTCCAGAATCTCTCTCTAACTCAGAGGAGACTTCGGCTACAACCACTCCCGTTAGAAGAATGGAGGAAGGAGGTTCTGGAGGGGACACAGAATCAAAACTTCGGGATAAGGCATCTGCCTTTACATTTTTAGACCCTGGTCGGAATGTGATGGTAAAATTAAAGCGAGAAAAAAAAAGTGCCCACCGAGCCTGTCTGGGGGTCAATCTCTTAGCGGACTCGATATAGGCCAGGTTCTTGTGATCAGTGATGACCGTAATGGGATGAGCGGCCCCCTCCAAAAAAAATGCCTCCATTCTTCAAAGGCCAGTTTGATCGCTAACAATTCCCTGTTGCCGACATCATAGTTTCTCTCTGCCGAAGAGAACTTTTTAGAGAAAAAGGCACAGGGTTTAAGATTAGTCAGGGTAGAGGGGCCCTGGGACAACACTGCCCCCACCCCCACTTCCGAAGCGTCGACCTCCACGATAAAAGGTCTTGACGAATCGGGTTGTACCAACACAGGGGCTGAAGTAAAGCATTTCTTCAATGTAAGGAAGGAATTTTTTGCGGCCACGGACCAATTTTTTACCTCTGCCCCCTTAAGAGTGAGGTCCGTCAAAGGTTTCACTACCTGTGAAAACCCTTTAATGAACTTCCTATAATAGTTAGCGAAGCCCAAAAATCGTTGCAACCCTTTCAGATCATGAGGCTGCACCCAATCTGTAATGGCCTGCACCTTTCCTGGATCCATGCGGAATTCCTCCCCGGATACAATTACACCCAGAAAAGACAGTTCTTGCATAAAAAATAAACACTTCTCCAGCTTAGCATACACATGGTTCTCCCGGAGTCTCATAAGAACCGCACGTAAATGATGTAAGTGCGACTGACTGTCCTCTGAGTATATCAGAATGTCATCCAGGTAAATGACTACATAACGTCCAATTAAATCAGAAAAAACAACATTGATGAAGTTCTGAAAACAGCAGGGGCATTAGTGAGACCGAAGGGCATAACCAGGTTTTCAAATAGCCCCTCAGTTATCAGGAATGCTGTTTTCCATTCGTCCCCCTCCCGGATCCTTATAAGGTTATAAGCTCCTCATACATCGAGCTTAGAAAACCATTTGGCCCCCGTGAGTTGATTGCATAGATCGGGAATCAACGGGAGAGGGTACGTGTTCTTAATGGTAATTTTGTTCAGTTCCCGAAAGTCGAGACACGGTCGCAACCCACCATCTTTTTTCTTTACAAAGAAAAACCCTGCTGCCACGGGTGACACCGAGGGCCGAATATGCCCTTTGCGAAGGCTTTCTTTGATGTACTCTTTCATGGCTTGGCGCTCAGGCCCGGACAAATTATGTTCAATAGTTTTTTATTGAAAAATTTTTTTTTTTTTTTGGTTATTGCATGTACAATAAAGCATATAACTGGGCCTACAGGAGACCATACGTTGTAAAACAGTAAAAATAAACAAGACAAGACATGGACTAACTAGGTATACAAACAATAAACATAAGGAAAGGATTTGGTAATAGGAAGGAAGGGGAGGTAATATCGGTAAGGAGAACCATTTCTTGCGTTTCGTTTAGAGATCACTTAAGGGTGACCTGTTGAGACAGGATGTAATGAGTCTTTGCAATATTTGGACCATGGGCCCAAGTGCGGTTGCATAGTGTTACGCAATTATTGCGGATAGCATATAAAAATTCCAGTGCGTGATGTTCTTTAAGTCGAGAGGTCAGCTCAAGCATCGATGGTGTGGAAGCAGTTTTCCAGTGTTGGGCTAACATTACTTTAGCTACCATTAAAGTGTGTGCTACAAACCTGCGGAATTCTAGAGGTACCGTGTCAATCTCCAGCAGGCATAATGCTATGTGAGGAGAACGCTGTATTCTCAAAGATGTCACCAAATCTAGTAAGTTGAAAACCTCTCCCCAGAAGCACAAAACTCTAGGGCAGCTCCAAAATATGTGGAATAAGGAGCCCGTCTCTCCACAGTTCCTCCAACAACAATCAGAGGTTCCGGGAAACAATCTGGCCAGCCTCTCAGGAGTGTAATACCAGCGTGACATGCACTTCATATGCGATTCTTGAAGCGTCATGGAGAGCGACGCTTTTTTAGCCCATTTAAACGCAAGTTCCCACTGAGTCTCAGAATACGGTCTTCCTAGGTCGATTTCCCAACTGAGGATATGGGCTCGTTTAGTAAAGTAAATGGAGTCGTTAAATATTGCATATAAGTGTTTAGTTGTAGCAAAGTGAGGTTGGGGGTTAGTACCCAAGATAAGGTTCCAGAGGGTCAGAGGAACCCGCGTATCAAGCTTATTACCAGAGAGGATATAGGATCTAGCCCTTCGAATATGGAATGTGGTTAGATGTGGCATGTGGCTTGTAAATTGCATTGTGGCTACATCTCCCCAAGTTTGCAGGCCAAGTTCCCCCAGCTCCGGGTGTCTAAGTCTGGAATACACTGATGAAGAAGTGCGATCGGTAATGCTGTCGCAGAGACCTGTGTATCATATCTCAACTTGGATGTTAATAAGACCCAACTACGTAGAGACGCTTTCACTACATGTGAAGCCGGTGGAGGAAGAGTTTTATCTACAATGTTAAGTAACAAATGCAAGTGTAATGGTCTTGAATGATTTAAGACTAATTCTATGGTCGGCCAAGAGGAGTGTGTAGATTGCATCCACCAGTGTCTAGTTTGACGTATAATCATAGCGTGGTAATATGCGTGTAGATTGGGGACGCCCGCCCCTCCATGGTAACAAGACATTCTCAAGACTGAGGAGGCCACCCTGGGTTTCTTCCCAGCCCAAATAAACCCCAACATTTGTGATGAGAGCCTTGTTATATATTTCTTTGGTATCGGGAGATTAAGCGTTCTATATATATATAGGATTTTAGGTAAGATCATCATCTTATAGGATACGATCCGACCCATCCATGATATGTCTGTTTTTGAGAATGTGTCTAAAGTCTCCTGAATATCCTGTATTAGGCCATTCATATTTGTAACACTGTCTTGTGAAATGGTAAGGTAAGCTTAATGCCTAGGTACGTTATCGTAGTATCCTGCCATTTGAAGGGGAACTCAGCGAGTATCGCAGCTTTAAGTTGGGGATCAATGTGTACTCCCATGAGGTGTGATTTGGTGTAGTTGAGTTTGTAGTGAGATATCCGCCCAAATTCGTCTAGGGTGTTACAGGCTGATCGTAGGGAGGTTAACGGGTCGGTTAATAGGAGGACAATATCATCTGCATACAGACTTATTTTGTGTTGTCTACCAGAAATTGGGATACCTCTAATAGTCTGATCCAATCTGACTCTCTCCGCCAATGGTTCCATGATGAGAACAAAGAGGAGGGAGGACAGAGGACAACCCTGACGGGTGCCGTTCGTTATGTAGAATGGTTGCGATAAAGTGCCATTAATAAGCACCCTAGCGGATGGGCAGAATATAAAGCTTCGATGTAGTGTAAAAAGTCGTTCTCGAAACCAAACCTGCGCAAAGTGTGGAACATAAATCCCCAATGAATTCTGTCGAACGCCTTCTCCGCATCCAACGAGAGAAGCAAAGAAGGCGCCCGACCCCTCGAAGCAAATTGAAGCAAGTTGAGGACACGTCGTGTTGCGTCAGATGTTTGGCGTCCCGCCACAAATCCTGTCTGATCAGTATGGATCAGCAGTGGTAAAATGTTAGATAGCCTGATGGCTAATATTTTAGCGTATATCTTAGTATCTGAATTCAGTAGCGATATGGGTCTAAAGTTTCCAGGTTCGTTAGGGGATTTCCCAGGTTTAGGAATCGCAGTTACTGTCGCTTCTAAGAACTCAGGCGGGAAAGAAGCGCATTCACGAGCTGAGTTTAACATGTTAGTCAAATGCGGCGCAAGTAATTCAGAGAAGGTTCGGAGATATTCATTCGAGTACCCCTCAGGGCCAGGTGATTTGCCCAGTTTAGACATATTGATGGATTGCAAGGTTTCAGTCACCGAGATTGGGGCATTTAGCATAGAGGCCGATGAAGGGGATAGTTTCGGGAGGTCAATTTGAGATAAAAAAGAGTTAATGGCTAGGTCTGTAGGTTGTATAACTCCCGGGGAATCTTTGAGATTGTATAACTGTTCGTAATATTTATGAAACGACTCCGCTATTTCCATAGGGTGTGTGATTGACGAATGAGGGCATTGGGAATTTTTTAGTGAGAACACCGTACTACGGATTCGCCTTTGTTTTAGTTTGGATGCCATGTATCGAGAGGTTTTATTAATTGACCCGTAGTGGGTTGCACGCATGGTGCGTATGTATTTATCGTGTTGGCTAAACAGATGAAGTTGTAAATTATGTCGATGGGTCATCAGACTTCGATGGTTATTCAATGTTGGTTGTGAAGTGATTTCATTCTCAGCTAATTGGACTTTCAGCAATAAACTATCCAGCTGACTCGTTAGTGCCTTTTTCCTCTGAGCTCCCATTTGGATGAGGTGTCCCCCGCATGACAGCCTTGTGAGCTAACCATAATATCGAGGGAGTAACGTCAGGAGTAGCATTAACACTAAAGTAGTCTGCTATATGCTGTCGTATGCGAGTCGCATATGAAGAATCGGTGTACAGTGCCAGATTATTTCGCCATTGCCTCGTCGTTGATGCATTGGCTCGCGGAGACCACTCCAACGTTATCGGCGCATGGTCCGACCACGCGGCCGTCCCTACCGTAGCAGACTTAGCATCTGGCAATGCCCAACGATCCACAACAAACATGTCAATGCGTGAAAAGGTGCGGTGTCGAGCTGAGTAGAAGGAGTAAACCCTAGAGCTAGAATTAAGGCATCTATATGTATCGTATAGGGAGTGTGATCTTAACCATTGTTGGAGACATGGGACATGCCGGGATCTAGGATTGGAAGAATCTAACGACCCATCAGCTATCATGTTGAAGTCCCCTCCCATAAGCAGACTTCCCTTCGCCATTACTCGGACTTTACGCATTACCCTGTTTAGGAAACGAATTTGTCGTAAATTCGGTGCATATATATTAACCACAGTGACCATTTTGTTCTGTAGCAGTCCCACCAGTATTATAAAACGACCTGCAGGGTCAATGTAGGAAGACTCGCATTGAAATGACACGTCAGTGGAAAACAAAATAGCAACGCCTGCCCTTTTCTTCTCCTGAGAGGCTAGGAAAATCTGCGTGTATTTAACGCTGCTAAAGAGGGGCATTTTAGTACGAGAAAAGTGAGTTTCCTGCAGAAAAAGTATATCTGCTTTAAGTCTACCTACCTCTCTCCATAGATAAGAGCGCTTATAAGGGGAATTCAGTCCCCTAACGTTAAGGGATACCAAATTAAGCGACATATTGAGATATCATAATTTGCTTACCGCACCGCAAGGCCGAACCTAGGAGTAGATGAAATTTGGATATTGCGGTCTCAAGGCGAGATATGCTGGGTAATTCCATTTCGGCAGCGCAAGAAGGGTTTGGGATGTGAAGTAGATCTTTGGGTAATACTAGGATAGAAACATAAGGATGGGGACACAACGAGTAAAGGCATAACAAAAGCAGTGTAACTGAGTTGGATCATAAAAGATCAATCGAAGGTACATATCGATACTCAAATATGCTCCTCGACCGAAAATCTCCAGGGGGAAGGAGTTCAAATGGCCTTCTAATGAGGCCTCAAAAACTAGTAGGCTAGCCCGTATTAACGGAACGGTCCCAAGTAGCTAGCCGCTGTAGAGAGAATTGCGTCGATTTTTAGCTCGACCGGATCAGCGTGGGGAGCTCTGGGTTTGCCAATCTTGCGTCGGTTTAGAAGGTTTCTGGATCGCAGTCTGTAGTTGCAGGTCAATCTTCACTCCCCAACTTTTTGCCAAGTCGCATCCTTCCTTCAGTGAGTGAATGATATGTAGGGTATCTTCATGGCGCACCAAGAGTTTCAGTGGAAAACCCCATTTGTACTGTATAGAAGCTGCTCTGAGAGCGGAGGTCAGGGGCTGGAGGTTTCTTCGTGCTTGCAAGGTGGCTTGAGATAAATCAGTATATAGCTGTAATCCCAGGTATGGCGTAGGGAATTCCTTCATTTTCCTGGCTGCAAGTAATATTCGTTCTTTAATATGGAAAAAATGTACTCTGAGCAATACATCCCTCGGCACATTTGGCGGCAAAAATTTGGCTCTAGGAAGCCTATGTATTCGATCGATAATAAGATCGCGGTCGGTGCTTCTGGGATAAAAATGCGGAACAAATCTACCACATAGTCCTGAAGGTCTGATGAGAGAACCGACTCTGGCACTCCTCTTATTTAATGTTATTTCTGCGATGTCTATCTTCGATATCTGCCATCTTGGATTTTAGATATTGCACTTCGTCATATAATGCATAGTGGGAGTCTATGAGGGCGTTGTGCGATCCTATTACCTCCTCCATTTTGTGTTCTACTGTGTTAACCCTGTATGACACATTGTCCACAGATGCTTCCACTGCGGCTTGTAGTTTATCCAGTTTACCTTGTATTGAGCCGCTCAAGGCTACGATTAGCTCCTTTATATACGCTTCTGAGGCAGGTTGATTAGAAGCTGGAGCAGAGAATGCAGCATTAAGTTCTGATTGTGACTCACCCACAGGAGTCTCCGTACGTGGTTTTTGCTTCTGAGGGCTAGAGGAAGGAGAGGAGTCAGTCGTTATGTCTGAAGCGTCTTGCGTCGCCATCTCTTCTTCCTGCTCAGTTGCAACTGTGATCTTTTGCACCCGCGATCGGTGTTGGGATGAACGTAGAGATTGGCCGGAGTGGTCGGGTGTTACCGGCGGTGAGTGTGGTGGTCTCAGCGTTGGAGAGCTGTGTCGTAGGGCTGCAATGCGGCCACGGGTAATGGCAGCTGTTGGTGTCTTCTTAGGTGCAGGTTTCCCGCGTCCCGGCGCCATGTTAGATCCTCCGTCACTAGGCCCAGCAGGATAGAAGTCCGTGAGGCGCTTCAGCTGGTTGCCCGATCCTTTTCTTTTGGACATCTGGGTACTCCTTGTTCTCCCCTTCGTCACAAGGGACCGGCTAGTCGTGCTTAGTAAAGCTGAAAATAGTCAGCTATGAGGCCGGGAACAGAGCGCTCAGATTAGCACGTCTTGCTCTGTAGGCGGTAGCCACGCCCCCCCTCAGGCCCGGACAAATTAAACAAACGAGTCTTGGGTAATTTGGCTCCAGGTAACAAATCAATGGCGCAATCATAGGGTCTATGTGGTGGGAGCGCCTCAGCCTCACTTTCGGAAAATACGTCTTCAAAGTCTTTCAGGTACTCCGGAATACCCCCCAGACTGACAGACGACACAGATACAGATTTTATCGGCTTGACAAGAGAAACGGAGTTACAACACAGACCATTATTATTACATGCCCATCGGGTGATCTCCCCTTTTGCCCAATCAATGAGAAGATTGTGGCGTTGCAGCCAGGGCATCCCCAATACCAGTCCTGCAGGCAGATTATTCAGAATAAAGCAACTTAATTTTTCCACGTGAGTGGAACCCACTTTCATAGAAAAAACTTCAGACATAAAACAAATTCCATCCCGGGCAAGAGGGGATGAATCCACCGCCACAATTTTAACAGGATCTTTCAACCTGACTGTCCCTATCTTATTAAGAGTCACAAATTGGGCATCAATCAGATTAATGGAGGAACCACAGTCAACAAAGGCGGTGGTCATAACAGAACCGCCAGCAAGTTCCAATTCAACCTGGAGCACCATTTTAGCAAGCGGAAAAAAATGTACCTGGGAGTCTGGGCAACCTGCACGATTGTCGCCCAGACTCAGTCGTTTTCCTGATGTTTTTACAGAAGAAGGGCAGGAAGGACAGTCCCTTTTCCAATGTCCAGAGGCTCCACAGTAAAAGCATAGATGGTTGTCTTTACGGTGTCTTCTCTCTCGTTCCTTTCCTGAGACAGCCTCCATCTCCATGGGCTCAGATGCGGGTGCGGTGTAACACAATTTGGAGTACAAGGGAGTCTCTTGTTGCATCATTCCCCTAGGACGGAGTCTCCGGTCCATACGGACCGCCTGCATCATGGCGTCCTCCAGGGTATCGGGAGGAGGATGTAATGTCAGAGCGTCCTGCAGACGGTCAGATAGGCCCCTGCGGAACAACACCCTCAGGGCGGCATCATTCCAGGATACTTCCGCGGTCCAACGTCTGAACTCTGAGCAGAACCATTCAGCAGAGTTCCTCCCCTGTGTCACACTCATCACCATATCCTCAGCCAGACGCACTCTATCAGGCTCATCATAAATGTGCCCCAAAGCCTCAAAGAACAGGTTCACAGACATACGTTCGGGAGCAGAGGAAGAGAGAGAGAAAGCCCATGCTTGCGGAGCCCCCCTTAATAAGGACATTACGATCCCCACCCTCTGCCTTTCATTTCCAGAGGTCCGGGGACGCAATTCAAAGAACAACTTGCATCCCTCCTTAAAAACCCTAAACAATTTTTTATCTCCAGAAAAATTGTCGGGTAATTTTACAGGGGGTCGGGGTCCGCAAGAGATACATCAGTGGGGCCCCCCTCCTGGAACCCCGACGGAACAGACCCCATTAGAGCGTCAGCCACATCTCTCTGTACCTGTTGATGCGACTGAACCAGATTTTGCTGCTCCATAGACAGCTTCTGCATAAGCTGGGAGAGCTCATTAACCTGCTCAGTGAGAGCCCGTACTGATCCATAATGTGCTAACACCCCACCACCAGGGAAAGACTGTAATGGTCAGCTATAATGTCAAGGACACCGCACTGCACATGCTCACTGAGCCAGTGCACGTGTCCTGTGTGAACCAACTGTGCCCAAAGATACCTGTGTAGCAGAGCCGCAGCAGGGAAGACGTGTGTTTCTGTGGAACAGGACCTTCCGCAGCATGTGACTGCCAAGGGGCGGAGCTGGTCACACGTCTCTCAGAGGCAGCAGTAATGAATGATGTGTACTGCAGACTAACAGGACCTGCAGCACATGACTGCTGGGGGCGTGGCCTAAGCTCCAGAGATCTAGGAACTGCAGGAAAACTCCTAGCAGGGTAACGACGAGATAAAGTTACCAAGGGGCAAAGACAGAGACGAAAACCAGGACAGGCCGAGATCAGAGCACAAGATAGCACGACAGTACCAAAGGGTTAGACAGAACGGATAGTCAGGACGTAGCAATAGATCAGTAAACCAAGCGGGCAATAGACAGTACAATAGGGACAAAACTGTAACGGAGTATCGATAGCCAAGCCAGGAGGTCAGAACCGGAGAAGACAATATTAGCAAAACAGGAGACAAAGAGCAGAGTGAGCAAACAGACCGGGTCATACACGGGAGTCAAACAAGCAGAGCAGTATACACGCAAACCAGGGGGTCAGACACACAGTCACAACAAAAGTATAGCTGACAGAGAATCTCCCTCTGGACTGGGTATAAATACCCTCCCAGATCCAAAGGGAGGCCAGCAAAAGTTAACCCTGAGTGGACAGGACATTAACCATGTCCTATATTATGCCAGGAGGCCAGCAAAAGTTAACCCAGAATGGACAGGACATTAACCAGGTCCTATACCATGACAGGTGTACTCAGGAGAAATTGCAAAACAACTTTATCTGTCCATTTTCTCCTTTTACCCTTGTAAAAATAAAAAAATTGTTTGTAAATATAATTTTTGTGACTAAAAAGTTAAATGTTAATTTTTTCCTTCCACGTTGCTTCAGCTCCTGTGAAGTACCTGAAGGGTTAATAAACTTCTTGAATGTAGTTTTGATCAGCTTGAGGGGTGCTGTTTTTAGAATGGTGTCACTTTTGGGTATTTTCTGCCATATAGACCCCTCAAACTGACTTCAAATGTGAGGTGGTCCCTAAAAAAAATGGTTTTGTAAATTTTGTTGTAAAAATGAGAACTCACTGGTCAACTTTTAACCCTTATAACTTCCTAACAAAAAATAATTTTGTTTCCAAAATTATGCTGATGTAAAGTAAACGTGTGGAAAATGTTATTTATTAACTATTTTGTGTCACATAACTCTCTGGTTTAGCAGAATAAAAATGTAAAATTTGAAAATTGCGACATTTTCAAAATTTGCGCCAAATTTCCAATTTTTTTCACAAATAAACACAAACAAAAAATTGACCTAAATTTACCACTAACATGAAGCCCAATATGTCACGAAAAAACAATCTCAGAATCGCTAGGATCCGTTGAAGTGTTCCTGAGTTATTACCTCATAAAGGGACACTGGTCAGAATTGCAAAAAATGGCCAGGTCATTAAGGTCAAAATAGGCTGGGTCATGAAGGGGTTAACCCATGAGCCACAGCTAAAGGCAATGGGAATAAAGAGGCTAAGTGCCAGAAAAGGCGCATCTTATACTGTAGATGTGCCTTTTTTTGGGGTGGCTGGAGCCAGATGTTTGTAGCCAGGGGGGCCCCAAAACAATGGTCCCTCGCTAGGCTATTAATATCTGTCCTCACTCACTGGTTTTCCCTCTCTGGTGGAGAAAATTGCACGGGAGCTCACGCAATTTTTTCCTCGATTATTGCGTTAAATTTAACCCCTAGAGCTCCAAATTTTTCCTAACAAACTACTAAACTGATTAAACACTGACATGTATAAATCGTTTTGATATGACATGGTTTACTATATGTAAACCATGTGTCATATTATGTCGGGTTCGGTAATGATTTTACTGAAGCCGGCAATGGATTTAGCGGCTATTATGCCATGTAGAACTCTATGAACTATAAATATATTATATATATGTGTCTCATGTATATATAAAAATATATATATATATATATATATATGTATTCTATGTGTATATATCTATTCTTTTGTTAAAAATGCTCAGTTAAGGCCTCTTTCACATTTCAGTCGTCTGGCGTCAGTCTCAGTCTGCCAAAGTTTGAAAACAACGGATCCGTTGTATTTGGGTGAAAACGGATGCAGCGGAACCGTTTTTTAGACGGATCCATTAATAGGAAAATGAAGGTGGGAGAGAGAGATATTCCGTCAAAAGCGGATGACGACGGATCCGCCACTTATAGGCGTCCATTATCGAAGTGGATGACGACGGATCCGTCATGGGCCGCCATTTCGACACAGACAAAAAACGTTCAAGTGTCCGTTTTCAAAACAGCGGACGCCAAATTTCTGACGGATCCGTCGGATGACGGATCAAACGGACGACCATCCGTCAAAATCCGTAACTAATGCAAGTGAATGGGAAAAAAACGATCCGCCCAAAAAAGGCGGATGTGTTTTTTTCACACTTTGACAGATTTTGACTGACGCCGAACGACTGAAGTGTGAAAGAGGCCTAAAAAAACGAATCCGTCGCTGAAATCCGTCATTTGACAGATGACAACGGATCCTGCACCCATAGGCTTCCATTAGAGAGAAAACGGACGGACAGCGACGGATTCGTCACTGTCCGATTTTTCGACGGAGACAAAAAACATTGCTTTGTGCGTCCTGTCTAGCCGACGGACCAAAAATTTTCGACGGATAAAATGTGAGGCCATCCATCGCTAATACAAGTCTATGAGAAAAAAACGGATTCTGCAGCATCAGTCACCGGATCCGTTTTTTAAAAAAAAAAAAACGATGGATTGTGACTGGTGGCAAAAAATGATGTGTGAAAGGGGCCTTAATCCCCACTGGGATAGGTGTGCCTCTGATGCGGTAGGACTTCTGAATAGCCAAGCTAATCCATTGGCTATTGTGGCCCTGAAGCGGCTAAACCATGCCTGAGACCCTCAGGAAGCACGAGTAGGGCATCCGACCTACGGAAGGGCGCCATTTTCGAGACGTACATTCTGAGAGCCTTCACTACATCTAGGGTGTGAAGAGCTCATTCTTCCCGATGTACTGGTGCTGGACAAAAAGAGAGGACAATATCCTCGTTAAGGTAGAAAGACGAGACCACCTTGAACAAAAAAGAAAGGAGACGGTTCGATGACCACCTTGTCCTGGTGGAAAATCAGTAAAGGAACTCAACAGGACAGAGTGGCCAGCTCCGAGACTTGCCTGATAGACGACCCTTCGACCTCACCGCGACAAGAAAAGCGACTTTCCGAGACAGAACTGGCAACGAGACGTCCTGCGATGCTGAAAAGTACCCAGGACCAAAATAAGGTCCCCAGGCCTCTGACGGCATTCTATAGGGGGGGTACCACATGAGAGACCCGCTGAAGGGAAGACCTCACTGGCAGATTGGAAGCAATCCTGCGCTGGAATAAAACGGATAAGGCCGAGATCTGGGCTTTGAGAGAGCCGAGCGCCAAACCTGATTCCAGGTCAGTCTGGAAAAAAAAAAATTTCGCCAAAATGGAGGGAACAGAGAAGACATGAGAACGTCCGCAGTCCCTGTATCATGCAAAAAATGGTTATCTGGTGCGGTGATAGATGCTAGCTGATGCAGACTTCCAAACGCTAATCATGGTGGGAAACCCCTGATGAGAGAACCAAGCTTGAGATAGCACCCAGGCTTCAACGGCCAAGCCATTAAACATAGGGCCCCTGAGATCTCATGACAAATCGAACGTTGACAGAGCAGAACTGGATGATCCGGTGGTCGCAACTGTACATTGGCGACGATCTGCACCAACTCTGCATATCACGCCCAGCGTGGCCAAACCGGGGCGACTAGGATTACTGCAGTCCCTTCCGCGTTGATCTTCCTGATGACCCTCGGAAGTAAAGAAAGCGGGGGAAAACACGTAGGGAAGACGAAACTGACGCCATGGACAGGCCCATGCATCCACCTCGATGGTCTTGGGATCCTGAGACCGAGCTCTGAAGTGGAAAATCTTGACGTTCAATCTTGAAGCCATCAGAACCACGTCCGGAGTCCATAAACGAATACAGATCTGTTGAAAGACCTCCCGATGAAGTTCCCACTGTCCCAAGGCAAGACTTTGACGGTTAGGAAAAAAACTGCAGCCCAATTTTTCACGCCTGGGATATGCACTGCTGAAAATACTGAGTGGTTCCTCTCTGCCCAACAGAGAATATAGGCTACCTCGTGCTTGGCCGCCTACTGCGGGTACCCCTTTGATGATTGATATATGGCACAGCCGTGGCTTTGTCTGATTGAAATCGGATGGGGTGACCCACCAGGAGATAATGGAACTGCTGCAGAGGTAGCCGGATCATCGGGGGGCTCGACACCCAAGTTGACCAGCGCCCCTGAGCAGTGTGGCGACGAAGGACTGCTCCCTAGCCAAGGAGAATGGCGTTGGTATTCACCACTTAGACATTGAACCGGGAGAAAGGATTTCTCCTGGATGATAGAAGACCTCAATGTCCCCACCTGAGAGGCTGCCTGACCCGCAGGGGCAAGGGCACCGGCGGTCAAGAGAGAACGGGTTCCTGTCCCAAGCCGCTAGAAGAGCCTGCTGCAGCGGACGGAGATGCAGCTGAGCGAAGGGAATCGCTTCCATTGCTTCCACCATTCTTCCCAGTACCGTCCTGAAATGACAGGATGAGTGTCAAAGAGCGCGGCCTCTTCTATGAAGGGCTAGGATGTTGTCTTGAGAGAGCATCCCCCCGTCGGAAGGTTCCAGGGTCATGTCTAGAAAGGACATCTGCTGGGCTGGAACGGGGGAAGACTTGCTTTACAATTTTTCAGGCAGCCCAGGCAAGAAAGGATATTGCAAGTGATACAAACGCACTTCGCGTAGTCCTGGAAGGACAGACCCTAGATTAGAAGGTTGTCCAAGTAGGAAAGTGTGAAGAACGATGCCGACCGCCACACGGTAGCCCGGGGTATCACAGCTTCTGATCCCACCGCTGCCACCAAATGTGACGTAACTCCACAGGCACAGCTCTCCGGTGCCCCTTTGTCTCTCAGGTCAGTAAGGGAACTACACCTAGAGCAAATGGCCGCCGGGGAGGGTGTCCTGTTACCCACTGGGTATTCTAAGACTCGTGATCAGAGTAAAAGCATCAGCCCAAGATTAATTTTATGGTTTAATTGCCTTAAGGGTGCACTAGATAATTGAGAAAATGAAGGAAAAAGGGATCCAGCTTCAATAAAATCTTCATCTTTATTGATTCATAAAAACATGAATAATGGCATGCTCATGGCATCTTTAAATGAACATCTGGGTGAATGGGTTGACTCACTACTTCAACCACTAGTACAAATCACTCCTGGTTATATTAAAGATTCTAAAGAAGTGCTGAGAATGTTTTCCAAGAAAATCTGGTCTAAAGAAAATACTTGGTTATGTTGTGATGTGACTTCTTTATATACCTGTATACCTTACAATGTTGCCATGACAGCGCTGCAGTTTGTCTTAACGAAATTCAGTAATTATTCCCAGGATCTCATTAATTATATTTTACAAGTTATTCAATTTTTATTAACCCACAATTTTTTCTCATTTGACAATAATTTTTTTTTACAAAAATCTGGCGTGGCGATGGGTGCGAAATTCGCGCCATCCCTAGCTAATCTTGTTATGTCATATTGGGAATATTTTTTTTATTTTTTCAGCTACTAATCCATTTATTGACTCGATTGCTTGGTATGGTAGATATATTGATGATTTACTCATTATTTGGAGTGGTGATGTACCTGCCATATCCGGATTTATTGATTATATCAATTCTAATTCATTCAACATACATTTTACTCATAAATTTCATCATAACAAAATTTCTTTTTTGGATCTTGATTTATATGGGGTACATGACTCTGTTATTATTACTAAAACGTTCAGCAAACCTTGTGCTGGTAATTCTATCTTGCATGCAGCAAGCAGTCACCCCAAATATACTATTAAATCGATTCCTTTGGGTGAATATACCAGAATTTTGAGAAACTGCAGCGATCCTACAGCTTTGGAAACGGAATTTAATTGTGTGGATACAAAATTAAAAAACAGAAATGATCCTAAATGGTCATTAAAAAGAGCACGAACAATTGTAAGTAATAAAAACAGAGAGGATCTCATTAGTGGAGGGCGACAACAAAAAAATGATCTTGCAGTGAAACCATATTTTTGTGCTCAATATAGTCCTCAATTTGGGGACATCAAAAAAATCATTTTGAGATCGCTGCCTATTTTATATGAAGATCCCTCTCTTGCTGACATTCTTTCATCAGGTATTAATGTTGTTTCAAGGAAAGCGCCATCTATTGGTAACAAAGTTTCTCCAAGCATGTTCAGTAATAATTTCTCTTTTCATAAAACATCGTGGTTAGAACATAAAGGTTTTTATAAATGTGGCCACAATAGATGTGCACTTTGCAAATATGTTTGTGTAACGAAAACCTTTGAAAATAATGACAGCACTGCGATTTATACCATTAACAAATATATCAATTGTAATTCATGCTATGTGGTATATAAAATTATGTGCACTACTTGCAATTTATCTTATATAGGCTGCACTACTAGGAAACTAAAAACCAGGATCGCTGAACATTTGCAGGATGTAAAGAATGTTTCTTCGAATCGCAATATTTCTGCTGCTGCTAAACATTTTATTTTTCAGCATGCTCGCAATGTTTCTTCCTTCCAAGTCACAGGTATTGAAAGTGTTAACCTGTCTGCCCGAGGTGGAGATGCACGTCAGCGACTCCTCACACGTGAAGCTTTCTGGATCTTTAATCTACATACCAGACATCCATTTGGTCTCAACAAAAGAAACGAATTGATGTTCCATTATTAATTTTATTTCTTTGCATTGATTTTATTTGTGCAAATATTGTTTTTTTTTTTTTTTCTTTATTCGTTATGTGAAAATTGTTAAAGGACTTGTCAAAAATCACATGACATTTTTTCTGATCGTGATTGGTCTTCCTTTGTCTTAAATATGTGCCTTTGTCTGAATATGTCAGCTGTGATAAAGATCCCTGTGATCGAAACGCGTAGCCTTGTCCTGAGCTTGTCCAGGAGCATGCCATTATTCATGTTTTTATGAATCAATAAAGATGAAGATTTTCTTGAAGCTGGATCCCTTTTTCCTTCATTTTCTCATGTATCTTCACGTTTGATCAAGCGGAGGATCCGTGCTTCTACAAACCGGTGAGCTGGTTAGCGTTCTTATATTTGCACTAGATAATTACAGAAATATACAGTAAGCTATACAACTGAATTACAATGGATTTGCAGTCAGAGTAAAATACAACAATAATGATACAAAGCTTAGAGGTATTAGCTAGAGATCAATATTACCAGGTTGTATGGACATGGGGAGGCAGGGAGCTCTGCGATCCCCAGGTGAAAGTGTTAGTGGCTGGACAGTCCTCCAAAACATGTGCTGCTGCTCCCTTGGTAAATCTGTCCCTTTGGTCCTTCTTAGACCATCTTCTTGGCTTCTGTGTGAAAATGGATCCAGTCTGCCCATAGCCCACAGTTCTTAAACCTGCTAGGTCCCTCCCCTCTGTGTGTTTCTGGTAGGCTGGCAGGTATAATCTAATTGAAGCCTCTACTTTGAAGCACGCATACTAATCAGGCCTGGCTATTCACATTGAGCTGTAAACTCTGTTTTGGGGTGAATTACTTAGCATACTAATGACCTTCTTATTCAAACAGGGGCCTGAATTGCTTAGCATACTAAAGCCCTTTTGCTTACCAGTGGACATCAAACCCTGTCGTATTGAATATGCTAACAGGCCCTGTGTAGTTAGCAGTCTGTGGCTCTGTGAACCGACAAAATGGAGGCTGGTATAGGCCCTATACAAGATGGCGGCGTCCCTTTCCTCACACCTCCCTGCTTTTGAGGGCGCTAGGGGGTATCACATTCCTGTGTTCCCCCGTGCGCCCTACCGCACCCTTTCCTTGCCGGGACAACCCATCAGCGTTACCATGGTCCCTGCCTCTTTTGTGGCGAATGGTGAAGTGGTACTGTTGGAGAGCGAGGCTCCAGCATAGCAACCTCCCATTCGTCCGAGAGACCGTGTGTAACCAGCTGAGGGGGTTGTAGTCTGTTTCCATGCTGAATTGGCGTCCGTACAAGTATGGCTGCAGACGCTGCAGGGCCCACACAATTGCCAGACATTCCTTCTCCATCGTGGAATACGCCACTTTCCTCGGCAGGAGCTTCCGGCTCAGGTACAAAACGGGGTGTTCATGGCCCGTAGTGTCAACCTGGCTGAGCACAGCACCGAGGCCGAAGTCGCTGGCGTCGGTCTGCACTAAGAACGGCCGCGTGAAGTCGGCTGCCTGTAGTACAGGAGTACTAGAAAAGGCGGTCTTGAGCGCCTGGAAAGCTGTCTCGCAGGCGACTGTCCAGTCGACTGCGACGGGCAGCCTTTTCTTGGTGAGATCTGTCAGGGGCTTGGCCAGGGCACTATAGTGTGGAACAAACCTCCTATAGTACCCAGCAGTACCCAAGAAGGACATCACCTGCTTCTTGGTCCTGGGGGTGGGCCAGGATGCGATGGCATCCATCTTCCCGGGCTCTGGCTTCAGAGCTCCCCCACATACCCGGTGTCCCAGGTAGTGGACATCACTCATATCCAGCTGGCATTTTTCCGACTTAATGGTCAAGCCTGCTCGCTGGATCCGCCCGAGCACCTGCGCCAGGTGCTCTAGGTGATCCTCCCAGGTGGGACTGAAGATGGCAATGTCATCCAGGTACGCGGTCGCATACCCTTCCAGTCCCTCGAGCAGCGTGTTGACCATCCGCTGAAAAGTGGCAGGGGCATTCTTCATGCCGAAGGGCATCACCGTGGACTCGTACAGTCCGAATGTGGTGATAAAGGCAGAGCGTTCCCGTGCCCTAGGGGTCAGGGGAATCTGCCAATACTCCCTGCTCAGATCCATGATGGTCAGGTACTTGGCCCCGGCCAGCTGGTCAAGCAGGTCATCGATGCGCGGCATTGGGTACGCATCGGTGACCGACACAGCGTTGAGCCCCCTGTAGTCCACGCAGAACCGCGTAGTTCGGTCCTTTTTAGGGACGAGGACTACAGGCGATGCCCACGCGCTGTTGGACACTTGGATCACCCCCAGCTTCAGCATCTCGTCTATCTCTTGGCGCATTTGCTGCTGCACCTCAAGAGAGACCCGATATGCTGAACGCCGGATTGGGGGGTGATTGCCGTTGTCCACATCATGGACTGCTGTCTCAGTCCTTCCGGGCAGGCTGATGAACAGCTCCCGAAAGGGGTGTAGGGTGACCCCCAGCTGGGAACGTTGGTCCTCCGAGAGCTGGTGGCCAACTCCCACATCCTCGATGGATCCACCCGCCTTGGCTTGGGTGAGCAGATCCAGGAGGGTTTCTGCCTCTCCTTCCTCTGGAAGGTTGCACACTGGGTGGGCATAAGCCTCCCGCTCATGATGGGCCTTCATCATGTTCACATGGAAGGCCTTCCTCCTTCCACGGGCGTGGTCCAGGGTGACCAGGTAGGTGACGGCGTTGAGCTGCTCGTGCACGAGGTATGGACCCTCCCAGGCCGCCTGAAGCTTGTTTTGAGGTACGGGGACCAGTACCCACACCTTTTGACCCACCTGGTAGGTCCGCTCACAAGCATTCTGGTCGTACCACCACTTCTGGTCAGCCTGGGATTGGGCCATATTGTCATGCACCAGCCGTGTCAAGGCCATCATTCGGTCCCGGAAGCTCACGACATACTCAATGACCGACACTCCAGGGGTGGCTAAATCCCCTTCCCATTCTTCCTTCACCAGTGCAAGGGGCCCCCGTACACGTCGCCCATACAGGAGCTCAAAGGGGGAGAACCCCGTTTAGGCCTTTGGGACCTCCCGGTAGGCAAACAGCAGGTGTGGGAGATACCGCTCCCAGTCTCTCCCATGGGAGTCGACCAACATCTTCAGCATCTGCTTTAAGGTGCCATTGAACCGCTCACACAGGCCATTGGTCTGTGGGTGATACGGGCTGGCCACCAGATGTTGCACCTGTACCTGCTTACAGAGAGACTCCATCAGCTGCGACATGAACTGGGTCCCTCGGTCGGTGAGCATTTCCTGGGGGAACCCTACTCTGGAGAAAATCTCCAGTAAGGCAGTGGCCACTTTGTCGGCCCGAATGGACGACAAAGCTACCGCCTCTGGGTAGCGGGTGGCATAGTCCACTACCGTTAGTATGAAGCATTTCCCGGAGCGGCTGGGAGTGGACAGAGGTCCAATGAGATCCACAGCCACCCTCGAGAAAGGCTCTTCGATGATGGGCAGTTACCAGTGGGGCTTTGGGGCGCGGCCCCGCCTTCCCCACCCTCTGACAGGTGTCACACGAACGGCAGTAGGCTATCACCTCGGTCCTCATTCCAGGCCAGTAGAAATGCTGAGCTAGCCTGGCCCTGGTTTTAGTGATCCCTAGGTGTCCGGCCATTGGAATCTCATGTGCGATCCGCAACAATTCCGCCCTGAACGGATGGGGTACCACTAACTGTCGGTCCCTGGGCCACGCCTCCGGTGAACCCTGCTGGACCGCTACCCGATACAGCCATCCCTGGTCCCAGACCACTCGCTCGCAGTCAGACTCCAGGGGAGGCTGTGCCGCCTGCTCCTTGAGAGTCTTCAGGCTAGTGTCAGCTTCCAACACTGCCTGAAATCCCTGACTTGATGTGGCAAGAATTGATGAAACTGCCATGTCCTCTGTCAGTTCCCCGGGATCTGTCTCCTGGCCGCTGTCTGACTCGGCAGCCACTTGGTCGGAGAGGGGGAAACTGTCGAACCTCCACGAGGCCCCTTGGGCTCCGGCGCTCCCACTCCTGGTAACAGCGGCCACGACCGCTGAGACCACGGGTAGTGCCTGCTTCCCCTCGTCCCCTGACCAAGTTGCCGGGTCAGGCAGACTTCCCTGACCTCGCGCATGTGGGGAACTCCTGCCCTGGGGTCTTACCTGGTGGCTCCTCTCCCGGGACGCCCCCTCCCCCATGGCCTGTTCCTCTTCCTGCAGGGGCCCTAGACTCAGCAGGCTGGGTTCACTTAGGGGCCCTACATTGCCCATAGCAGCCCCTCCCTCCACCTCTGAGCTCTCCTCTGCAGCCTCCTCACCTGTCCTCACTGTGAGCCCTGTGTGTGTAGTGTCAGTGCATGGCTTACCATCAGGTTTCACTCCCTCCTCCACTGTTGGAGGCACATTCAATACATTAACATTAGCATTCACAGTAGAGTCATGACATTCTTGGGGAGCCGAACTTGGGGGTTCAGTGGCCACATACTGGGACACTAGCCGCCCCAAATCGGTCCCAAGCAACACATTTGCAGAATATTTGGCGTTACTCCCACCTCCCGCATCCCCCTCCCGGTGCCCCAGTCCAAATACACCTTGGCAACGGGCAGCGCCGGTTCAACGCCTCCAATTCCGGAGATGGAAAGGGTTTTCCCAGGCACCAAGTCTTGAGGGGACACCACCTTAGGACGTAACAGGGTTCGTTCAGCGCCTGTGTCCCGCAGTCCCATGACCGCTGAGCGGCCGATGATGACGGGTTGGTAATTGTCCAGGGACCTCCCACCACCCCCAAAACAGTGGACGGTTTCTGGGACAGGGATGGGCCTTCTGGCGCTGGGGACACGCAGCCTTAAAGTGTCCTGGCTGATTGCAATTATGACAACGTCTGGGTTCTGTTCCTGGACTGGAGAGGGCAGCCGGGGGGTACACCACTTGCACTCTGGGGGCTGGATATGGGGCCGGGGCAGGATTGGGCTTACCCCCTCTCCAGGTGCTGCTGGCAGGCTTCTTTGGCTCCGGCGCCCTGTTGTTGGCATACTCGTCTGCCAGGGCGGCTGTTGCAGAAGCCCCCTTTGGTTTCCGGTCACGGAGGAACTGCTGGAGGTCCTCTGGGCAGTTCCACAAGAATTGCTCCGTGACAAACAGTTCCTGGACCTCCTGGCGGGTGGTGAGCTCTAGACCTGAGGTCCAGTGCTCCGCAGCTCTCAGCAGGGCCCGCATGTGGTCGGTCCAGGTGTCCTTTGAGCCCCACTGCAGGCTCCTGAACTTCCTGCGGTACGACTCCGGGGTGAGGTTGTAGTGCTGGATCAGGGCCCGCTTGATGCTGTTGTAGTCCTGCTCCTCCCCGGCAGGTAAGTCCCCCAAAACTTCCAGGGACTTACCCCTCAAACGGGGGGGTCAGGTACCTTGCCCACTGATCCAAGGCCAGATGATGTTGGAGGCAGGTCCTCTCAAAGGCCAGCAGAAAGGAATCCAGGTCTCCATCCTTTTCAAGCAGGGGAAAGTCATCCGCCCGGACCTTGGGAGCCTTTGTCTCCGGTGGGGCTGGAGCGCCCAGCGGGGGCCCGTGCTGAGCCATCTCCAGTCGGTGCCTGCGCTCCGCAGCTTCACGGCGTTCTGTATGCTCACGCTCCGCTGCTCTCTCTGCCGCCGCTTGCTCCCGCTCTGCTGCTGCTTGCTCCCGCTCTGCTGCTTTCTCTGCTGCCACCAGGAGTCTGTCATGGGCGGCGTCATTACCAGCCTCGAGCTGTGCCATAGCCGCTTGGAAAAGGGCCTCCGATCTGGACAGGCTGGGACGGGCAGGGGGTGGACAGTCCACTGTGAGACTGAGCACGGGGGTCGGGCTCCTTGGGGAGCCCTGGCTGAGCTCCCCCTTATCGGTATCGAACCCCTCATAGACCATAGCATTGGCCTCCCCCTTTGCCTTACTCCTGGTGCCTTCCGCCATCTTGGGAACCTTTGGTTACTGACACAGCTGCAACCCTGACCTTGCACACAACTTATTATATTTACACTCTGACCGTCTAGTGCTGGGCTGACCTTAAGACCCCAGCCGTGAAAGTACCGCTGGTAGTCTCTAGTGTCTGGGAGTAGGGGTCCCACGCACACTATTACTCTGATCCCACCGCTGCCACCAAATGTGAAGAACGATGCCGACCGCCACACGGTAGCCCGGTGTTATGTTACGGTAGCTGAGGAGTGCAGGCAAAAAAGGAAATACACCAGAGCAGTTGGAATCTATGAGATTGCAGTACCCTGACTAACCACCACAACTAGAGGCAGCCGTGGAGCGTTCCTACGTTGGTCCTAGACGCCTCGTCACAGCCTGAGAAACTAACTACACCTAAAGATAGAAATAGGAAAGCTATCTGCCCCGTAGCAGAACCCCAAAGATAATAGAAAGCCCCCAAACATGTAATGGCGGTTAGACAAGACGAAATACTGACACAGAAAGAAAATAGTATGAGCAAACGCTGGGGCCCAAACTATCTAAATAGAAAAGGACAGGAAGGGTACTTACTGCAATCCCAGAAAACCTGAAAAACACCAACTCTACTAATTTCAAAATCACCTGAGATCACACGACCTCTACCACCTAAATTAGTTCTCTGGTGTAACAAAAACAGCAGCCACTGAAAAAACTGGAAAAAGCAAAAGTACAAAACACAGTGGCTGAACTAAACTGAGAGGGCAAAAGCCCCCGGAGGGGACCCAGAAGGCCCCCACAGAAGTGCAGGACAAAATGCAAAAATATAGCAAAAACACAAAATAAGAAATTGTCTTATCTGATAGCAGGAGATGCAGACACGACACAGCAGGCTACAAGGGAAACTGGAAAGAAGGATTCAGACCAGAACAATTGATCACCGGCAACCCTGATGGGAAAATGATTCCCTTAAATAAGACCAATCAGTAACACCTGATTCCCAGTCCTCACAATCCTCACTAGTACCGCTTGTAACCACCAGAGGGAGGCTCTGCTCAGAACTCATCTCAAACCCATTCACAACAGTACCCCCCCTTGAGGAGGGTCACCGAACCCTCATTTGAGCAACCAGGTCGGTCAGGATGAGTTCTATGATACGCACGGATAAGTCTCCTAGCATGGATGTCCGAAGCAAACACCCAAGAATTATCTTCCTGACCATAACCTCTCCATTTAACCAAATACTGGAGTCTTCGTCTAGAAAAACGAGAATCCAATATTTTCTCAACCACATACTCCAGATTGCCCTCAACCAAAACAGGGTCAGGAGGCACAGCAGCAGGAACCACTGGCTCAACAAACCTCTTCAACAAGGACTTGTGGAACACGTTATGGATCTTAAATGTCCCTGGAAGAAGCAAACGAAAAGAAACAGGATTAATAATCTCCATGATCTTATAAGGTCCAATGAACCTAGGCTTAAATTTAGGAGATGCTACTCTCATAGGAATATTCTTTGAGGACAACCAGACCAAGTCCCCCACTTTAAACCGAGGACCATCAGTCCTATGCCGGTTAGCAAACCGCTGGGCCTTCTCCTGAGAGAGGGACAACCTCTCCACTACCTGGTCCCAAATCTGCTGCATACGCTCAACAACAGAGTCAACACCTGGACAGACAGAAGCCTCCGTCTGTCCTGAAGAAAATCGAGGGTGAAACCCAGAATTACAGAAAAACGGAGACATCAAAGTGGCAGAGCTAGCCCTATTATTAAGAGCAAACTCAGCCAAAGGCAAAAAAGAGACCCAGTCATCCTGATCAGCAGACACAAAGCATCTTAGATAAGTCTCCAATGTCTGGTTTGTTCTCTCAGTTTGACCATTGGTCTGAGGATGAAATGCCGAGGAGAAAGACAATTGAACACCCAGTTTAGAACAAAAAGTCCTCCAAAATCTGGAAACAAACTGGACTCCTCTGTCAGACACAATGTTCTCAGGAATGCCGTGTAAACGAACCACGTGCTGAAGGAACAACGGCACCAATTCAGAGGAGGAAGGCAACTTAGGTAATGGCACAAGATGTATCATTTTGGAAAACCTATCACAAATTACCCAGATGGTGGTCATTCTCTGAGAAACAGGAAGATCGGAAATGAAATCCATAGAGATATGGGTCCATGGTCTCTTGGGCACAGGCAATGGCATCAACAAACCACTAGAGCGAGAGCAAGGCTTGGAGCGAGAGCAAGTCCCGCAGGACTGCACAAATTCCCTGACATCGCGAGACAAGGTAGGCCACCAAAAGGACCGACTAACCAAGTCTCTGGTACCAAAAATTCCGGGATGCCCAGCCCATGCGGAACAATGAATCTCAGACATCACACTCTTTTTCCATTGGTCCGGGACAAACAATTTTCCAACAGGGCAGCGCTCGGGCCTATCCTCCTGACACCCCTCCAGAGCAAGTCTCAAATTGGGCGAGATGGCGGAAAGAACTACACCCTCCTTCAAAATAACAGAGGGATCAGATAGCTCAGGAGAGTCCGCAAGGAAACTCCTCGAGAGGGCATCCGCCTTAACATTCTTAGTGCCAGGAAGAAAGGAAACCACAAAATTAAAACGTGTGAAAAACAAGGCCCACCTGGCCTGTCTAGGATTGAGTCGCTTGGCAGATTCCAGATAGACCAGATTCTTATGGTCCGTAAGGACCACCACCTGATGTTTGGCTCCCTCCAGCCAATGTCTCCACTCTTCAAAAGCCCACTTCATGGCCAATAACTCCCGATTACCCACGTCATAATTACGTTCAGTAGGAGAAAATTTTCGAGAGAAAAAGGCACAAGGGTTACTTTTAGAGGTCTCTGGATCTTTTTGGGACAAAACGGCACCTGCCCCAATTTCAGAGGCATCAACCTCCACCTGAAATGGCAGAGAAACATCAGGCTGCCGTAGAACAGGAGCAGAAGTGAATCTCTGCTTAAGTTCCTGAAACGCAGAGACTGCCTCAGGAGGCCAATTCACCACATCAGAACCCTTTCTGGTCAAATCAGTTAATGGTTTAACAATAACAGAGAAATTACCAATAAATTTACGATAAAAATTGGCAAAACCCAAAAATCTCTGAAGAGCCTTTAACCCCTTACTGCCATCGGACGTACTATCCCGTCCATGGTACCTGGGCCCGTATGACCGGGGACGGGATAGTACGTCCAGCCCTTTAATGCGACATTGCGACTTAAGTCGCAATGATCGCATTAAAATTCCGACGCCATCTTACCTCAGGAGAGATGGCGCCGGCATCCCGGGGTCTGTCACCGCCCACCCTCACTCCCGATCGCTGTGATTGGCTGTTCAATTCTGAACAGCCAATTGCAGCCTTTCTCACTGTTTCAGCCAATCCGATGGGCTGAAACAGTGAGATCCCAGGCTAGAATCGAGTACCGATGTACTCGATCCTAGGCCTGGGCATAGAAAGGAGCAGACCCCCCCTGGATTGGCGCGATCGCCGATCACATCGATCGCGCCAATCGCAGGGCACAGCCGCGGTGTATCCGCGCTGTGCCCTGCCTGTACCTGCCTGGATCGGTGCAGTAATAGCACCGATCCTAGGCCGGAGCCTAGGACAGGCCCAGTAGGGCCTGCAGCTGCTGATTGGCGCGATCGATGTCATCGACGATCGCGCCAATCACAGGGCACAGCAGCGGTGTGACCGCTCTGTGCCCTGCTTCCTGACCTGCCGGTGACCTGCCTAGGAGTCGGAGCAGTGAGCTCCGATTACTAGGCCGGTGCCTAGCAACCGGCAAAACAAGGGTCTCCTCTGATTGGTGGGATCGATGTGATCATCAATCCCACCAATGACAGGTCACAGCAGCGATGTGACCGCTCTGTGACCTGTCTGCAAACTGGATCTGACCTGTCTGACCGCACTGCAGGGGTCCTCACACTTGCTGAGGATTCCTGCAGTGCGGTCACACGCCAGATCTCCTCCTGTGCTGGGCCTTGTGGTGCCACAGTAGCCTGTGACACCACAACTCCTGCTGAAGAAAGAGAGAGAAGAAAGAAAGAGAGAAGAAAGAAGAGAGAGAAAGAGAAGAGAGAAGAAAGAAGAGAGACTACAAACGTGAGTTTTTGAGCCCCGATCCCTGCCCGATCCACCCCAATCCCCCATTCCCCCCTCCCCCCTTCCCTTTCCCCCTCTTTTTACCCCCCCTTTGCACACATTTAGCAGCCGCCGAGCGTTGATTGGTGACGCAGTTCACCGATCAACACTCGTGCTCGTTTTTCTTTTGCACCCCCCTCCGTGCGCACTTCCAGCAGCCGCGGAACTTTGATAAGTGACACCAGTCACTTATCAGAGCTCGTTCCTGCAGTTTTTTTTTTTTTTTTCACTCCCCTTTCCGCCACTCCTGTGCGCACTTCCAGCAGCCGCGGAACTTTGATAAGTGACACCAGTCACTTATCAGAGCTCGTTCCTGCAGGTTTTTTTTTTTTTTCACCCCACTTTCCGCCACTCCCGTGCGCACATCTAGCAGCCGCGGAACTTTGATAAGTGACACCAGTCACTTATCAGAGCTCGTTCCTGCAGTTTTTTTTTTTTCACACCACTTTCCGCCACTCCCGTGCGCACATCTAGCAGCCGCGGAACTTTGATAAGTGACACCGGTCACTTATCAGAGCTCGTTCCTGCCGTTTTTTTTTTTTTTTTCACTCCCCTTTCCGCCACTCCTGTGCGCACTTCCAGCAGCCGCGGAACTTTGATAAGTGACACCAGTCACTTATCAGAGCTCGTTCCTGCAGTTTTTTTTTTTTTTCACTCCCTTTCTGCCACTCCTGTGCGCACATCCAGCAGCCGCGGAACTTTGATAAGTGACACCAGTCACTTATCAGAGCTCGTTCCTGCAGTTTTTTTTTTTTCACCCCACTTTCCGCCACTCCCGTGCGCACATCTAGCAGCCGCGGAACTTTGATAAGTGACACCGGTCACTTATCAGAGCTCGTTCCTGCCGTTTTTTGTTTTTTTTTCACTCCCCTTTCCGCCACTCCTGTGCGCACATCTAGCAGCCGCGGAACTTTGATAAGTGACACCGGTCACTTATCAGAGCTCGCTCCTGCCGTCTTTTTTTTTTTCACTCCCCTTTCCGCCACTCCTGTGCGCACATCCAGCAGCCGCGGAACTTTGATAAGTGACACCAGTCACTTATCAGAGCTCGTTCCTGCATTTTTTTTTTCACTCCCCTTTCCGCCACTCCTGTGCGCACATCCAGCAGCCGCGGAACTTTGATAAGTGACACCAGTCACTTATCAGAGTTCGTTCCTGCAGTTTTTTTTTTTCACTCCACTTTCCGCCACTCCCGTGCGCACATCTAGCAGCCGCGGAACTTTGATAAGTGACACCGGTCACTTATCAGAGCTCGTTCCTGCCGTTTTTTTTTTTTTTTTTCACTTCCCTTTCCGCCACTCCTGTGCGCACATCCGGCAGCCGCGGAACTTTGATAAGTGACACCGGTCACTTATCAGAGCTCGTTCCTGCCGTTTTTTTTTTTCACTTCCCTTTCCGCCACTCCTGTGCGCACATCCGGCAGCCGCGGAACTTTGATAAGTGACACCGGTCACTTATCAGAGCTCGTTCCTGCCGTTTTTTTTTTTTTTTTCACTTCCCTTTCCGCCACTCCTGTGCGCACATCCGGCAGCCGCGGAACTTTGATAAGTGACACCGGTCACTTATCAGAGCTCGTGCCTGCTGGTTTAGACTTTTTTTCACAGGCATTTTTTTCCCTATTCTCTTTCTTTTCTTTTAGCTTTTTCCTTTCAGCATAGTTTGCACCAACCACTATCCCCCCCCCCACACACACACACAGTTATAAATAAAGTTCACACAAAGCACCACATTCACAAAAAAAATGTCTCGCTCGTCACGTTCTTCCCAACAGCGCTATTCAGTGGAAGAGGCATACGCTTTACTTGCCTCTGACACTGATAGCGAGGGAGAGGATCCCACATTTCTTTACTTTTCAGATTCTTCATCCTCTTCTTCTTCTTCCTCCTCTTCCTCATCTTCCTCCTCGGGTCCTGCGGAACCGCCACGCAGACGCCCCAGGACAGAAGATGAGGCAGCGCCCACCCCTGGAAATGAACCAGCGCACCCCTCTTCGGACCCCATATGGACCCCGCCCCCCGAAAATTACGAGCCACTGATTCCTGATTTTGTGGCAGAATCAGGAATCAAGTTTGACACCACGGGCCTCAGAGAAATAGACTTTTTCAAAGTCTTTTTCTCTGAGGATTTTATTAACCTCGTGGTGGAGCAAACTAATTTGTACGCTCGGCAATTTTTGGCGCAAAACCCAGTGTCATCATTTTCCAACTGGTCTCCTGTAGACGCAGGTGAAATGATGCAGTTTTGGGGCCTGGTCCTCCATATGGGGATCCGAAGAAGCCAGAACTTCGGCAATATTGGAGTGTTGATATTTTATACAACACTCCACTGTTCCGAATGGTCATGGCTCGGACGCGTTTTGAGGCCATCCACAAATTCCTGCATTATAATGATAATGCACAGTGTCCCCCCAAAATGACCCCAACTTTGACCGTCTGTTCAAAGTTCGGCCGGTCATCGAACACTTCAGCAAAAAGTTTGCTGAAGTGTACGTGCCCCAAAGGGACATCTGCGTGGATGAGTCCTTGGTTCATTTTAAGGGACGGCTCAGATTCCGCCAGTACCTGCCAGCAAGAGGGCAAGGTACGGAATTAAACTCTACAAGCTGTGCGAGAGTACCTCAGGGTACACGCACAGCTTTAGAGTTTACGAAGGAAAGGACACCAGGATTGAACCCCCTGAGTGTCCCCCCGTCCTGGGAGTGAGTGGGAAAATTGTGTGGGATTTGGTGCACCCACTGCTGGATAAAGGTTATCACCTTTACACCGATAACTTTTATTCCAGCGTCCCACTCTACAAATCCCTCTCTGCGCGAGGTACCGCAGCTTGCGGTACCGTCCGCAAAAATCAGAGAGGCCTCCCGAAGACGCTACTTGGGCAGATGCTCAGAAAGGGTGAGAGCAGAGCCCAATGTAGCGACCACCTGTTGGTGGTCAAGTACAAGGACAAGAGGGATGTCCTTCTCTTGACCACCATACATGGTGATGGCAGCGCCCTCAGCACTGTACGGGGTACCTCTACACAGGTCCGCAAACCGGACTGTGTACTGGGGTACAATAAATACATGGGGGGTGTTGATCTCTCTGATCAACTCCTCCAACCGTACAGTGCTTTGAGAAAGGCCAAGGTGTGGTACAAGAAGCTGTCCGTGCACATCGTCCAAATGGCAATGCTCAACGCTTTCCTGCTGTCACGATGTGCACGCAACAGCGATACGACGTACCTTCAGTTCCAGGAGGTAGTGGTTAAGGCCCTGATGTTTGGCGCTCAGGAAACAGCGGGCCCCAGTACTTCTGGAACTGAAGGTGCTCGTATCATACCAGGTCAGCATTTCCCGGGGGTGGTCCCGCCAACTGGAAGCAAAGGTAAGCCGCAAAAAAGGTGCCGAGTGTGTTACAAAAGGGGAATACGCAAGGACACACTTACCAATGCGACACCTGCCCCGAAAAAACCTGGCCTGTGTATGAAGGATTGTTTCAAATTGTACCACACCTCAATGCACTACTAATTTACTTTACAGGAAAGATTAGTTCCAGAAGGGGGGCACATTTAGAAAAGTTCCTTGGGAGTCTACTTTCCAAAATTATGTCACTTGTGGGTTTTTTTTACTGTTTAGGCACATCAGGAGCTCTGCAAACGGAACATGACGCCCGCAGACCATTCCATCAGTCTGCATTCCAAAACATCACGACTTCCCTTCTGAGCCCCGACTTGTGCCCAAACAGTTTTTTCCCACATATGGGGCACCAGTGTACTCAGGACAAATTGGACAACAATTTTGGTGTCCAATTTCTCCTCTTACCCTTGGGAAAATAAAAAATTGGGGACTAAAACATCATTTTTGTGAGGATAAAAGTAGGATTTTTTATTTTTACACCTGGGCATTATAAACTTTAGTGAAACACTTGGGGGTTCAAAATGCTCACCACACACCTAGGTAAGTTCCTAGGTCTAGTTTCAAAATGGGGTCACTTGTGGGGGTTTCCACTGTTTAGGCACATGAGGGGCTCTGCTAACGGAACATGACGCCCGCAGACCATTCCATCAAAGTCTGCATTCCAAAACGTCACTGCTTCCCTTCTGCGCCCTGCCATGCGCCCAAACAGTGGTTCCCCCCCAACATATGGGGTATCAGCGTACTCAGGACAAATTGGACAACAACTTTTGTGGTCCAAGTTCTCCTGTTACCCTTGGGAAAATAAAAAAATTGGGGACTAAAACATCAATTTGTGGAAATTTTTTTTTTTTTTTTATTCACGCCAGGGCATTATAAACTTTAGTGAAACACTTGGGGGTTCAAAGTGCTCACCACACACCTAGATAAGTTCCTTAGGGGGTCTAGTTTCCAAAATGGGGTCACATGTGGGGGTTTCCACTGTTTAGGCACATCAGGGGCTCTGCTAACGGAACATGACGCCCGCAGACCATTCCATCAAAGTCTGCATTCCAAAACGTCACTGCTTCCCTTCCGAGCCCTGCCGTGTGCCCAAACAGTGTATCCCCCCAACATATTGGGTATCAGCGTACTCAGGACAAATTGGACAACCACTTTTGGGGTCCAATTTCTCCTCTTACCTTGGGAAAATAAAAATTGGGGACTAAAACATCACTTTTGTGGAAAAAAAAAATATATTTTTTTTTCACGCCAGGGCATTATAAACGTTAGTGAAACACTTGGGGGTTCAAAGTGCTCACCACACACCTAGATAAGTTCCTTAGGGGTCTAGTTTCCAAAATGGGGTCACATGTGGGGGGTTTCCACTGTTTAGGCACATCAGGGGCCCTCCAAACGCGACATGGCGTCCGTTCGCAATTCCAGCCAATTTTGGTTTGGAAAAGTCAAACGGCGCTCCTTCCCTTTCAAGCCCTGCCGTGCGCCCAAACAGTGGTTCCCCCCACATATGGGGTATCAGCGTACTCAGGACATGTTGGACAACAACTATTGGTGTCCAATTTCTCCTCTTACCCTTGGGAAAATAAAAAATTGGGGACTAAAACATCATGCTTGTGGAAAAAAATATGATTTTTTTTCTTCACGGCTCTACATTACAAACTTGCGTGAAGCACTTGAGGGTTCAAAGTGCTCACCACACATCTAAAATAAGTTCCTTAGGGGGTCTAGTTTCCAAAATGGGGTCACATGTGGGGGGTTTCCACTGTTTAGGCACATCAGGGGCCCTCCAAACGCGACATGGCGTCCGTTCGCAATTCCAGCCAATTTTGGTTTGGAAAAGTCAAACGGCGCTCCTTCCCTTTCAAGCCCTGCCGTGCGCCCAAACAGTGGTTCCCCCCCACATATGGGGTATCAGCGTACTCAGGACATGTTGGACAACAACTATTGGTGTCCAATTTTCCTCTTACCCTTGGGAAAATAAAAAATTGGGGACTAAAACATCATGCTTGTGGAAAAAATATGATTTTTTTTCTTCACGGCTCTACATTACAAACTTGCGTGAAGCACTTGAGGGTTCAAAGTGCTCACCACACATCTAGATAAGTTCCTTAGGGGGTCTAGTTTCCAAAATGGGGTCACATGTGGGGGGTTTCCACTGTTTAGGCACATCAGGGGCCCTCCAAACGCGACATGGCGTCCGTTCGCAATTCCAGCCAATTTGGCTTGGAAAAGTCAAACGGCGCTCCTTCCCTTTCAAGCCCTGCTGTGCGCCCAAACAGTGGTTCCCCCCACATATGGGGAATCAGCGTACTCAGGACATGTTGGACAACAACTATTGGTGTCCAATTTCTCCTCTTACCTTGGGAAAATAAAAAATTGGGGACTAAAACATCATGCTTGTGGAAAAAATATGATTTTTTTTCTTCACGGCTCTACATTACAAACTTGCGTGAAGCACTTGAGGGTTCAAAGTGCTCACCACACATCTAGATAAGTTCCTTAGGGGGTCTAGTTTCCAAAATGGGGTCACATGTGGGGGGTTTCCACTGTTTAGGCACATCAGGGGCCCTCCAAACGCGACATGGCGTCCGTTCGCAATTCCAGCCAATTTTGGTTTGGAAAAGTCAAACGGCGCTCCTTCCCTTTCAAGCCCTGCCGTGTGCCCAAACAGTGGTTCCCCCCCACATATCGGGTATCAGCGTACTCAGGACATGTTGGAAAACAACTTTTGTGGTCCAATTTCTCCTCTTACCCTTGAGAACATAAAAATTTGGGGACTAAAACATCATGTTTGTGGAAAAAATATGATTTTTTTTCTTCACGGCTCTACATTACAAACTTGCGTGAAGCACTTGAGGGTTCAAAGTGCTCACCACACATCTAGATAAGTTCCTTAGGGGGTCTAGTTTCCAAAATGGGGTCACATGTGGGGGTTTCCACTGTTTAGGCACATCAGGGGCCCTCCAAACGCGACATGGCGTCCGTTCGCAATTCCAGCCAATTTTGGTTTGGAAAAGTCAAACGGCGCTCCTTCCCTTTCAAGCCCTGCCGTGCGCCCAAACAGTGGTTCCCCCCACATATGGGGTATCAGCGTACTCAGGACATGTTGGACAAAAAACTTTTGTGATCCAATTTCTCCTCTTACCCTTGAGAAAATAAAAATTTGGGGACTAAAACATCATGTTTGTGGAAAAAATATGATTTTTTTTCTTCACGGCTCTACATTACAAACTTGCGTGAAGCACTTGAGGGTTCAAAGTGCTCACCACACATCTAGATAAGTTCCTTAGGGGGTCTAGTTTCCAAAATGGGGTCACATGTGGGGGGTTTCCACTGTTTAGGCACATCAGGGGCCCTCCAAACGCAACATGGCGTCCGTTCGCAATTCCAGCCAATTTTGGTTTGGAAAAGTCAAACGGCGCTCCTTCCCTTTCGAGCCCTGCCGTGTGCCCAAACAGTGGTTCCCCCCCACATATGGGGTATCAGCGTACTCAGGACATGTTGGACAACAACTTTTGTGGTCCAATTTCTCCTCTTACCCTTGGGAAAATAAAAATTTGGGGACTAAAACATCATGTTTGTGGAAAAAATATGATTTTTTTTCTTCACGGCTCTACATTACAAACTTGCGTGAAGCACTTGAGGATTCAAAGTGCTCACCACACATCTAGATAAGTTCCTTAGGGGTCTAGTTTCCAAAATGGGGTCACATGTGGGGGGTTTCCACTGTTTAGGCACATCAGGGGCCCTCCAAACGCGACATGTCGTCCGTTCGCAATTCCAGCCAATTTTGGTTTGGAAAAGTCAAACGGCGCTCCTTCCGTTTCAAGCCCTGCCGTGCGCCCAAACAGTGGTTCCCCCCCACATATGGGGTATCAGCGTACTCAGGACATGTTGGACAACAACTTTTGTGGTCCAATTTCTTCTCTTACCCTTGGGAAAATAAAAATTTGGGGACTAAAACATCATGTTTGTGGAAAAAATATGATTTTTTTTTCTTCACGGCTCTACATTACAAACTTGCGTGAAGCACTTGAGGGTTCAAAGTGCTCACCACACATCTAGATAAGTTCCTTAGGGGGTCTAGTTTCCAAAATGGGGTCACATGTGGGGGGTTTCCACTGTTTAGGCACATCAGGGGCCCTCCAAACGCGACATGGCGTCCGTTCGCAATTCCAGCCAATTTTGGTTTGGAAAAGTCAAACTGCGCTCCTTCCATTCCGAGCTCTGCCGTGTGCCCAAACAGTGGTTTTCCCTCACATATGGGGTATCGGCGTACTCAGGAGAAATTGCACAACAACTTTATCAGTCCTTTTTCTCCTTTTTCCCTTGTGAAAATAAAAAAAATGTTTGTAAAAGATCATTTTTGTGACTAAAAAGTAAAATGTTAATTTTTTCCTTCCATGTTGCTTCAGCTCCTGTGAAGCACCTGAAGGGTTAATAAACTTCTTGAATGTGGTTTTGAGTACCTTGAGGGGTGTAATTTTTAGAATGGTGTCACTTTTGGGTATTTTCTGCTATATAGACCCCTCAAAGTGACTTCAAATATGAGGTGGTCCCGAAAAAAAATGGCTTTGTAAATTTTGTTGTAAAAATGAGAAATCGCTGGTCAACTTTTAACCCTTATAATTTCCTAACAAAAAAAAATTTTGTTTCCAAAATTGTGCTGATGTAAAGTAGACATGTGTGAAATGTTATTTCTTAACTATTTTGTGTGACATATTTCTCTGTTTTAAGGGAATAAAAATTCAAAGTTTGAAAATTGCAAAATTTTCAAAATTTTTGCCATATTTGCGTTTTTTTCATAAATAAATGCAAGTTATATGGAAGAAATTTTACCACTATCATGAAGTACAATATGTCACGAGAAAACAATCTCAGAATCGCGAAGATCCGTTGAAGCGTTCCAGAGTTATAACCTCATAAAGAGACAGTGGTCAGAATTGTAAAAATTGGCCCGGTCATTAACGTGCAAACCACCCTTGGGGGTGAAGGGGTTAATGAAGTAGGTTGGACCCAATCACAGATGGCCTGAACCTTGACCGGGTCCATTTCAATAACAGATGGGGACAAAATGAATCCCAGAAATGAGATCTTCTGTACGCCAAAAAGACACTTTGATCCCTTCACATACAGAGCATTCTCTCTCAAAATCTGGAATACAGTTCGAACATGTTTCACATGAGAGTCCCAGTCATTAGAAAAAATCAAGATATCATCCAAATAAACAATCAGAAACTTGTCCACAAAATCCCTGAAAATGTCATTCATGAAGGACTGGAAGACGGAAGGAGCATTAGTGAGCCCAAAGGGCATCACAAGGTACTCAAAATGCCTTCAGGGGTGTTAAATGCCGTCTTCCATTCATCCCCGTGCTTAATGTGAATAAGGTTATACGCCCCCTGAGGTCAAGCTTGGTAAACCAAGTAGCGTTTTTCACCCTGGAAAACAGGTCAGAAATCAAGGGTAACGGGTATTGATATTTCACAGTAATATTGTTCAAGAGACGATAATCAATACACGGCCTTAATGAACCATCTTTTTTGGCCACAAAGAAAAAACCGGCACCTAAGGGTGAAGAGGATGGTCTGATATGACCCTTCTCCAATGATTTCTTGATATAAGACCGCATAGCGTCATGTTCAGGTACAGACAAGTTAAAAAGGCGACCTTTAGGGAATTATCTACCTGGCACTAATTCAATAGCGCAGTCATAGCTCCTATGGGGAGGTAAGGATGCAGATTTACTTTCGCTAAACACATCAGAAAAATCAAACAAAAAGTCAGGAACATCCTCAGCCTGGGGGGAGGCAGAAAAAACAGGAGTGTTGGCACTAACACATTGGCAGCCCCAACTGGTTACAGACACAGATTTCCAATCCAAAACAGGATTATGAGACTGTAACCAAGGGAAACCCAGCACTATAATGTCATGCAGATTATATAGAACCAAAAATTTGCAGCACTCCTGGTGATCAGGTTCAACCCTCATTATCACCTGAGTAGAAAACTGGGGTTTATTCTCAGCCAAAGGGGTAGAATCGATCCCCAGTAAAGGAATAGACTTCTGTAGGGGTATCAAGGAAAACCCACAACGCTTAGCAAAATCATAATCCATCAGGTTAATAGCTGCTCCAGAATCAACGAAAGCCTGAGCAGAAAATGAGGACAGAGAGCATATCAGAGTGACAGTTAATAAAAACTTAGTCTGAACACTACCCAAGACAACTGAGCGTGCAAAATGTCTTCCCCGCTTAGGGCAGACTGAAATAGCATGAGAGGCATCACCACAGTAGAAACATAACCCATTGCGCTTTCGAAACTCATGACGCTGTACCCCAGACACCACTCCATCACACTGCATGGGCTCAGCAGCTGGCTCACAAGGCAACACCCCTCCACGCATACTTCTCCGCTCACGCAAACGTCTGTCAATTTGAATCGCTAATGACATAGAATCATTGAGACCAGAGGGGACAGGGAATCCCACCATAACATCCTTTACATTATCTGACAGACCCTTCCGGAAAAGGGCTGCCAAAGCGTCGTCATTCCACTTGGTCAGGACTGCCCACTTACGGAATCTCTGACAGTATAACTCAGCGTCATCAAGCCCCTGATTTAATGCCAACAAGGCTTTTTCAGCTTGATCAGTGACATTAGGCTCATTGTACAATAACCCCAAAGCCTGAAAAAACGCATCAACATCACTCAAAACAGGATCCCCAGGTGTCAGGGAAAAAGCCCAATCCTGAGGATCGCCGCGCAGGAGAGAGATGATAATTTGAACCTGCTGCGCTGCGTTTCCTGAGGACTTAGATTTTAAGGCAAGAAACAATTTACAATTATTTTTGAAATTCTGAAACTTAGCTCGATCCCTAAAAACAAATCTGGCATGGGGATCCTAGGTTCCACAACAGGCAACCTAGCAAGATATGCAGCAATACTCTGAACCTCAGTGGCAAGCTGATCCACACGGCCAGACAACTGTGCAAACTCCATTGGGAGAAAAGATCCTCCCCAGCACCCAGAGATACAGAGGGAAAAAAAAAAAAAAATGCAACAAACAGAAAAATATCTCTGACAACTTTTCTTCCTTCAAAATATTTTTTCCCTTCTGTGAGTACCATACAATTTTTATGGCCGGTGATACTGTTATGTTACGGTAGCTGAGGAGTGCAGGCAAAAAAGGAAATACACCAGAGCAGTTGGAATCTATGAGATTGCAGTACCCTGACTAACCACCGCAACTAGAGGCAGCCGTGGAGCGTTCCTACGTTGGTCCTAGACGCCTCGTCACAGCCTGAGAAACTAACTACACCTAAAGATAGAAATAGGAAAGCTATCTGCCCCGTAGCAGAACCCCAAAGATAATAGAAAGCCCCCAAACATGTAATGGCGGTTAGACAAGACGAAATACTGACACAGAAAGAAAATAGTATGAGCAAACGATGGGGCCCAAACTATCTAAATAGAAAAGGACAGGAAGGGTACTTACTGCAATCCCAGAAAACCCTGAAAAACACCAACTCTACTAATTTCAAAATCACCTGAGATCACACGACCTCTACCACCTAAATTAGTTCTCTGGTGTAACAAAAACAGCAGCCACTGAAAAAAACTGGAAAAAGCAAAAGTACAAAACACAGTGGCTGAACTAAACTGAGAGGGCAAAAGCCCCCGGAGGGGACCCAGAAGGCCCCCACAGAAGTGCAGGACAAAATGCAAAAATATAGCAAAAACACAAAATAAGAAATTGTCTTATCTGATAGCAGGAGATGCAGACACGACACAGCAGGCTACAAGGGAAACTGGAAAGAAGGATTCAGACCAGAACAATTGATCACCGGCAACCCTGATGGGAAAATGATTCCCTTAAATAAGACCAATCAGTAACACCTGATTCCCAGTCCTCACAATCCTCACTAGTACCGCTTGTAACCACCAGAGGGAGGCTCTGCTCAGAACTCATCTCAAACCCATTCACAACAGCCCGGGGTATCACAGCTTTTGATCCCACCGCTGCCACCAAATGTGAAGGACGCCCCCGTCCTTCCACGTCACCAATGTGACGTAACTCCACAGGCACAGCTCTCCGGCGCCCCCTTTGTCTCAGGTCAGTAAGGGAACTACACCTAGAGCAAATGGCCGCCGGGGAGGGTGTCCTGTTACCCACTGGGTATTCTAAGACTCGTGATCAGAGTAAAAGCATCAGTCCAAGATTAATTTTATGGTTTAATTGCCTTAAGGGCGCACTAGATAATTACAGAAATATACAGTAAGCTATACAACTGATTTACAATGGATTTGCAGTCAGAGTAAAATACAACAATAATGATACAAGGCTTAGAGGTATTAGCTAGAGATCAATATTACCAGGTTGTATGGACATGGGGAGGCAGGGAGCTCTGCGATCCCCAGGTGAAAGTCTTAGTGGCTGGACAGTCCTCAAAAACATGTGCTGCTGCTCCCTTGGTAAATCTGTCCTTTTGGTCCTTCTTAGACCATCTTCTTGGCTTCTGTGTGAAATTGGATCCAGTCTGCCCATAGCCCACAGTTCTTAAACCTGCTAGGTCCCCTCCCCTCCGTGTTTCTGGTAAGCTGGCAGGTATAATCTAATTGAAGCCTCTACTTTGAAGCACGCATACTAATCAGGCCTGGCTATTCACATTGAGCTGTAAACTCTGTTTTGGGGTGAATTACTTAGCATACTAATGACCTTCTTATTCAAACAGGGGCCTGAATTGCTTACCATACTAAAGCCCTTTTGCTTACCAGTGGACATCAAACCCTGTCATATTGAATATGCTAACAGGCCCTGTGTAGTTAGCAGTCTGTGGCTCTGTGAACCGACAAAATTGAGGCTGGTATAGGCCCTATACAAGATGGCGGCGTCCCTTTCCTCACAGAAGGGTAAAACCTTGAACTGAAAATACTGTTCACTAATGTTAAAGTGCAGGAATTTCTAGTAAGGGGGAAAATCGGAATATGTAGGTAAGCATCTCGAATGTCGATGGATGCTAAAAACTCCCTTATTTTTTAAGCGAAGTACAGAAAGACACCATCCAGAAAAGACGGACCCTTGTTTTTTTTTTTTTTTTAAATTCCTTTTTATTTGGATTTTCAAAACAAAAATGCCACAGTAGGCGGTACACATCTCGGTCGCAGCCGATATGGTCATAAAATAAACATTGTAAATATCTGAGCAACATTGAAACAGAAAACTGGAACTCGCAAATATTGTATGGCGTATAGTTTTCCAACTTCTCGCCACCTCTACATACTTTTCTCTGAGCATGTTAAAATAAGGCCCTCCTCAGTACAGGCAGAATCTAACTCAACACAATAGTACAAGGCAAGACCTACCTCTCTCCTATTATAATTGTAGATCCCCAAAGTCCCTCCCACCTCTCCCCGCAGGTACCAGGTTGTGTAGATGAACGGTCTTACAAGCTGGACGATCTCCTCCCTAGAATAATGAGTCAGCACAAATGGCCTCCATTTGTCAAAAAAAATTTTCGCGGACGATTCTTTGGCCCGCTCTGCCAGTATGCGATCCAGACACAGCACATCTCTCATTATTGATGTCAACTCCGTCATGCTAGGAATTACGTCTGTCAACCAATGGTTAAGAATAAGTCGTTTCGCCGCTAGCAGTAGAGTGTGCATCATTGGTATCTTACCTCTCAGGTTCTCGTCATCAGGAAGGTCATGAAAGAGCAATGTCTGCATGGTATACGGGAGTGTCACACTCCATTTCCTGAAGACATAGGTCTGAAGGGAACGCCAATATGATTTAATCTTTTCACATTCCCATATTCCATGCAGAAAGTCGGTGTTAGGTACTTTACAGTTGGGGCAGTGTGTGATCCTGTCGGGAAAGGTCGGCATCATCGGAATATTAAAACCATATATTGCTCCATACATTAATTTGAAGTATGTCTCCCTCCATACCTCACTGAGTACATGCTTCCGGACTGATAACCATCCCGATAGTATTTTCTCTCCTATGTCCTCGTCCTGGGTCGCCCTTTCCCACAATGGGAAAACCATCCCGAGATGAGTTCAACAGGTTAGAATTAATTTCCTTCTGGATGTGTGACGTCAGTTTCACTTCGGGGATTAAGTACGTCTTGTCAAATGAATTGTCCGCCACCTCCCTCTAATGTTGCGCAGGCGATTTCTACAGAAGGACAGGACTTGTAGGGTTTGGAGAAAGTGAGAAGGGGGCAAATCAAATTTTTCCATTAGCTCCTTGAATGTCAGCCACCTACGCTCTTCTAGGTGCATGAGATGGTATACTGTATGTATACCTTTAGTACGCCACGTCTCAAATACGCGGTCCGTCACTCCCACTGGGAATTCTGGGTGACCCCATAGAGGCATGTGTTTAGATAACTGTGAAGACAGCCCATGCGCTCGTCTGGTCGCCTTCCAGGCAATTACTGTATCGCGCAGTAGCGCTGATTTTTTCACAGTGTCTGGAAGTTTAGAAATCACCGTGTGAAGACATGCCGCCAAACTCCATCCCTCTGTCAGTCCCGACTCCAGCAATACATCTGAGTAGGACGAAGTCCCCTTAACCCAATCTCTCCCCACTCGGATCAAGCAAGCCAGGTTATAACTCCTAACGTTAGGCACGGCCAGGCCCCCATCTGTTACTGCACGCATTAATTTGCGAAGTGCAATTCTGGGCCGTTTACCCCTCCAGATGAATCTGGAGAACGCCTTTTGTATCCGTGAGACATCAACATGGCGTAACAGGAGTGGAATAGTCTGAAGCGGGTATTAGCAGCCTACCGAAACTAATCATCTTAAGAAGGTGACAACGGCCCAGAAGAGACAGGGGCAAATCATGCCAACGCTCCAATTCCCGTACAACTTTGTCAAATAAGGGATCATAGTTAAGTTTGTACAGAGAGCTAGATTCCCGTCCTATTTTGATTCCCAGGTATGTTATAAAGGGTTTAAGTACATCTGACCCCCATCCGTGAGCACGCCAGAGCTCACGAGGGTTAGGCTTTCCCAATTCCAAAATTTCACTCTTGGACGCGTTGATGCGGTATCCCGATATTCGTTCAAAAAGTTTTAGGCAGTCTAATAGCCCTGTGAGATGCTCTTGGGGATGTGCCATATAAATGAGTATATCGTCTGCAAACAATGTCAGTTTGATCTCCCGTCCCCCTACCTTTATACCGTCGTATACTGTGTTATCCTCCAGGTGTCTAACTAATGGCTCAAGGGCTATATCAAAGAGCAAGGGTGACAATGGGCACCCCTGACGAGTTCCCCTCTGTAGTGTCAAAGGAGCCGACAGGTGGCCTGGAGTGTGTATTCGTGCCTGTGGGTTGGCGTAGAGTCCTGACAGGAAAGTCCTAAACGTGCCTCTCACGCCAATTTTGTCCAGGACCATGGCCAACCAACTCCAGCTCACCCTGTCTAATGCCTTCTCGGCATCTAGGGACAGCAGAACAGGGCTCAATGTTGTCAGACCACGGTATTTATCCAGAACTGCTATTGCTTTTCTAATATTAGTCATGGCCGCTCGGTGGCGAACAAAGCCAACCTGTGATGGCCCTATCAGTGTAGGAAGAATGCTACTCAAGCGATCAGCCATGATCCTGGACAAAAGCTTGATATCCTGGTCAATGAGTGAGATTGGACGATAGGAGCCAGCCAGGTGTGAAGGTTTGTTGGGTTTTAGTAACACCTTGATGTGTGCCATGTTCGAGTGGATGGGCAACCCTCCTGTCTCCAATATATGATTGAATGTGCCTACCAACGTGGGTGAGATATCCTCACTCAATAATTTAAAGAATTCAGCTGTAAACCCGTCAGGTCCTGGTGCCTTCCCCGATTTCAGGTCTTTTATCGCCGCTGTCACTTCCGTCACCTCAATTGGTTTGTTTAAAAGGAGAAGCTGATCAGGTATGATGGATGGTAACCGTATTCCGTCTAGAAAGGTCTGTCCCTCCGCCCTGTCCGTGTGCTCCTCCTTATATAAGTCTGAGTAATATTCTTGTAGGATCGTGTTTATGTTTCGAGGGTCTGTGTTCATGGTCCCGTGTATATTCGTTAACGCTGTAATATGTTGAGGAGTGTAATGTTCTTTCGCCAGTCGCGCTAACAGTCTCCCTGATTTGCTACCATAACGAAATAGTTCGGCTCTATAATTCATATTACTGGTTCTCTCGCGGCGGTCGACCCAAAGGTCAAAGTCAGCCTTAGCCTGCTTCCATCTATTTTTATCCTGAATCGAGGAAGTTGTCAGGTATGACGTATAGCTATCGCGTAGTGTCCTGCTAGCCTGCGAGTAATTTTATCGCTATCTTCTTTTTTAGGGATGTCAGATAAGCTATTAGTTTCCCGCGCATTACTGCCTTCCCTGCTGCCCATAAAAGTTCCGGTCTATCCCTGCTATCTCCATTATCTCTTACATATTCCAGCCACCACTGCTTCACCTGATCTCGAAACTTCTCATCCGTTAACAAATAGGAAGGGAAACGCCAAGTGCGGTCCGGCCCCATCTGGACCATGTCGGGCAGGGTCACTGAGACGGGCGCGTGGTCAGATATAGCTATGTTGTGTACGTCCGCCTCTTCCACTCCCCTTACTAGCTCCTGTGATAGCAGTATATAATCTATTCTGGACCATGAGTCATGTGGCGCCGAATAGGAGTATTCCCTACCATCTGGGTTCAAGTGTCTCCAAATGTCTACTAAGTTAGTCGTGTCTAGCAGAGGTTGTAAGCGCGTGTCATGTGATCGTACAGTCGTTCGCATCGGCCTACGATCTTCACTGGGTCGATTCACCGTATTTAAGTCACCACCTACTATTTTCAGGGAAATTGTGTCCTGAAGTATACGGGCCTCCATGTCTCTAAAGAACGGTCCATTGTCTTCTGTAGGTCCATATATGTTATAAATGCTGTAGGTTTTGTTGTCAAGTGATACTGATATTCTCACCCAGCGTCCGTCTGTGTCATGTTCGGAGTCTATCACCTTGCCCTTGAAGTGCTTGCTGATTAATGTCAATACCCCTGTCTTGCGTTCAGTGCCCTGTGACCCGTAGCTGTCCCCACCCAAAATTTGTGCATGCGAGGAAAGTCAGTCACCTTCAGGTGTGTCTCTTGGAGAAGTGCTATGTCCGGCTTCCACCGGCGGAGGTACCCTAGAATCTTTGTACGCTTCTCAGGCGCCCGCGAGCCTTTGACATTCCAGGAGATGATCTTCATGTTGAATGAGCAGCAGAAGAGGTCAGAGTGTGCTGGAGGAGACGGTTGTACCGTCTTATCGCCGTCGTTGGCAACAACCTGCGAGGAGAGGAGGAAGCAGCACCACAGTATCAAATACCAAATCAAGATATATTGACAATTTGAGGATTAACTATTGGAGAGAGGTCCCACGCTACTCTAAAAAGGGTCCCTGAGCTTCCTTGAGATATTGTTGTCGGATCCGCTTATATGTACCTCTTCCTTTGTCCTAAGTGATTGTCGAACTATCTCTTTTCTAGTAACTCTTGTTTACCAATAGACCGCTGTATGCGGCCGTAGTCTCTCCACCACTATCTCTGTTTATGTGACCTCCTTTTTTCTAACATGTGAGGTGATTGCCCCGATCCTCCCAGGCAATACAGTGTACCCCCCCCATGTGCCCAAAGCATGGACCCCACTAGCCTGCTTCACTTATTGTCTCTCCATATGTGGTGTTTAACTCATTTGTCCCACGTGTGTCTAGATGCCCTCCCCTAGGAGAGACCTCCAACAACCAATACCAATTAACTGAGCCATCTAAAAACACAGCAGAGCGTCCATGCTTCAACATAGGGATCATGGGATTCCAACAGAAACGGCTTGAACAGCAAGCAGATCCCATATGACATTTAACGTGGGGAGAATCCCTTTCAGCTTTCCTGTCCCCCTTCATGGACTGCAATCTTGTTGTCGGCGTGGGGAGAACCTGGCTCTGCGTTGCTGTCCTTCCCTATCACTTTGTGGGTTTCGTTCCAAGGCTGCTTCGGCTTGTTCTGTTGTCATAAATGGCATAAGTCCCGTCAGATCTTTGCAGACGCGCAGGGAACAATAGCTGGAAGCGAACATCTCGCTCGAACAGCGTAGTGCAAATGGAACTGAACGCCCGCCGCCTCCTGGAGACCGATACTGAGAAGTCCTCAAAGAGCAGAATCTCGTAGCCATGAAGTAGCACAGGACGCCTCGCTTCTCTGAATGCTCGTAACAAAGAAACTTTATCGTTATAATCTAGCAGCTTCATTATTACTTGCCGTGGCCTGTACGTCGTTGGTTTCGGCGCCTCCCCTCGCCTGTTGTTGTTTTGCGGCGGTCCCACGCGATGCCCACGTTCCACACGGCAGTAGTAGTTAAGTCCCAATATTTTCGGTAGGTCTTTCTCGCAGATGGATTGCAAGTCTGCTGGTTTAAACGATTCAGGTAGCCCAACGATACGCAAATTGCTCCGTCTCAAGCGATTTTCCAAGTCCTCCGTTTTTTCCATCAAACTTTGTAAGTTCTGCTGAAGATTCTGTTCTCTGTCTTGGGCGAGTTGCTTCTCCTGTTGTAACAGTACCACATCCTGCTGCAGCTTGGATATTGCAGTGGTATTCAGCTCCACAGACTTTTGTATGGAAGACAAGGATGATTGCAATGCCGTCTCCAGCAGCTTCTGTATGTCTGGTAAGAGAAGGGCTGTGACCTCTCCAGCCATTCTCTGGGAGTCAAATTCCTGAGGAACTCTCGGGTCAGATGGTGCTTCTGATAAGAGCTCTTGCTGCGTGTCCGTGGCAGCGCTCAGCACCGCGTTCTCTCCCTTCCCCAGGCGCCATCTTGCCCTTATGCTTCAGCTGGTTAGGGGTCTGTTGTGAACTCCGGAGCAAGTAACGCTCCATAAATTATGTCCCCACGGGTGCAGAAGGTGACAGTGCTCCCGGGGGAGGTTTTTCTGCGCTCCTATCAGTCCGTTCTGTGTGGTTACCTGGGAGGAATTCAGGAGCTCCACCAAACTCCCTCCTCACATGTCAGCGCAGGAACCGGAAGTCATCAGACGGACCCTTGTTGTTTAAAAGGTTTGAAATCCAGTATGGTTCTAACACTTCCGTCCTTTTTTTAGGACCACAAACGTGTTCGAGTAGAACCCCTCGAACCTTTAGTTTTCTGGGACCAGAACAATGATTTTGTTTTGAAGCAGTGAATGTATGAAGGTGGCCGCCTACCCTGCTCATGTCCTCCGGACACTGAACGAAAATTCGAGACCAGATCCCTAGTATGGTCAGGTCCGAACCAAGTTTGGCGACACCGCTGCAATTGAGCGCCTCTTTCCGAGTTAACCTCCGAAACCTGAAGGAAAACCTGATGGACCAGTCCCTTAGATCCAGCCCCTGTTAGAGTGTCGACACATTCCACTTGCTGACTGGGCCTAACAGGAGACCTGGAATCCGTTTGACACCAAACGTGTGGGTACAGCCCTGACCGGAATGATAAGTGGACCAGCCCGTATCGGTGCGCAAGGACCAAAAGCGGATTTTTCCGAAAAAAAGGACGCTGGTGAAATTTGCTCCTTCTTCCCATAAACATCCAAGATAAGCTGATTCAGCTTTTCTCCAAATAAACGGCCATTCTGGTAAGGAAGAGATATCAGAGCTTTTGGACGCAGAGTCCGTTTTCCACTCTCTAAGCTGTAATGCCCTTTTGATGGAATATGCTGCTGATAGTGCAACTATCCGCATCCAAAGAGGGGTGCAGGAGATCATAGCTTAAGCTACGCATGCCGCAGCAAAATGATGGATAGAGTGTTGAAGCCGAGGTCTCTGCCAGGCGAGATATTGGTGGGTCTACAGCAGGAAATTCAGGCCGATCTTTCCGCAGATCAGCTGAAAAATAGACGTGCCTCGCCTCAAGAGGCTTCTGACCTGTGAGGCGTTTATCCGATTGTTCCCTGTGCCAGTTAACTATAACCCGGACCTCTGGGTGGATGGCAAACGTTTTATGAGGGCGTTTAGTTTTCTTTAAGGCCACTGCGTGATCCAGGACCGAACCGGGATTCTCATCAACCTTCAGAGCCTGGTTGACAGTCTCAACAAGCGAATGCAGTCTCCTGGAACTCTGCGATTCCAGATCCAAGAACACATTCAATTCATACTCAGTTTTGTTTGCTGCAAAATTATGGTGAGGGAGAGCAATAAAACATAGCTCACGGATGCCAAGTTGTGTGATTGCTCAGGGAACATACTACGGATCCGTTTTCTAGACACCTGTACGTTTTTAGAATACTTGCGACCCCTGCTAGCCGATGACTCCCGTGTGGCAGTCTGATGCCTTGATAATTCCATCATCTGTGAAATATTAAGGAAGTCCTGAAACCATGACCTGTTGAGGGCCCTGAGGACTGGAGTTTGGGACACACTGATCTAGAGGCAGACATACTGCAGCAAGTTCCACAAACAATGCTTACAGATCTCTATAGAACTTTGATCTGCACGTGTCATCTCAGTAATGGAAAATCTGTGCTCACAAGACAGATTTTTACCCATTGACAATTTCAAGAATGAATAAGCAGTTCAACAAAACAAAGGGTATTTCTCTAATAAGATATTACATTTTTATGTACACTAGTGATGTATAAAAATAAACAACATTCTATATTGTTACAAAAAAAAAAAAAAGTCCAAATTAGGGGTGTTTGACCCAAAACGCAGATGTCCGTTGCAAGTTTGTATTCCATTTTGTTTACAAATGAAATAATCAGGGAACCTAGCACATATACACTGACTATGCAGCACACATAGATTCATTATTACATTAAAATTTACAATAAAGACTACACATAAGAAAACAATTATCAAAACATCTCAAAAATAGTTTAATTCTGTAACCAAATAGTTTCACAAAACAAGAAAAACATTACACAAAATGACATTATACAGCATTGGGTTAATATAAAAGAGGATTTAAAGTGTCTAGTCTATCAAGAGGTCCATATGCTGTCCATGAATCTTCCTGCTTCTATTTAAAGGTTGCAACATCCAAGAATCCATTAACTGTAGCAAAAGCCAGTGTGGTGTAGATCAGAAATGAACGTCCAGCTGACAGGGGTAGCCGAGCCACAAGAGTTTTGTTATGGGCAAAAGGCGTTTAGCCAATGGTTGTGGCAAGTATTCCTGTAACCAAATGTGAAAGTCATTGTTTCACTTGCAGACCCCCTTCACAATGCAAAGACTAGTGCTGTAAAGGAAGCCACTTCAGCTTTATTAAAGAAAACAGACATATGCAAAAATATATATTTGAATAAATAAAGAACTCCAGGTGGGATTGAAAACCAATCTGCAGGTTTTGCAGTTAAAAATGTGAAGTCTATCATATATAATTTATAAAATAAACCAGTAAGTAAACTGCCCACTGAGGGTAAAACAGAGGTCAGTAAAACACCCCTTTCTGCTTCTGCCTGTGAATGCTATTGCTCTTCAGATGGCTCTTCATCCACTAAAAGTGAAAATAAACATGTTACAGTTACAAAGCGGAACAAGTTCTGATTGAATTCTGCATGGAGAATGCTATACTGTCACTAAGATTCTCAGATGTAAACTGCTGCCATCACGTTCTTTGTCACTTTATTAGGGTCCTAACGCTTATTTAAAGGGAACCTGTCAGCAGGATTGTGCACAGTAACCTACAGATCGTGTCAGGTCGGCGCCGTTATACTGATTACAATGATACCTTGGTTGATGAAATCCGTCTTGTGTTTGAAGGCACTGCCACACTTAGTGATCGCACTAGCGATCACAACAACGACTTAACCTGGCGAGATCGCTAGTGTGATCGCTATGTGATCGCTAGTTAGATTCCAAACACAACTCATCAGCGATCTGTGATTCCAAACACAACTCAGCAGCGATCTGTATAACGACCTCTGCGGTCAACGGGAAAACCTAGTCCTACCTGCGACGCTGGTGAAGTCGTTCATAAAGGGTGTCACACTCAGCGATTCAGGCTCACCAGCGGGACACCAACGACCAAAAAACGGCTCAGAACGTTCATAAGCGATCAGCGACATCTCAGCAGGGGCCACATCGCTGCTACATGTCACACACAGCTAAGTCGCTAAAGAGATCGCTACTGCGTCATAAATGGTGACGCAGTAGCGATCTAGCTAGCGATCTCGCTTAGTGTGGCATACCCTTAACTCAAAACTGAAAAAGATTAATAATATGCTCTTGCTCCAGGGCGGCCTGTGGGTCGGGGCATTATGTGGTGCTGATTAGCTATTCATACTGGTGGCTTTTGACAGGCCATTGATCCCTCACTGACCTGTACCCTATTTTACATACAAATAATATTCAGCACTAGAAAAAAAAAAAAAAAAAAAAAAAACCCATTCAGCAGGCAGGTGCATGTATAATATGCACTAAATTTCACATGTAAAGCGCCATAGAATAAATGGCGCTATAAAAATCTATAATAAATTGTTTTATTTGTTGATCTAAATTCTGAAAAAAAAAAAAAAAAATCTGTCTTAAAATGGCGCCGGCTGCGCCTCCACAGTAGTATCTACGGGCGATCTGATAGACGCTACTGTGCAGGCATCTTGCTAGAAGAAAATTTTTTCTCCACTAAGATGGCACCTGCGCAGTAGCATCTATCGGCGATCGATAGATGCAACTGTGCAGGTGCCATTTAGGGACAAGAAATTATTCAGAAAAGAAAAATTCTATCAGCAAATAAAAATGTAATGCATATTATACATGTGATCATGCTGCAGCGCAGGTGGCGCTTGCCTGCTGAATGTGATTTTGTTTTCCCCTTCAATACATACAATTTTCAGCATATAAAATAGGGTGCAGGTCACTTGACAGAGCAGTGACCTGTCAAAAGCCATCAGTATGAATAGCTAAGTAGACCACCACCCCTCTTCCCCACAGGCCGCCCAATAGCATGAGCATATTAACTGAAAACTGCAAATACACATTACACAACAACCACAAGGTGGATTTCATCAACCAAGGTATCATTTTAATCAGTATAACGGAGCCAACCTGACACTGTCTGTAGGTTACTGTGCACAATCCTGCTGACTGGTTCCCTTTAAGAGTTTTGCAGATCAGGAAACCAGGAGTAGTGAACTTTATATATTGTTTTTCCATCAGTACCAAGTATTCCAATTGGTGTGTAAAGACTAGAGTCAGTCATTGCGGTCAACCCTTCTACTTTTGATTGATGGGCTAGGTTAGCAAGCAATAAGGTTGGTCCATATTTGACCACTGTCCAGTTTGGCACCAATTACCAGGCAGAGAGATGTATAAAGTTAATTTCTTCATATATGCCAAGCGGTGGGGGAATAGGTTGTTAGTACCTGGTTAAGCCACACAAATTGGTGGCAGCAATTTAGATCTGGGAAATTAGGTGACTGGTTCCCTTAAGGGTGCAGTCAGACGGTCATATGAGATAGGACAGCAATGCTCGGACTGGCTCTCCCAACCGGAGCGTGACAACTGCATAGAAATACATAAAGCGGTTATGCTCGGGTCGGGAGAGCTTCTGGCCAGTATGTGCATTGCAGCCCGATTTATAAGGCCATCTGACTGCACCCTTAGGACACACCAGATTATCAGAATAGGAAACCTTGATTAATACTCACTAGTTTATTCAAAAGCCATTTCTTGACTTTTCCTAACACAGCGAGCAACTTTCCTTTTGAATTCACCATTTGGATCTTCCCTCCATTCTTTCTGTTAAATGACAATTGTGAAGTGTTAAGGGTATTATTTACTAAGCCAATATAAACCACAATATCGTGCACAATTCAGAAGTGTTCAGTATAGTTTGCTGCATATACTACCATATTACACGCCTTCTCTCGAAATACTGCTTCTAAAAGGAAACACTTTCAATATACGATAGCTGATTGGACACAATGCAATTTTTAAAAAGGTTATCTTCCTACGAGGAGACACTTCTGGGTCATGCTGCTGGGTCATGGGGAGAGATCACAATCATGCAGTTACAGCGTTAGGAATGGAGACCCGAAATAATGGAGGTTTGCATAATGAAAGCTTTGCGCATAAATGCACATCAAGAGGAAAAAAAAAAAAAAAGTTAGAGCTGTACTTACTGCTGCATCTACATTGGCTGGGGAGTCACTGTTTGGGTCTGCGAGCATAGAAATAACACTTATCATTATGGTTTCCACAGTGTGAATGGGTAACCAGCGTTCCTCAGGCTTCTCATAACCAAATTTATCTTCACCGGGCTCATGAAGAATGGATATACAAACATCCCCATTCTTTGCAACTGTTAAAAAATAAATAAAAAAATAATAAGGTGCTAATAAGCTATTTGACGCTACAAACAAATCTCATTAGCCTACTACTGACTGTTTCTGCATTATCAGTTTAACCTAAAGTGATTGTTGCCAAAAGATACATCTTCCTGACAGCAATCACTATCAGACAGACTAAAGGGCCCATCTCACACAACGATCTCGCTAGCGAGATCAATGCTGAGTCACTAGTTTTGTGACGCAACAGCGAGCTCACCAGCGATATCGCTGTGTGACATTCAGCGACGATCAGCCCCCCTGCCGGGTATCGCTGATCGTCGCTGAAATGTCTGGACATTTTTTTGATCGCTGGTCTCCCGCTGACAGGCACGCATCGCTGCGTGTGACAGGCGGGAGACCAGCGATCCGCTGGTAACCAAGGTACACAGCGGGTTTACAGGCGCGGGGCTGTGCCTAGAAACCCGCTGTGTACCTTGGATACCAGCGCCCTGCATCAGGGCACTGGTATCCAAGGTACACTGCGGGTAACTAGCGATGTTTACCCGCAGTGTCCTTGTGCTGATCGCTGCCCTGAGCTGCCTGTTTGGCAGCTCAGCAGCGATAATATAGCGATACACCAGCGATCCTGATCGTTGTCGGGATCGCTGGTGTATCTCTATGTGAGACCCAGCCTTAAGGGTGCTTTCACATTGTGTTTAGGCACCCATTAAGTGGCCCCATTGTTACCTACGTCTGAACCCCAGCAAAATGGGATTCGTACATATGCGCTGACGGGGAAAGACTAACACTGCCAGCAGAGCAGCATTTTCGAGTGTGTACACCTACTGGAGACAGACACTCAGACGTAGTAGATTGAATCTGGGGGGTCTGCAAGTTCGCGCTGCCCCATTGGTGCATATGTTCGAATCCGTTTTGCAGGGGATTTGGATGTAAACCCTGATAGGGCCATCGTACAGGTGCCGGACCGCAATGTGAAAGCATCCTAAAGGCTGGGTCTCACATAGCGATACACCAGCGATCCCGACAACGATCAGGATCGCTGGTGTATCGCTGCTGAGCTGCCAAACAGGCAGCGATCAGTACAAGCGACACTGCGGGTAACATCGCTTAGTTACCCGCGCCCTGATGCAGGGAGCTGGTAACCAAGGTACACATCGGGTTTCCAGGCGCTGCGCGGTGCCTGGAAACCCGCTGTGTACCTTGGTTACCAGCGGATCGCTGGTCTCCGCCTGTCACACGCAGCGTGCGTCCCTGTCGGCGGAAACCAGCGATCAAAAATGTCTGCCTTTCAGCGACGATCAGCGATACCGGCAGGGGGCTGATCGTCGCTGAATGTCACACACAGCGATATCGCTGGGAGCTCGCTCTGCGTCACAAACTGTGATCAGCACCGATCTCGCTAGCGAGATCGCTGTGTGAGACGGGGGCTTAAACGTTACCTGCAAGAGAACACAAGATTTGCTCTCAAAAGTGTAGAAAAAAAAAAAAAAAAAAAAAGTACTGCCTATCACACTTGTGTTGACATAGCCCAAGGGTTTCAAAAGGTGCAGTAAGCTTATCCTGGGCTGGCTGCTAACTGAGAACAAAAGACTGCGTTCAGCTGATCAGAAAACAAAGACATGACTTACCATTAGGATGCCAGATTTCTGTTATAAATTTCATTTTGGGAGGTCTCAGAGGATAGTCTGCTGGGAATGTAAGATGCACCTTGAAGAATCCTCCCTCACTAAAAAGAGAAAAGTAACAGTTGGCCGTTTAAAGGATTATTCTTTCTTCTTCAAGAACACACAGCTGCCTACAGGGGGCGGCCCACTCCTAAATATTGACAATCTGAAATGGTACTGTAGTGAAATATGTATATGTATGCATATATGACCAGCAGTAAGGGCCCCGTCTCGCATAGCGACACACCAGCGATCCCGACAACGATCAGGATCGCTGGTGTGTCGCTACATGATCGCTGCTGAGCTGCCAAACAGGCAGCGATCAGGACAGCGACACTAGTTACCCGCAGTGTACATTGGATACCAGAGCACTGATGCAGGGAGCTGGTAACCAACACTTCGGGTTTCCAGGCGCTGCGCGGTGCCTGGAACCCGATGTGTACCTTGGTTACCAGCTCCCCTGCAGCAGCGTGCTGGTATCCAACGTACACATCGGGTTTCCAGGCACAGCCCCGCGCCAGGAAACCCGAAGTGTACCTTGGTTACCAGCTGATCGCTAGTCTCCTGCCTGCCACACGCAGCGATGCGTGTTGGCCAGCAGGAGACCAGCGATCAAATAAGAAGTCCTGGCATTTCTGACACGACCAGCGATTCACAGCAGGGGCCTGATCGCTGGTACGTGTCAGACATAGCGAGATCGCTGCTGAGATCACTGTTTAGCAGTGATCTCGCTATGTGAGACGGGGCCTTAAGTGACGTTTGTCTAAAGGGTATGCCACACTAAACAATATCGCTAACGGGATCGCTAAAAAACGTCACTATTTAGCGATCCTGTTAGCGATATTGTTCAGTGCGGCAGCTTCCAGCGACGAGCTTCCTGCTGTGATCTCGCTCGTCGCTGGAATCGTTCCGGACCCTATTTCATCGCTGGCGCTCCCGCTGGGTAAGTATCTAATCGCTGTGTGGCACCTTTTCTTAGCGATTTAGCGGTACTTTTGTACCGCTAAAGTCGTTAAGAAGATCGCTAACGGCGATAGCGTCGTTAACTATATCGCTAAATGTGACCGCATTTAGCGATATAGAAACAATCCCGCTAGCGATCTCATTAGTATGCAACGCTAACGAGATCGCTAGCGGGATAGCTTAGTGTGCAGTACCTTTAGGCTGCAGCTCTCCACACAGGTCATGACCTCATGTTAGCCTGACTGCCAGTCTCCTAGTCCCCAATCTCTCTAGGGTGCCTTCCTGAGAGCACATAGAATTGGAGCATTTCACACCTTCTGGCTCTTTTGAAGTTAGATGCCAAATGCTAGCTATCTATGAGAAAGCTTACACCAGAGTTTCAGAGAGGAAATAATGTATTCATTGGTAGCATGGCATGGTCCACTCACAAACCAGCAATTAGAATATTATAATGAGAGGCTGGTCTAGAAATTGGATTCCCAAGTCATATCTATAAATTAGACTTTTTCAAAAAGAACTGTCACATATGGGGGCAGCCAAGCTGATGTGATCATCTCATATTCCCCCTCCCTCGGGGACAGAGTACCAGAATGCAAAGTTCGATATTTCTGTAAGTTTTTCTCCCTTTTATTTTATAGTGTTTTGCATATTTGTATGTCTCTTTTATTCCCATTTTTATATCCTTTTTATTGTAAGCACTGTACCTTTTATATTAAAGCTTAAAACTTTAATAAGTCTGAACCTTGTTGCTCTAAAGAATCCATAGCCTTAGAAAGTGTGTGCTCCTGGTGATTGGCACATAGTAGCAGTAATATTTCCGAGACTCATCGCCCTTGTGTTTGGTGAGTTGTGGCAGCGTGTATGAAGCGGGGTGGGTGGTCTGTGTAGGGGTGTGATTTATGCTTCCATTGCAGCATAGGACAGAGGTTGAATGCTGGACTGAGTGAGAGGAGATAGATTAACCCTTGCAGGCGCAACCCCAAACCGTGTGTGTTGGTTATTCGTGACAGGTACCATGGCACAAACTGTGCACACTCTCATGCAGCTCACAAAGGCAGCTTTTTGCGATCTGCAGGAAGGGGGAGTGCAAAGGGAGGGATGAAGGGGGGGTTGGGATTGGACTAAGGGCCCCGTCACACATAGCGACACACCAGCGATCCCGACGATAGGCACTTGTCAGGATCGCTGGTCTGTCGCTACATGATCTCTGCCTGTTTGGCAATCAGAACAGCGACACTGCGGGTAACGTCGCTTAGTTACCCGCAGTGTACCTTGGATATCAGCGCCCTGATGCAGGGAGCTGGTAACCAAGGTACACATCGGGTTTCCAGGCGCTGCACGACGCCTGGAAGCCCGATGTGTACCTTGGTTACCAGCTCCCCTGCAGCAGCGCGCTGGTATCCAATGTACACATCGGGTTTCCAGGCGCGCCCAGTGACTGGAAACCCGATGTGTACCTTGTTTACCAGCTGATCGCTGGTCTCCTGCCTGCCACACGCAGCGATGCGTGCTGGCCAGCGGGAGACCAACGATCAAAAAAATGTCCAGGAAATTCAGCGACGATCAGCGATACCCGGCAGGGGGGCTGATCGTCGCTGAATGTACACACAGCGATATCGCTGGGGAGATCACTGTTGCATCACAAAACTAGTGACTCAGCAGCGATCTCGCTAGCGAGATCGCTGTGTGTGACGGGGGGCTTAAAGCTGCCTAGATCTCTAAAGCACAGAGTTTGCAAGCGGCATGATCATTACCTAGATAGCCATCCATCAAGACTTCATGGTGGCCAGTCACCAATGTAACGAGCTAAAGAGTTAAAAAATCGCTCCATTGAGACAGCATATTTTAGCTATAACGTCACTTCATAATATGGAAATGAACTTTGGAGGTCCCGGTGTATTAGAAGTATGGCTGTGCAATTCAATTTTATCAATTTTAGAAGCAGTATTATCATTTTTAAAGTTAAAAATACAAAAAAAAACCCACACATATAGAAACATTGAACGAGCACTTACAATAAAGTGTCCTGTGGCCCAATAAGCAGAACCTCCCATTTGTAAATATCATTGTCGTCTATCAGCCCAGCAGAAAATCCCTCAACAGGGTTCTTGTTCAGTTCTGAAAAGTTATTCATAAAATAGTTTTGTTATCTTAAAAATATGTTGTCCAGGCAATTGAGATCAATATATACATAATCTATCCTTTCGATAGGTAATCAATATCCGATCAGGTCCAGCGCTTAGCAACCCACCCTCCCCCGATCAGCTGTTATTAGCTCAGCTGGTGGCCAGATGTTAACATGAAAAGAATGGCTTGGTTCCGTGGGTACAGTAGATCCGTTCCTATTCTCAGAAATAAGAGCTGCGGATGACAGCTGACTGGTGGGGGTGATGGGTGTAGGACCTCCATGGATCCAATATTGATGACTTATGGCATTCTGTTCTGTGGAGCAATGAAAAAAGATTAAAATTCACGCCTATAGATGAGCGGTATTTAAAAATCAAGCATCTGCTGAAAAGAACACTTCCTACAGTGAAGCATGGTGGTGGCTCAGTGATGCTTTGGGGCTGCTCAGTTCCCTCTGGCACTGGAAACCTGCAGCATGTGGATAGCAAGATGGATTAAATCAAGTATCAAGAAATCCAAGAGAAAATGTCATAACTTCTGTGAGGAAGCCGAATCTTGGGCGTCATAAGGCCTTCCAACAGAACAATGATCCCAAGCATATCTCATAGTGGACCAAGGCTTGGTGTGAAGAGTGCGGAGTCCTGAAACACAATAAGATTGGGAACTGTTCTGTATACTCCTGTTGTACATATATGTCACCTTTTGGCAGTCTGCTGTATAACCCTGTCTATATACACATAACCTACTGTATACATTCCTGTATGTATAATTTTCACCTCCTGGTACTCTACTGTATATATTTATATATGTCCCCTCCTGGCAGTCTGCTGTATACATTCCTGTGTGTGTATATATGTCCCCTCCTAACAGACTGCTGTATATATGTCCCCTCCTGGCAGTCTGCTGTATGCATACCTGTGTATATATGTCCCCTACTGGCAGTCTGCTGTACACGTATATGTTCCCTCCTGGCAGCCTGCTGTATACCACTGTGTGTATACATGTCCTCTCCTGGCAGCATTTTGTATATATTCCTGTGTATATATGTCCCTCCTGTGTGTACATATGTCCCCCCCGGCAGCCTTCCGCATATATATTCCTGTGTGTATGTATATACAGTGCCTACAAGTAGTATTCAACCCCTGCAGATTTAGCTGGTTTGAGAAGATGCAAATAAGTTAGAGCCTTCAAACTGCAAACGAGAGTAGGATTTATTAACAGAAGCATAAATCTTACAAAACAAAAAGTTATGTTGCTCAGTTGAATTTTAATAAATTTTAAACATAAAAGTGTGGGTCAATTATTATACAACCCCTATGTTTAATATTTCGTGGAATAACCCTTGTTTGCAATTACAGCTAATAATCGTCTTTTATAGACCTGATCAGGCCGGCACAGGTCTGTGGAGTTATCTTGGCCCACTCCTCCATGCAGATCTTCTCCAAGTTATCTAGGTTCTTTGGGTGTCTCATGTGGACTTTAATCTTGAGCTCCTTCCACAAGTTTTCAATTGGGTTAAGGTCAGGAGACTGACTAGGCCACTCCAACACCTTGACTTTTTCCCTCTTGAACCAGGCCTTGGTTTTCTTGGCTGTGTGCTTTGGGTCGTTGTCTTGTTGGAAGATGAAATTACGACCCATCTTAAGATCCTTGATGGAGGAGCGAAGGTTCTTGGCCAAAATCTCCAGGTAGGCCGTGCTATCCATCCTCCCATGGATGCGGACCAGATGGCCAGGCCCCTTGGCTGAGAAACAGCCCCACAGCATGATGCTGCCACCACCATGCTTGACTGTAGGGATGGTATTCTTGGGGTCGTATGCAGTGCCATCCAGTCTCCAAACGTCACGTGTGTGGTTTGGCACCAAAGATCTCGATCTTGGTCTCATCAGACCATAGAACCTTGAACCAGTTTGTCTCAGAGTCCTCCAAGTGATCATGAGCAAACTGTAGACGAGCCTTGACATGACGCTTTGAAAGTAAAGGTACCTTACGGGCTAGTCTGGAACGGAGACCATTGCGGTGGAGTACGTTACTTATGGTATTGACTGAAACCAATGTCCCCACTGCCATGAGATCTTCCCGGAGCTCCTTCCTTGTTGTCCTTGGGTTAGCCTTGACTCTTCGGACAAGCCTGGCCTCGGCACGGGAGGAAACTTTCAAAGGCTGTCCAGGCCGTGGAAGGCTAACAGTAGTTCCATAAGCCTTCCACTTACGGATGATGCTCCCAACAGTGGAGACAGGTAGGACCAACTCCTTGGAAAGGGTTTTGTACCCCTTGCCAGCCTTGTGACCCTCCACGATCTTGTCTCTGATGGCCTTGGAATGCTCCTTTGTCTTTCCCATGTTGACCATGTATGAGTGCTGTTCACAAGTTTGGGGAGGGTCTTAAATAGTCAGAAAAGGCTGGCAAAAGAGATCATTAATCCACACTGTGAAGCTCATTATTCTTGGTGCCTGAACTACTTCTTAATACTTTAGGGGGACCAAACAGAATTCTTGTGGTTTGAGGGGTTGAATAATAAATGACACTCTGAATTAACTTTTAACGTTTTAAAAAAAAAAAAAAAAATTAAAACAAAAATTTTTGCTGCAGTGCATTTCCCACTTCCAGGCTGATCTACAGTACAAATGTCACAATGCCAAGTTAATTCCGCATGTGTCAACCAGCTAAATCTGCAGGGGGTTGAATACTACTTGTAGGCACTGTATATATATATATATATATATATATATTATATATATATATATATATATATATATATATTATATATATATACACACACAACACACACCCCAACACACATAGACATACACAGTACAGACCAAAATTCATTTTAAGATTTTTCTGTATTTTCATGACTAGGAAAATTGTACATTCACACTGAAGGCATCAAAACTATGAATTAACACATGTGGAATTATATAACGTATATACTCGTGTATAAGCCGAGATTTTCAGCACCTTTTTTGTGCTGAAAATGCCCCCTCGGCTTATACACGAGTCATAGGGCAGAAACCAGCGGGGGAGGGGATGTGGCGGCAGGAGCCGGTGGCTGGGACATCATACTCACCCCCTCCCCGTGCCATCGCCGAACGTCCCTGCAATCCTGCGTTCTCCCCGGCTTCCCACGAAGCAGAACGGGGGGGGGGGGGGGGGGGGGGGGGGGGGGGGAGGGGAGGACGGAGAGCACGGAGCAGAACGGGGGGGGGGGGAGGACGGAGAGCACGGAGCAGAACGGGGGGGGGGGGGGGGGAGGGACGAGGGGAGAGCACGGAGCAGGACGGGGGACGGAGAGACGGAGCAGAACGGGGGGGGGAGGGGGGGAGGACGGAGAGCACGAGCAGGACGGGGGGGGGGGGAGGACGGAGAGCACGGAGCAGGATGGGGGGGGGAGGACGGAGAGCACGGAGCAGGATGGGGGGAGGACGGAGAGCACGGAGCAGGACGGGGGAGGACGGAGAGCACGGAGCAGGACGGAGCAGGAGCAGGACGGAGAGCACGGAGCAGGACGGGGGGAGGACGGAGAGCACGGAGCAGGACGGGGGAGGACGGAGAGCACGGAGCAGGACGGGGGGAGGACGGAGAGCACGGAGCAGGACGGGGGGGGGGGGGGGAGGACGGAGAGCACGGAGCAGGACGGGGGTGGGCACAGAGGAGAATGGGGGAGTGCAGAGCTGGATGGGGGAGCATGGAAAGCACGGAGCAGGACAGGATAATGGATCAGGAGGAGGCACAGAGGAGAATGGGGGCGCACAGAGCTGGATGGGGGAGCACAGAGCAGGACAGCCTAAACTTATACGCGAGTCAATAAGTTTTCCAATTTTTTTGTGGCAAAATTAGGGGGGTCGGCTTATACACGGGTCGGCTTATACATGAGTATATACGGTACTTAACAAAAAAGTGTGTAACAACTGAAATTATGTCTTATATTCTAGGTTCTTCAAAGTAGCCACCTTTTGCTTTGATGACTGCTTTGCACCATCTTGGCATCCTGTTGATGAGCTTCAAAAGGTAGTCACCGGGAATGGTTTTCACTTCACAGGTGTGCCCTGTCAGGTTTAATAAGTGGGATTTCTGGACTTATAAACGGGGTTGGGACCATCAGTTGTGTTGTGCAGAAGTCTGGTGGATACACAGCTGATAGTCCTACTGAATAGACTGTTAGAATGTGTATTATGGCAAGAAATAAGCAGCTCAGTAAAGAAAAACGAGTGGCCATCATTACTTTAAGAAATGAAGGTCCATCAGTCCAAAAAATTGGGAAAACTTTGAATGTGTCCCCAAGTGCAGTTGCAAAAACCATCAAGCGCTACAAAGAAACTGGCTCACATGAGGACCGCCCAGGAAAGGAAGACCAAGAATCACCTCTGCTTCTGAGGATGTTTATCCGAGTCACCAGCCTCAGAAATCGCAGGTTTACAGCAGCTCAGATTAGAGACCAGGTCAATGCCACATAGAGTTCTAGCAGCAGACACATCTCTTCAACAACTGTTAAGAGGAGACTTTGTGCAGCAGGCCTTCATGGTAAAATAGCTGCTAGGAAACCACTGCTAAGGACAGGCAACAAGCAGAAGAGATTTGTTTGGGCTAAAGAACACAAGGAATGGACATTAGACCAGTGGAAATCTGTGCTTTGGTCTGATGAGTCCAAATTTGAGATCTTTGGTTCCAACCACCGTGTCTTTGTGCGACGCAGAAAAGGTGAACGGATAGACTCTACATGCCTGGTTCCCACCATGAAGCATGGAGGAGGAGGTGTGATGGTGTGGGGGTGCTTTGCTGGTGACACTGTTGGGGATTTATTCAAAATTGAAGGCATACAGAACCAGCATGGCTACCACAGCATCTTGCAGCGGCATGCTATTCCATCCGGTTTGCGTTTAGTTGGACCATCATTTATTTTTCAACAGGAAATGACCCCAAACACACCTCCAGGCTGTGTAAGGACTATTTGACCAAGAAGGAGAGTGATGGGGTGCTACGCCAGATGACCTGGCCTCCACAGTCACCAGACCTGAACCCAATCGAGATGGTTTGGGGTGAGCTGGACCGCAGAGTGAAGGCAAAAGGGCCAACAAGTGCTAAGCATCTCTGGGAACTCCTTCAACATTGTTGGAAGACCATTTCCGGTGACTAACTCTTGAAGCTCATCAAGAGGATGCCAAGAGTGTGCAAAGCAGTAATCAAAGCAAAAGGTGGCTACTTTGAAGAACCTAGAATATAAGACATAATTTCAGTTGTTACACACTTTTTTGTTAAGTATATAATTCCACATGTGTTAATTCACAGTTTTGATGCCTTCAGTGTGAATGTACAATTTTCATAGTCATGAAAATACAGAAAAGTGGCAGTGTGCTGTATACTCTCTGTGTGTATATATGTCTCCTCTTGGCAGTGTGCTGTATACTCCTGTGTGTATATATGTCCTCTCCTGGCAGCCTGCTATATACACCTGTGTATATATGTCCCCTCCTGGCTGTGTACATTACTGTGTATACAAGTCCCCTAATGACAGCCTGCTATCTATATGTTTGTGTACATATGTTCCCTCCTGGCAGCCTCCTGTACACATTCTTATGTAAATATATGTCCCCTCCTGGCAGCCTGCTGTATACAATCCCGTGTATACATGTCCCCTCCTGGTAGCTTGCTATATGAATTCCCGTGAATACATGTCCCCTCCTGGCAGTGTTGTATACTCCTGTATATATATGTCCCCTCCTGGCAGCCTGCTTAATACATTCCTATGTATATATGTCCCCTCCTGGCAGCATGCTGTGTACATTACTGTGTATACAAGTCCCCTCCTGGCAGCCTGTTGTATACATTCATGTGTATACAAGTCCTCTCCTGGCAGTCTGTCTGCTGTATACATTCCTGTGTATATATATCCCTCCTGACAGTCTGCTGTATATATTCCTGTGTATATATATCCCCTCCTAGAAGTTTGCTGAATACATTCCTGTCTATGCATGTCTCATCCTGGCAGCCTGCTGTATACATGTTCCCTCCTGGCAGCCTGCTGTATGAATTCCCGTGTAAAAGACCTGGGTGCATGGGTGGACGACAAACTCACATTTAGTGGCCAATGTCAGGCAGCTGCTGCCAAGGCAAATAAAATAATGGGATGCATTAAAAGAGGCATAGATGCTCATGAGGAGAACATAATTTTACCTCTATACAAGTCACTGGTGCGACCACACTTAGAATACTGTGTACAGTTCTGGTCTCCGGTGTATAAGAAAGACATAGCTGAACTGGAGCGGGTGCAGAGAAGAGCGACCAAGGTTATTAGAGAACTGTGGGGTCTGCAATACCAAGACAGGTTATTACACTTGGGGTTATTTAGTTTGGAAAAAACGAAGGCTTAGGGGTGATCTTATTACAATGTATAAATATATGAGGGGACAGTACAAAGACCTTTCTAATGATCTTTTTACTCTTAGACCTGTGACGGGGACAAGGGGACATCCTCTACGTCTGGAGGAAAGAAGGCTTAGCCATAATCACAGACGCAGATTCTTTACTGTAAGAGCAGTGAGACTATGGAACTCTCTGCCATCTAATGTTATAATGAGTGATTCCCTACTAAAATTTAAGAAGGGACTGGATGCCTTTCTTGAAAAGTATAATATTACAGGCTATATTCACTAGTTTCCTAGATACTGCGTTGATCCAGGGAGCTAGTCTGATTGCCGTATGTGGAGTCGGGAAGGAATTTTTTTCCCCAATGTGAAGCTTACTGCCACTTGGTTTTTTTTTGCCTTCCTCTGGATCAACATGTTAGGGCAGGTTAGGATAGGATATGGGTTGAACTAGATAGACTTAAAGTCTTCCTTCAACCTTAATAACTATGTTACTATGTTACATGTCCATTCCTGGCAGCCTCCTGTACACATTCTTATGTATATATGTCCACTCCTGGCAGCCTGCTGTATACATTCCAGTGTATATATATGTCCCCTCCTGGCAGCCTGCTGTATACATTCCTGTGTATATACATGTCCCTTCCTGGCAGCCTGCTATATGTATTCCTGTGTATATATGCTGGGCCGGCGTCAGCACCCGGCGCACCCAGGCAAGTGCCGGGGCCCTGAGCAGGCGGGGAGCCCACTCACAGTCGGGGACAGTGCCAGTACCAGGGGCCGGTGCCTCGAGCAGAGCAGCGGCCAGTGAGGAGAGGTATTTCATTTTTTTTTTTTTTATGCTTGGCACAATATATGGAGACCATCATATGAGGCCCATCATACACTGGAGCATCATATATGAGGCCATCATCATCACATGGAAGATCATATATGGGGCCCATCATACACTGGAGCATCATATATGGGGCCCATCATACACTGGAGCATCATATATGGATGGGGCCCATAATATACTGAAGCATCATATATATGTGCATTATATATGAAGCATTATATATGGGGCCCATCATATACTGGAGCGTCATATGGGGCCCATTATATATGGAGCGTCATATGGGGCCCATTATATATGGAGCGTCATATGGGGCCCATTATATATGAGCGTCATATGGGGCCCATTATATATGGAGCGTCATATGGGGCCCATTATATATGGAGCGTCATAGGGGGCCCATTATATATGGAGCGTCATAGGGGCCCATTATATATGGAGCGTCATAGGGGGCCCATTATATATGGAGCGTCATAGGGGGCCCATTATATATGGAGCGTCATAGGGGGCCCATTATATATGGAGCGTCATAGGGGGCCCATTATATATGGAGCGTCATAGGGGGCCCATTATATTGGAGCGTCATAGGGGGCCATTATATATGGAGCGTCATAGGGGGCCCATTATATATGGAGCGTCATAGGGGGCCCATTATATATGGAGCGTCATAGGGGGCCCATTATATATGGAGCGTCATAGGGGGCCCATTATATATGGAGCGTCATAGGGGGCCCATTATATATGGAGCGTCATAGGGGGCCCATTATATATGGAGCGTCATAGGGGGCCCATTATATATGGAGCGTCATAGGGGGCCCATTTATATATGGAGCGTCATAGGGGGCCCATTATATATGGAGCGTCATAGGGGGCCCATTATATATGGAGCGTCATAGGGGGCCCATTATATATGGAGCATCATATGGGGCCCATTATATATGGAGCATCATTTGGGGCCCATTATATATGGAGCATCTTATAGGGTCCATTATATATGGAGCATTATAAGGGGCCCATTATATATAGAGCATTATATGGGGCTCATTATTCTGTATGGAGCTCTATGTGGTGACCATATTACTGTATGAGCAAATAAATGGAGCTCATTATACTGTATGGAGTAATATATGGGGCTTATTATTCTGCATGGAGCACTATGTGGTGCCCATAATACTGTATGGCGCAATATATGGAGCTCATTCTGTATGGAGCTCTGTGTGGTGACCATAATACTGCATGGAGCAATAATAGGGCTCATTATTCTGTACGGAACACTATGTGGTGCCCATAATACTGTATGAAGCAATAAATGGAGCTCATTATACTGTATGGAGTAATATATGGGTCTCATTATTCTGCATGGAGCACTATGTGGTGCCCATAATACTGTATGGAGCAATATATGGAGCACTATGTGGTGCCCATAATACTGTATAGAGCAATATATGGGGCTCATTATTCTGAATGGCGCACTATGTGGTGCCCATAATACTGTATGGAGGACTATACTGTTTGTCTTTTGAGCGATTGTAGAATTTACAATAGATATCACTCATGTACTGTAATGTATGAAGTGTTTGGCATTGTATTATACCTATATTTCTCTGCTGTATCTGTGCATCATGAATCGTGGTCTGGGTTAAAGGGGCCGATTGAGACTCTTTCGCCCGGGGCCCAGGAAAACCTGGAACCGACCCTGTATATATGCATGTCCCTTCCTGGCAACCTATATATATTCCTGTGTATATTGTACATATCCTCTCCTGGCAGCCTGCAGTATACTCCTGTATGTATATACGTCCCCTCCTGGCAGCCTGCAGTGTGTGTAGATATATATATATATATCCCCTTGGTAGTCTGCTGCTCCCCTTTATGTGAGTGCCGCTCAGGGTTAGTACCCCTCTAGGGCCGTCCCTCTACACAGCACACGTCTCAGTGGAATAGACCGGAGCCTCTCTACTATATGGAGGAGGCAAATGCCAGGACGGCTGGGACTTTTAGTTCTACAGCACCACAGCGGCCGAGGAGAGCACGGTCCCCGGGCTGGAAACCTCGTGTTGGAAACCCGGAGCTCCACCACGAGCCGCCCACAACTCTTTCAGAACAATAGTAACACAAAGGCCCGCCATGAGAGCAGAACTTCACCTGCGAGCTGCTTCCTGAGCAGAAGGACAGACTGTTCTGACATCTTGTAGGCACCGCGCCGCTCCCCGCTCTCCTCCGACAACCTGTCACCACAATTCTCCCTGCTCACCCCCTTGCCTTGCACCACTTCCGCCCTTATAGAATTCAGTCTTTTCTCCGGAACGCATAAGCCCCGCCTCTGCCTTGGAACGCACGGCCGCGGCAGAAGCCACCATTTTCCCGGCAATAGATGTCCTGGGGGCGCCTGTGCTGTTTACCTTTGTAGATAGTTACCAGGCATATAAACCATTTACAGCGGTCAATGCGGTGTTGAAATGGAGCGGGCAGTGTGAATAGAGGGAGTCTAGACGGTCACTACTCAGCGTAAAACGAGCAGGCGGTGTGCGGACACCTATGTTATTTTTCCAGTTGGGTCGTCAGTGAGCGCCATCATTTAACGCGAGCGGCGCTTCTGGGTGGAGCTGACGTACCGTGCTCGGGAGACTGCGGGATCTGCTGGCCGGGAGGATGAGTGTGATAGATCATGTGCGGGACATGGCTGCGGCCGGACTGCACTCCAATGTGCGCCTACTGAGCAGCCTGCTGCTGACCATGAGCAACAACAACCCGTGAGTGTCACCGCGACCTCGATCCTGACCTGGTGACGGCTGGGCGGCTGTGGTTATCAGGGGGCTGCTGGCATGGTGCCCCCATAGTGAGGGCGTTATAGAGATGATGGGTCTGGGGCAGCAACGACTTCTTTTTCTGTTTTTGACCTGGGGATCATCAGATTGTCACAACGACTTGATCCTATAAATATGAGTCTTGGACAGATCAGAAAATGATCTGGTTTTCTAACTTTCCTTATTTGCCATTGAGCAGACAGCGGCGTCGTGTGATGTTGGATTTTGTGCCGATTCCTCGTTCATCCACTCCTGTCCAAGAATCCGCCGTTGCCTATAGCAACGATTACAGCGCAGTGAGGATACAGTAATATACTGAAGAAAAACCCTGAATCGGTGCTCAGGTAGGGTCCAAAGCCAATCTTGGAACAAATTTCTTAATTTTAATTGCAGCCCATAAATAAGTAATAGATGTTTAGGTCTCAAACGACCTTCATCAGTGTACTGTAACATAAAAAAAGGATATTTTTCAAATATCACATCAGATAAATAACATATATCAAAAATGTCATCTGGAAATTCATCTTCCAAAAAACAAAATAATACAATATCATCTGTAGAATAACAATACACAGCATATATCAGATGAAGGAAAAGGAACCTACCCAAAAGGTCTGCTTGCTCTGCGGGACACGGCGTCCGCTTCTTCTTTCCCGTTACCTGTGTAGTCGGGTAAGTTCATCTTCTTTCGTATGATATATGCTGTATTGATAAAGTTCATCTTCTTTCGTATGATATATGCTGTATTGATATTTTTTGGGGGATGTATACACACATTTCCATATGACATTGTTGACATATGTTATTTACCCGACATGATTATTGAAAAATATCCTATTTATTTATTTTTCTAGTACACCGATGAAGGTCATTTCAGACCAAAACATCGGTACTTCAATTAAAATCAAGAAATTTGTTCCGAAATTCCTTTTGAGGGCCAAGTTTTTGATACATTTCATTGGTTTTCTACAGTGACCTCTGAGCAATCCCCATGCGGTAAGAGCATGTTCACACACAAAACCCTCTGAACCTTCCCTAATGTTGTGACGTATTCTGACACGTGAAAGCAAAGATCTAAAAAATGTCCGTTTTTCTCTGCTCTTACTTTTCTCACCTGTTTTTTAATAATGATCCTGTTGCCTCGCCCTGGTGCTTCCTCCTAGAAATGTATGAGTCTATTGACAAGTGGATGTTACCTTTCCCTTCGTCATAGCAGTGTGTCCTGGCAGTCTGACGCTTCCAGCACTGATTGGACAGACTGAGGCAGGACAGCCCCCGAATATTATTATTATTATAGATTTTTATAGCGCCATTTATTCCATGGCGCTTTACATGTGAAGAGGGGCAAATATAGACAAGTACAGTAAACATGAGCAATACAAGGCACACACAAGTACAGAAGGAGAGAGGACCCTGCCCGAAAGGGCTCACAGTCTACAGGGATGGGTGAGGATACACTAGGAGAGGGAAGAGCTGATCGTGCGGTGGTTCAGTAGACTGATGATCACTGCAGGCTGTAGGCTTGTCGGAAGAGGTGGGTCTCCAGGTTCTTCTGAAGGTTTCCATGGTAGGCGCGAGTCTGATGTGTTGGGGTAGAGAGTTCCAGAGTATGGGAGAGGCACGGGAGAAGCTTTGTATGCGGTTGTGGGAAGAAGAGATAAGAGGGGAGTAGAGGAGGAGATCTTGAGAGGATCGAAGGTTGCGTGTGGGTATGTACCGGGAGACCATGTCACTGATGTATGGAGGAGACAGATTGTGGATGGCTTTGTAGGTCATGGTTAGGGTTTTGAACTGGAGCCTCTGGACGATAGGAAGCCAATGAAGGGCTTGGCAGAGAGGAGAGGCTGGGGAATAACGGGGAGACAGGTGTATCAGTCGGGCAGCAGAGTGCAGGATGGATTGGAGTGGTGCCAGAGTGCTAGAGGGAAGGCCAGAGAGTAGGAGGTTGCAGTATTCGAGGCGGGAGATGATGAGGGCATGCACTAGTGTTTTTGTACTTTCATGGTCAAGGAATGCACGGATCCGGGAAATATTTTTGAGTTTGAGACGGCAGGAGGAGGCTAGGGTTTGGACATGTTTGACAATGACAATTTGACAATATATTCATGGGAGGAACAGCCAAAAAACTATGGTCCTGATACATCAAGCTTCTGTAGTGCAAATTCTAATAAATTTGTCCGGCATGCCTGGCCTTACCCTGTCATGTCCGTGGTGTACCTTTTCAAAAAGTTAGCTGGTACAGGCACGCTAAACCAAAAATATGCACTATTTTAAGCAGTTTTACGCCTAAAAATTGCCATAAACGTTTTTATAAATTGGAGTCTGTGTGTTGCAGAATTATAAGAAAAGGTGCTACTTATTTCTGAAAAAAATGGGTAGTTACTTAAGAAAAATAAGTCAGGTCTCTATATGGGAACAGGAATGCTCTGAACATGGTCTAAGAGGCTTCTGTCAGTGCAGCACTGACAGGCATAAAGCATTGCAATGCATTAGACCAGCGATCAGACTGCTAAAAGTTAAAGTTCCATACAGGGACTAAGTAAGAAAGTAAAAAAAAATAAGTAAAAATACATTAAAAAAATCACAAAATAATAATAAAAAAACCCGATAAATTGGTATTTTGTTATGTAAAACAAAAGTACAGTAGACATATTTGGTATCTTCGCATCCGAAACAACCAGACCTATAAAAGTGTTACACTAGTTAACCCCTTCAGTGAGCACCATAATAAAATAAGCTAAAAGCTACGCTTTTTATCGTACTATAACAAAGTGGAATAAAATGCGATCAAAAAAATGAATGTACGGTAAATAAAAATGTGTCTCTGAAAACATCATCTTGTCCCGCAAAAAAACAAGCTTCCATACAGCTCCGTCAGCAGAAAAATAAAAGTTATAGCTCTCAGAATAAAGTGATCCAAAAATAATTTTTTCTATAAAATAGTTATTATTATTGTGTAAAAGCGACAAAAGGTAAAAAAAATGCTATAAATATTGTATCACTGTAATTGTACTGACCCGAAGAATAAAGCTGCCTTATCAATTTTACCACACAGGGAATGGCATAAAATACAAACAATTCCTGAATTGCTTTTTTTTTTTTTTTGTACATTATGCCTCCCAAAAATCAGAATAGAAAGCTATCAAAAAATATCATGTGCCCGAAAATGGTACCAATAAAAACAACAATTTGTCCTGCACTAAATAAAGCAGTTTTATGACTCTGGCAGAAATAAGGAAAAATTATAACTCTAAAAATATGGCAATGCAAAAACTTTTTTTTAAAAACCTCTTTTACACCATGTTCCAATTTATTATGATGCAAATTATATTTTTCTCTGATTTTCCTAAGTGGTCGGTGCAAATGACAGTCAGTCTAATAAAAGTCATCACCCGTTAGAGTATACATCGAATTTTATTGAAGAAACCTCCCAATGATAACAGTATAATCTCCAAAATGGAAAAAAACTCAAAATGCACTGTTCCAAATTATTAGACACTAGAATTTCTGAACATTTGATCTGTTTTAAAGAACTAAAACGCTTATTTGTGGAATTTGCAGCATTAGGAGGTCACATTCACTGAACAAAAAAGCTACTTAACTCCAAAACATCCTAACAGGCCAAGTTACATGTTAACATAGGAACCCTACTTTGTAACACCTTCACAATTCTTGCATCCATTGAACTTGTGAGTTTTTGGAGAGTTTCTGCTTGTCTTTCTTTGCATGAAGCCTCCCAGAGCTGCGGTTTTGATGTGAACTGCCTCCCACCCTCATAGATATTTTGCTTGATGATACTCCAAAGGTTGTCTATAGGGTTGAGGTCAGGGGAAGATGGTGGCCACACCATGAGTTTATCTCCTTTTATGCCCATAGCAGCCAATGACTCAGAGGTATTCTTTACAGCATGAGATGGTGCATTGTCCTGCATGAAGATGATTTTGCTCCTGAAGGCACGTTTCTGCTTTTTATACCATGGAAGAAAGTTGTCTGTCAGAAATTCTACATACTTTGCAGAGGTCATTTTCACACCTTCAGGAACCTTAAGGGTCTGTGCACACTTTGCGGATTCCTAGCGTTTTTGCCGCTTCAAAACCGCTTGCACAACACAACTCATTATGGCCTATGGGATTCCGCAATGCTGTGCACATGCTGTGGGTTTTTCCGCGGCGGAATCGCATCGCGGGAGAATCCGCAGCATGCTCATTCTTTTTTGCGGAACCGCGGCGATTCCGCCGCCATAGGAATGCATTGAACCGCTTACTTTCCCCATGTGGCTGTGCCCACCATGCGCAAAGTAAGCGGTTCAAGTGCGGATGGTACCCAGGGTCTGGAGGAGAGGAGACTTTCCTCCAGGCCCTGGGTACCATATCCATGTAAAAACAATAATTAAAATAAAAAATAGTGATATTCTCACCTTCCGGCGGCCTCCGCAGCTTTCCCGCCTCTCAGCGACGCTCCTGGCCAATCCCGTTCCCAGTAATGCATTGCGAGAATCACCCCAGATGACGTAGCGGTCTCGCGTGATGCTACGTCATCGGGGTCATTGTCGCAAAGGACGCCTGGAAACGGGATTGGCCAGCAGCGTCGCTGAGAGACGTGAAAGCTGCGGGGGCCGCCGGAAGGTTAGAATATCTTTATTTATTATTTTTTTTAATTATTTTTAACATTAGATCCTTTTACTATTGATGCGGCATCAATAGTAAAAAGTTGGTCACACGTGTCAAACACTTGTTTGACTCGTGTGACCAACCTGTTAGATCACTTGTAAAACTCTAGCATTCTGCAAGCTAATTACGCTTGCAAAATGCTAGTTTTTAGCGGGAATACGCATACCTATAATATGCATATTTCCCGCGGCAGGGAGGTGCGGAATTGCCGCGGAAATTTCCATGACAATTCCGCAACGTGTGCACATAGCCTAAAGGGCCCTACCAGCTGTTTCCCTATGATTCCGGCACAAAACATGACTCCTCCACCTCCTTGATTACGTCGCAGCCTTGTTGGGACATGGTGGCCATCCACCAACCATCCACTACTCCATCCATCTGGACCATCCAGGGTTTCTCGACACTCATCAGTAAACAAGACTGTTTGAAAATTAGTCTTCAGGTATGTCTGGGCCCACTGCAACCGTTTCTGCTTGTGAGCACTGTTTAGGGTTGGCCGAATCGTAGGTTTATGCACCACAGCAAGCCTTTGAAGGATCCCACACCTTGTGGTTCGAGGGACTCCATAGGCACCAGCAGCTTCAAATATCTGTTTGCTGGTTTGTAATGGCTTTTTAGCAGCTGCTCTCTTAATCCGATGAACTTGCCTGGCAGAAACCTTCCTCATTCTGCCTTTATCAGCACGAACACGTCTGTGCTCAGAATCAGCCACAAATCTCTTAACAGTACGATGATCACGCTTACGTTTTCAGGAAATATGTAATGTTTTCATCCCTTGACCAAGGCATTGCACTATTTGATGCTTTTCAGCAGCAGAGAGATCCTTTTTCTTTCCCACATTACTTGAAAACTCTGGCCTGCTTAATAGTGTGGAACATCCAGTTTTCCTTTTATTGGGCTCACATGGCAAACTAATTATCACAGGTATCTGAGATTGATTTCAGTGATCCAAAGAACCCTGAGACGCAATACCATCAATGGGTTTCATTTACAAAAAAAAAAAAAAAACGCGATGACACTTAAAACCAATTTGCATAATAATTTGGAACATAGTTTAGTGTGTGACAGTAGCTAAACATAAAAACCCGATATAAATCTGGTATCGCTGTATTCGCACTGACCCGAAGAATAAAGTCGCCTAATCACTTATACCGCACGAGGAATGTCGTAAAAAATTAAATAAAACCAATTCTTCACCTGCTGTTGATTTGTTCATTCTGCCTCCCAAAGATTGCAGTAATGCTTGTCTTACATTTATCCTGCACTGAGCACTTACATCGGGGTTTCCATGTAATTCCCTGAAATACGCGATTCAGATGGAACCCCCAGCGGAAGATTTCCTATAATGATGCGGAGGCACTGTGGACGCCATTGGACCTGTGATCCAGCGGTGTCTGTTTTTTTTAGGCGTCCATAAAAGCGCGGTCGACCCAGATTTGTGCACTTCTCAAAAGGACAATGCTGAACAGAGGCCAGACTAAGTCCAGAGTAACTCTGCTGCCTCATTATAGGGAATGGATCTCTCGGGGGTTTCATATGAATCGCGTCACTCGGAGATTTAGATGGAAACCCTAATGCAAGTGCTCAGCGTAGAGCGCAGGATAAATGTGATCTAAAGTGTTATGTAAAATGTTCCCAATAAACACTTCAAATCAATCCACAAAAAAGCAAGTCCCCATTCAGGTCCGTCATCTGTTAATGGAAATATGGGGGACTTCATGTTACTACTGGTGGCACAAAGGCTCCGGAAAAGTGCTATGGCTTCTCACCCCGCCAAAGTAATTCAGCAAATTATGCGCTCACAAATCCAAATGCCCCCCTCCCTTCTAAGCCCACATGTGTCTAACCACATTTAGCATCCACATGTTTGGCATTTCTGTAATGTTGAGAGCCCGCCTAATTTACTGGTGCATTTCTCCAGAAGCATGAGCTGGGCACTACAATAGCAGATTTGCAATTTTCGTTCAGCAACATCCAATGTTTCTTGATCTGAAAAACACCCATGGAGTCTGTCAGCTCTACACCTGTAGAGAAAGCGGTATAATTTCCAAAATGGGGTCACTTGAGGGGAGATTCTGCTTTTCTAGCACTAAGGGTATGTTTCGACGTTCAGGAAACAGTCCGGATTAGCTGCGTGTTTGACGCTGTGCATTGGCGCAGCGTCAAACTAGCAGTGTCCAGATGTTACAGCATAGTGGAGGGGATTTCAAGAAATCCTGTCTCCACTATGCTTACAAACACGCAGGCGGAAGACCTGCGTTTCCGGACATGTGGCGCGTCTTTTCAGACCGCAGCATGTCCTATTCCCTTGCGGCGACGCTGCGTCGCCTCAAGGGAAATAACACAGGGCTATGTAGCCCTGCGGTCATTCCGCATGTGTTCCGGATGTGTTCCATGAACACATCCGGAATGACCGCGCGTTCAGAAGGGGGCGGAGCGGACTTTCCGCTCCGTCCAAAGCGCTGTGTTTCCAGACCATGGAAACACAGCCTTAGGACCTCTGTATATGGAGTCCGCAAACTATTCAAGGGAGATCTGCGCTCCAGGAGGCAAATAGCGCTTTGTCCCTCCCGAGTCTCTTCATATGGCTAAGCAGTAATGTACAGCCACATATGGGGTATTTCTACATTCAGCAGAATTTGTGTGACACATTTTGGTGCAATTTTTACCAAATTTCCCTGTGTGAAAATGTAAAATCTGGAGCTAACATTTTTGTGGTAAAAATGTAATTATTTTTTCTTCACTGCCCAATGGTATAAAATTCTGTGACACACCTGTGGTGTCAATATGATCACTGCACCCTTAGATGAATTTATTGAGAGGTATAGTTTGTAAAATGGGGTCACTTATGGGGATACTGCTTTTCTGGCACCTCAGGGACTCTTCCAGTGAGTAATGGCTCCCGCAAACCAGAACAGTAAAATCTGCTCCTCCCCTTCTGAACTTTCCACTGTACCTGAACAGTAGTTCCCGATTTACATGTAGGGTATTGGCACACTCAGGACAAATTGCGCAACAAAATGAGAGTTCCATTTTTTTCCTATTAGCCCTTGAAAATTAAAAACTTGGGGCTAAAACAACATTTTTGTGTTTTAAAAATTTAATTGTTCTTTCTTCACTGCCCAATGGTATAAAATTCTGTCATACACCCGTGTTGTCAACATGTTCACTGCGCCTCTAGATGAATTCATTAGGTGGGTGTAGGTTCTAAAATGAGGTCACTTGTGGGGAATTCTGCTGTTTTGGCACCTCAGGGTCTTGGCCGATGTGATACAGCTCCCTCAGACCAGTCCAGCAAAATCTGAACTCCAATATGGGCTTCTTCCCTTCTGAGCTTTGCACTGTGCCTCAGAAATAGTTGTTGACCACATATGGGGTATCTGTGTATTCAGGAGAAGTTGCACAACAAATTGTATGGTCCATTTTACTCCTGTTACCTTTGTGAAAATGAAAAATTTGGGGCATCAACATTTGGGAAAAATTGTATGTTTTCATTTTCAGTGTTCAAAGTTGCAAAATTTTGTGAAGCAACTGCAGAGTTCAAGGTGCTCACCACACGTCTAGATAAATTGCTTGAGTGGTCTAGTTTACAAAATGGGGTCACTTGTGGGGGGGGGTTCCATTGGATAGGCACATCATGACCTCTGCAAACACAACATGGCATCCGCTATCTATTCCAGCCAATTTTGTACTCTAAAAGTCAAATTATGCTCCTTCAATTCCGAGCCGTGCACCCTTATAGTAGTTTTGACCCACATATGAGTTATCGTGTACTCATGAGAAATTGCACGGCAAATTTTGGGGTCCATTTTCTCATGTTACCCTTGTGAAAATAAATTAGGGGCTAAAGTAACTTTTTCCAATAACCGCCCACCCCCCCCCCCCATGACAGCACCACAGGAGGATGTCACCTCACCCTAAGGCTGTGGTTCCACGGTCCGGAACCACAGCGCTTTGGACGGAGCGGAAATTCCGCTCCGTCTAAGCCCCGCCCCCTTTATGACGCGCGATCTTTCCGGAGGTGTTCAGGACACCTCCGGAACACCTCCGGAAAGAACGCAGGGCTACATAGCCCTGTGTAATATTCTGTTGCGGCGACGCACCGTCGCCGCAATACGCGAGGACATGCTGCGGTCTGAAAAGACGCGCCGCATGTCAGTTTACGCAGGTCTGCCACCTGCGTATTGTTACGCATAGTGGAGACGGGATTTCTTGAAATCCCCTCCACTATGCTGTAACATCTGGACGCTGCGTGTTTGGCGCTGCGCCAGCGCACAGCGCCAAACACGCAGCGTTTCCTGACCGTGGAAACTCACCCTAATAGGGATAGGAAAAACAAAGAGGTCAAATAGCCCCTCCCACATCCTCTCTCCAGTGTTTTTATTCCTGTCCCTATTGGGATGAAGAGGTCCTCCTGGGTGTTTTGTGCCAGTGGCAGACATCGGCGGGGGGAGGGGAACAGATTAGCTGGCCGGGCAGCAGGAGATCGATTGGACCTACCTCTCCACTCCAGACGCCGCTCCTGTCTCCTGCTTGGACTCAGGACTCCTCTTCCAGTCCAACCCTTTGGGTAAGGTCTGAAGGGTTCTTAAGGCTGGAAGCCTCCCTGAGCTCTCCACCCCATCTCCCCTCTCCTCGCATGCCGGACCTGGGAAGCTTGTACCGCTCAGTAGTGCATGTGACGTGGCCACGTTGCTGGAAGTGACGTCGGACACTGGGCGTCTTTTTATAACGTCTCTTCCGATTTTTGCATTTCTTGCTGGAACACAATGGCGAATGCAGCAAGAACATGGATGGTGATGGGATGACCACCTGTGATAGCAACAACCTCCTTGCTTATGAACACTTATAAAATATTTTCAAAGTGCTGCCCATTGTGTTGGATTGTCAATGCAATCCTGCTAGTGCACTGGTCATTTGACAAGATTTGGTGAGGCTATTTTTCATGTTGTGTTTCTGCTAAAAAAAAAAATTCAGGATTTTTAAGTCCTTTTTATCCTTTTCTGTAAACTTTGAATTGATTTTTAGTGAGATACTCGCAATATAATGGGGACCCTTGACGTTGGGTTGCGAGCATATCTGCTTTGGCCAAAATAGTAACCAATACCTCATTTGATGCATTTATCATATGCATCATTTTTTGCACTTTTTACCATTTTTTGCGGGATGCAGCTAGGCTCCTTTTTGTTGCCTTGGTTTTCTGTGTTATGCACATATAGTGCTGAACAGCTCGCCTTCCATTATAGGCGTTATAACAAGATTTGGTGAGGCTATTTTTCATGTGTGATTGTCAATGCAACCCTCTTCTCCCACTGATAAGCAACACCGCAGAAGAAATGTTCGCACAGGCTTCCAGTATCCATTGTTTCAGATGCTGCACATCTCGTATCTTCACAGCATAGGCCTCTTTCACACTTCAGTCGTGCGACGTCAGTCAAAATCCTTCAAAGCGTCAAAAAAACGGATCCGCCATTTTATTTTTTGGCGGATCTGCTTTTTTCCCATTGACTTGCAGTAGTGACGGATTTTGACGGATGGTCGTCCGTTAGATCCATCAAATGACGGATCCGTCATTATTTTGGCATCCGTCGGTTTCTGAAAACGTCCACTGCAACGTTTTTTGTGTGCGTCGAAAAGGCGGACCATGACGGATCCACCGTGTTCGCCGATTTGCATAATGGACGCCTATGGGTGGTCGATCCGTCTTGATCCGTTTTTGGCGGTATCCGCCAGCGGAACCGTTCTTCTCTGCCAAAAATGGGAAAATCCATTCTGGAGTCTCTCTCTCTCTCTTCATGACGGATCCGTCATTTGCATCCGTTTTTTCCACTTTACAACGGATCCGCTTTTTTCACCCTTGGGCGGATTTTAACTGACGTCGTACGTGAAAGAGGCCATAGACAATTGCCTTCAGATACGAGATGTGCAGCATCTGAAAAAATGGATACTGGAAGCCTATGCTAGCATTTCTTCTGCTGTGTTGCTATCAGTGTGTCAAGAGTGGGAGAAGAGGGTTGCATTGACAATCGTACACAATGGGCAGCACTTTGAACACATTTTATAAATGGTCATAAACTTGTAGATAACTCATGAAAGAATAAAGTTACGTTAAAACCAAGCACACCATTGTTTTTCTTGTGAAAGTCTCAATAAGTTTGATGTGTCACATGACCCTCTGCCAATTGAAAAAAAATAAAGCTGGATCCAAAACACAAACAGGAAGTTGATATCACCAACCATTCCCATTTTATTTAGGTGTATCCATATAAATGGCCCACCCTGTGCACACCATGTTTGGAGGACAAAAGTCATTGCAAATCACCCCAAAAAAATACCATGCAAACATTGAAGTTTGGAGGTGGAATCATCATATTTCATAGAAAATAAAGCTGCTAGAATGGCTCAATCACCTGACTCCAATTGAAGATTTATGGCAGGAACCAAAGCTCAGAGTTCATAGAAGGAGCCCACAACATCTTCAGGATTTGAAGAGCGTTTGTGTGGAAGAATGGGCCAAAATCACACCTGAGCAATGCATGCAACTAGATGTCATCACCAGCAAAGGCTTTTGTATGAAGTGTTAATTAAATTTCAGTAAGCGTGTTCATTACTTTTTCATTGACATTTCTCATTATTACACATAACTTTACTAATTCTATGGACATCTATTGGTTGATTTATTTGCCTGTGTGGATTGGATGGGTTGTTGCCAACATCTTTGCTTAGAAAATTGGTGACGTGTTCTATACTTATTTCACCCGCTGTATATTCTTGACAAAATGCTTTTGCTATTCTTTGCTGTTAGCAGCACTCATTTTTCTGAGTGAGTTGCTATGTCAGATTATCAAGTACATTCTGCTAGCGGTGATCCTGTGAGTCCATGGTATCGGACAAAATGTCACTCGTGCTTGTATTGCAGAAGATCCATCATGACATTAGCTGGTTGAATGATTTATGATGTAGAGAAAAACCAGGAGATTTCTGTAATGTTATTTCATACATGGATTTTCTCATCTTCATGTAGGGAAATGTTCTCACCCTCGCAGAAGTACCAGCTTTTGGTATACCATGCAGACTCGCTCTTTCATGACAAAGAGTACAGGAATGCCGTCAGCAAGTACACCATGGCTCTACAGCAGAAAAAATCGTTAACCAAGACGTCTAAAGTCAGACCTTCAACAGGGAATCCTGCCACAACTCCCCAAAATCAGGTATTATAGCAATATTGGTGCTTAATGGATTTCTGTCAATGCAAGCTGACTGTTAAAACCTAAGCACAAGCGCTTGGTGCACTCTTGTCAGTTTAGGGCATCTTCACACCTATTTATTTTTATTTTTTTCCCATCTAACTCTGCCGATTCTGGCTCCAGTAAAGTCAGAGCTGTCAGGCAAAACCCCGGGGATGTTAGCTTCCTTTAAAGGGAATCTGTCACCCCGTTTTTGCACTATGAGATACGACCACCGCCATCAGGGGCTTATCTACAGCACTCTGTAATGCTGTAGATAAGCCCCCGATGTCACCTGAAAGAGAAGAAAAACGAGTTATATTATACTCACCCAGGGGCGGTCCGCCGTCCAGTCCGATGCGCATCGCGGTCTGGTTAGGCGCCTCCCATCTTCTAGCGAAGCCATCTTCTTCTTTGCGTTGCGGCTCCTGCGTAGGTGCACTGATCTGCCCTGGTGAGGGCAGAGCAGAGTACTGCAGTGCGGAGGCGCCGGACCTCTCTGACCTTTCCCGGCGCCTGCGCACTGCAGTACTCTGCTCTGCCCTCACTAGGGCAGATCAGTGCGACGGGACGCAGAGAAGAGGCTGTCTTCGCTAAAAGATGGGAGGCGCCGGACCACGACGCCCAGCGGACTGCACCTGGGTGAGTATAATCTAACTCGTTTTTCTTCACTTTCAGGTGACATCGGGGGCTTATCTACAGCATTACAATGCTGTAGATAAGCCCCTGATGGTGGTGGTCGCATCTCATAGTGCAAAAATGGGGTGACAATCCCTTTAATTCAATTTCTAAAAATAACCCCCCACATTCAGATTCTCTGAGAGCCCATATTGCAGTGATCCATAAAGAAGGGAAAGACCCTACCCAGTGTGCCAGCTTCCGTCCCATTTCCCTGTTAAGTGTTGATGTAAAACTCTTTGCCAAGATCCTTGCATTCAGACTTGCTCCACTTCTCTCGGGAGTCGTTCCCACGGACCAAGCTGGATTTATGCAAGGCCGAGAGGCCAGAGACAATACTATTAAGTCTATTAACTTAATTCATCATGCTAAATCCCGAAATGTCCCATCGATCCTCTTATCAACCGACGCCGAGAAGGCATTTGATAGGGTCAATTGGGTTTTCATGGAAGAGACCCTCATTCACCTGGGTATGGGAACAAGGATGCTCCAATGGATCCTGTCTCTTTATTCAGTCTCTTCCTCCAGGGTCTGGGTGAATGATGCACTTTCAGATCCGTTCTATATTTATAATGGTACACGACAGGGATCCCCTCTGTCCCCTCTCATTTTCATCCTCACCCTTGAACCCTTCCTTAGACATGTTAGAGCCAACCCCAACATCTCGGGTATTAATGTACTTCAAAACACGTATAAAGTAGATGCCTACGCTGACGACCTTCTTTTCTTTGCTACCTCACCTAAGATTTCCCTGCCTAACCTTATGAATGAATTCAGAACATATGCCCAATTTTCTAATTTCAAAATTAATTTTTCAAAATCCGAGACGCTCAACATTAACCCCTCTCTGACATTAGACGTACTATCCTGTCCATAAAACCCGTGACAATCTGACCATGGACGGGATAGTACGTCATAGGCGATCAGCTGCGCTCCCTGAGGGAGCGCAGCTAATCGCCGCCGGGTGTCAGCTGATTCTCACAGCTGACACCCGTGACTGTGTGTCAGGAGCGCTCACGGACCGCTCCCGGCACATTAACCCCTTGCACACCGCGATCAAACATGATCGCGGTGTACTGGGGGCACAGGGGAGGATCGCGCAGGGTGGGGGCTCCCTGCGCGCCCCCCTGAGACCCTCAGACCAGCGCGATGTGATCGCGCTGTTCTGAGGGCTTCCTCCCTCCCAGGACCCGGATCCAAGATGGCGCCGGGGTCCTGGAGGGAGGCGGCTTCCTCAGTGCCTGCTATGAGCAGGCACTGAGAAGCCTGCTGCACTGCCTGAGCGATCGCTGGTGTGACAGAGTGCTGTGCACACTGTCACACCAGCGATCTGATAAAATATAGTGATGTCCCACCCTGGGGCAAAGTAAAAAAAAAAAAAATAAACATGTTTTAAAAAAAAATCCAAAATAAATAAAAAAAAAATAAATATTCCCCAATAAATTCATTTCTTCCTGTAAATAAAAAAAACAAAACAATAAAAGTACACATATTTGGTATCGCCGCGTCCGTAACGACCCCCCCTATAAAATTGTCCCACTAGTTAACCCCTTTAGTGAACCCCTTAAAAAAAAAAAAAAACAAAGCAAAAAATCAATGCTTTATCATCATACCGCCAAACAAAAAGTGGAATAACACGCGATCAAAAAGACCGATATAAAAACACATGGTACCGCTGAAAACGTCATCTTGTCCCGCAAAAAACGAGCCGCCATACAGCATCATTAGTGAAAAAATAAAAAAGTTATAGCTCGCAGAATAAAGCGATGCAAAAATAATTATTTTTTATATAAAATTGTTTTTATTCTATAAAAGCGCCAAAAATGATATAAATGAGGTATCGCCATAATCGTACTGACCCGAAGAATAAAACTGCTTTATCAATTTTACCACACGCGGAACAATAAAAACGCCTCCCCCAAAAGAAATTCATGAATTGCTGATTTTTGTTCATTCTAACCTCCCAAAAATCGAAATAAAAAGCGATCAAAAAATGTCACGTGCTCAAAAATGGTACCAATAAAAACGTCAACTCGTACCGCAAAAAATAAGACCTCACATGACTCTGTGGGCCAAAATATGCAAAAATTATAGCTCTCAAAATGTGGCGATGCAAAAAACTATTTTTGCAATAAAAAGCGTCTTTTAGCGTGACAGCTGCCAATCATGAAAACCCGCTATAAATAGTAAATCAAACCCCCCTTTATCACCCCCTTAGTTAGGGAAAAATAATAAAATTAAAAAAAGTATTTATTTCCATTTTCCCGTTAGGGTTAGGGTTGCGGCTAAAGTTAGGGTTAGGGTTGGCGCTAAAGTTAGGGTTAGGGTTGGGATTAGGGGTGTGTTAGGGTTAGGTTTGTGGTTAGGGTTGGGACTAGGGTTAGGGGTGTGTTGGGGTTAGGGTTGGAGTTAGAATTGGGGGGGTTTCTGCTGTTTAGGCACATCAGGGGCTCTCCAAATGTGACATGGCGTCTGATCTCAATTCCAGCCAATTCTGCGTTGAAAAATTCAAACGGTGCTCCTTCACTTCTGAGCTCTGCCATGCGTCCAAACAGTAGTTTATCCCCACATATGGGGTATCAGCGTACTCTGGACCCCAAGAGTTATTGTGCAATTTGTCCTATTTCTTCTGTTACCCTTGTGAAAATAAAATATTGGGGGCGAAAAAAATCATTTTTATAAAAAAAAAAAAAAAAAGATTTTTTATTTTTACGGCTGTACGTTATAAACTTCTGTGAAGCACTTCGGGGTTCAAAGTGCTCACCACACATCTAGATAAGTTCCTTGTGGGGTCTATTTGCCAAAATTGGGTCACTTGTGGGGGGTTTCCACTGTTGGGTGCATCAGGGGCTCTCCAAATGTGACATGACGCCCCCAGACCATTCTATCAAAGTCTGCAATCCAAAACGTCACTACTTCCTTTCAGAGCCCCGACGTGTGCCCATACAGTAGTTTTCGCCCACATATTGGGTATCCGCGTACTCAGGACAAATTGGACAACAACTTTTGGGTTCCAATTTCTTCTGTTACCCTTGTGAAAATAAAATATTGGGGGCGAAAAAATCATTTTTGTAAAAAAAAAAAAAGATTTTTTATTTTACGTCTGTACGTTATAAACTTTAGTGAAACACCTGGGGGTTCAAAGTTCTCACCACACATCTAGATAAGTTCCTTGAGGGGTCTAGTTTCCAAAATGGTGTCATTTATGGGGGTTTCCACTGTTTAGGCAGATCAGGAGCTCTCCAAACACGACATGGCGTCCAGCCAATTCTGCGTTGAAAAAGTCAGACGGCGCTCCTTCCCTTCCAAACTCTGCCATGCACCCAAACAGTGGTTTACCCCCACATATGGGGTATCAGCGCACTCAGGACAAATTGCACAATAACTTTTGGAGTCTTGTTACCCTTGGAAAAATAAAAATTGGGGTGAAAAGATCATTTTTGTGGAAAAAATATGATTTTTAAATTTTACGGCTCTACGTTATAAACTTGTGTGAAGCACTTGGGGGTTCAAATTGCTCACCAAAGATCTAGATAAGTTCCTTAGGGGGTCTAGTTTCCCAAATGGGGTCATTTGTGGGGGGTTTCCACTGTTTAGGCTCATCAGGGGCTCTCCAAATGCAACATGGCATCCAATCTCAATTCCAGCCAATTTTGGTTGGAAAAAGTCAAATGGTGCTCCTTCTATTCCGAGCTCTGCCGTGCGCCCAAACAGTGGTTCCCCCCCCACATATGGGGTATCAGCGTACTCAGGACAAATTGTACAACAACTTATGTGGTCCAATTTCTCCTGTTACCCTTGGGAAAATAAAAAATTAGTGACTAAAAGATAATTTTTGTGGGAAAAAAATAGGATTTTTTATTTTCATGCCCGGGCATTATAAACTTGTGTGAAGCACTTGGGGGTTCAAAGTGCTCACCAAAGATCTAGATAAGTTCCTTAGGGGGTCTAGTTTCCAAAATGGGGTCACTTGTGGGGGGTTTCCACTGTTTAGGCTCATCTGGGGCACTGCAAACGGAACATGACCCCCATCAACGTCTGCATTCCAAAACGTTACTACTTCCTTTCCAAGCCCTGCCGTGCGCCCAAACAGTTTCCCCCCCCCCCCCACATATGGGGTATCAGCGTACTCAGGACAAATTGGACAACTTTTGGGGTCCAATTTCCTTGGGAAAATTCAAAAATTGGGACTAAAAAATCATTTTTGTGGAAAATTGTTTTTGTTTTTTTTCACACCCAGGTATTATAAACATTTGTGAAACACTTTGGGGTTCAAAGTGCTCACAACAGATCTAGATAAGTACCTTAGGGGGTCTAGTTTCCAAAATGGTGTCACTTGTGGGGGTTTCCACTGTTTAGGCGCATCAGAGGTTCTCCAAACGCGACATGGCATCCAATCTAAATTCCAGCCAATTTTAGTTTGAAAAAGTCAAACGGCGCTCCTTCCCTTACGAGCTCTGCCGTGTGCCCAAACAGTGGTTTTCCCCCACATATGGGGTATTGGCGTACTCAGGAGAAATTGCATAACAACCTTATCTGTCCATTTTCTCCTTTTACCCTTGTGAAAATAAAAAAAAAGTTTGTAAAAGATCATTTTGTGGCTAAAAAGTTAAATATTAATTTTTTCCTTCCACGTTGCTTTAGTTCCTGTGAAGCACCTGAAGGGTTAATAAACTTCTTGAATGTGGTTTTGAGTACCTTGAGGGGTGCAGTTTTTAGAATGGTGTCACTTTTGGGTATTTTCTGCCATATAGACCCCTCAAAGTGACTTCAAATGTGAGGTGGTCCCTAAAAAAAATGGCTTTGTAAATTTTGTTGTAACAATGAGAAATCGCTGGTCAACTTTTAACCCTTATAACTTCCTAACAAAAAAAAATGTTGGTTCCAAAATTGTGCTGATGTAAAGTAGACATGTGGGAAATGTTATTTCTTAACTATTTTGTGTGATATATTTCTCTGTTTTAAGGGAATAAAAATTCAAAGTTTGAAAATTGCAAAATTTTAAAAATTTTCGCCATATTTGGGTTTTTTTCAAAAATAAACGCAAGTTATATCGAAGAAATTTTACTTCTAACGTGAAGTACAATATGTCACGAGAAAACATTCTCAGAATCACCAAGATCCGTTGAAGCGTTCCAGAGTTATAACCTCATAAAGAGACAGTGGTCAGAATTGTAAAAATTGGCCCGGTCATTAACGTGCAAACCACCCTTGGGGGTGAAAGGGTTAATTCTTCCCCTGAACTTGAGATCTTTACAGGAGTCCTTCAGTTTCAAATGGGCTACCCGACAGCTGAAATATTTAGGAGTTAGACTATCTGCAGACATCAGTTCTCTATATCATTGGAACTTCCCTGGCCTTTTAACATCCATTCAAGCAGACTGTGATAGGTGGTCCAAGATATCTTTCACCTGGTTTGGCAGATGCCAAATTTTTAAGATGAACCTATTACCAAGGGTCCTATATTTTCTACAGACTCTCCCCATCAATATCCCTGCTAACTTTTTTAGAAACTTAGTGTCTATTCAGGTCTCGTTTATATGGGGAAGAAAACCTGCTAGACTAAAGAGGGAGGTTCTCTGCAGAACCAAGAGGTTGGGGGGAGTGGGGCTTCCGGACCTAAAAATGTATCATTTGGCAGGTCACCTAGCTAGAATGATAGACTGGTGCAGAAACGGATGCAATAAGGCCTGGGTTCAAATAGAACAAAGCTTTTGTCCGACCCCATTAAAGACCCTTCCATGGGTTTTACTCTCGGCCCCAGAACAAATCAAATCCCATCCGACTATTGGACTCACTTTAAAATACTGCAATACATCAATGGTCCGTCTACATTTACTCCCAGAGGCTTCTCCGCTTACTCTGGTGTTGAGTCATCCTAAATTTGTCCCTAGCCGCTCGGACCCCATTTTTCGTCTTTAGATGGACTCCGGGATGGATAGAGTAGAAAACTGGGGTGAGGGAGCCTCTTGGCCTTCTCTGAATGACCTTACCGCTAAAACAGATCCAATACCCCTGGGCAGTTGGAGGTGTTTGCAACTCATCCACTTTTTCAGCAGCCTTCCCCCTAAAAGTTCATTTAGACGACCCAAAACCCAATTTGAGCTTTTATGTAATAGCCCGGGCCCAATCAGACACACCTTAGCTAAAACCAACTCTATGTTTATGCACCCCCGAAGCCGGTCGCCCCCTTCTTTCCTTGCACAGTGGGAGAGAGATTTAAATATTTATTTTACGGAAGATCAGAGAACTCAAATTTTTTCCCTTGTACACTGTGCGTTGATTAGCTCTAGGCTCCAGGAGGCTGGCTATAAGATTCTGTCCAGGTGGTACAGAGTGACCTCGAGGCTGCACACCATAATTCCGGAGACTGACCCCAACTGCTGGAGGTGTGGAAGAGCAGAGGGCACAATTTGTCATATTTTCTGGCAATGTGATGTATTGCAATCATTTTGGACGAGAGTGTGGGAAATTATTTGTCGGGTTACGGGCTGTTCCGAAAAGTTGACTCCGGCTCTGATACTACTCCAGCATAATGAAATCCCTCTCCGGATCTATAAATCTTCTCTATTGAATTTTTTTTTTTTTTTTTTTAAATCAGATACATTTTTATTTAACCAAATTCAAGGTACAAAACAATAGAACAAAAATCGCAATGAAAACATTAACAATGGTCATTAGTTTCAGAAATTCCCTCCCTTCCCTTTCCCTCCCCTCCCCCCCCCATTACATACAAGAGCAGCAAATAATGCATGGTGTAACCTAAGTTCAGGATCATCTTCTCTCCACCCAGGGTGTCCACAGTGTATCAAATGTTCTTATGCTTTTTCTCTTAACGTAAATGTCTTTTTCCATATTTACAATATAGTCAGACTGTCTGAAAAATTCCCTCAATGTTGGCGGGTCTTCATTTATCCAGTATCTTGCGATCAGTTTTCGCACAATATATAATAATCTAGCTATAGCCACCTTATATTTATTATGTACCTGGACCTCCTCCACATACCCCAGTATACACACCACAGGATCCCTTTCAATCCTACAACCATACGCTCCTCCTATGGCATTAAGCACCACCGTCCAATATGGGTTCAGATTTGGACACTGCCAGAACATATGGAGAATTCCAGCCCCCTCCATTCGGCACCGAGGACACTCAGAAGTCAGTCTCAGACCCGCTCTATACAGCCGTTCAGGAGTCCTATATACTCTTTGGAGTACATATATCTGCGAGAGTCTGCCCGGTTCACTGAGCGATAATTGGGGTATATATTCCATAATCACTTCCCATTTATCTTCCTCTATCCTACCCAACTCCTCCTCCCATTTCCCCTGTGCTCTAATAATAATAATAATAATAATAATCTTTATTTTTATATAGCGCTAACATATTCCGCAGCGCTTTACAGTTTGCACACATTATCGTCGCTGTCCCCGATGGGGCTCACAATCTAGATTCCCTATCTGTATGTTTTTGGAGTGTGGGAGGAAACCGGAGTACCCGGAGGAAACCCACGCAAACACGGGAGAACATACAAACTCCTTGCAGATGTTGTCCTAGGTGGGATTCGAACCCAGGACTCCAGCGCTGCAAGGCTGTAGTGCTATCCACTGAGCCACCGTGCTGCCCTGAGAATAATTATTTAAAAAAGTATACATTAGATCCTTATAAATGCCCGACACTACCCCTTTTGTTTCCCCCTCTGCACAGACATAATCAGTCAATATATCGTTGTGAATCTCCATATTCATTGTCCTACTCTGCGTCCTACTCTGCGTAACATAAGCATGCCTAATCTGCAGACCTCCGGTAGCCCATAATCTGCCTGCAACTTTCCAAAGGGCACCAGTCCCTACGCGTCCTGCACCTGAACCATGTACTGTATTCCCAGTCTCATCCAATTTTTAAATTCTCCCATTTTAACAAATTCCGGTAGAGTCTCGTTTTGCCATATCGGGGAAAAATTTGTTAAGTGTACCAAACCCCTAATATTTTTAATTGCCTCCCAGACTTTATGTATCAGCGCTAAAGTAGGATACATCAAACCCAACTTCCTAAACCTTCCTGCCTCCAACCCCTGAACCAAGGGATCCCTCCCCATCACCTGAACCAAGACCGTCTGTATTGAACCAGCCGCAGACACATCCCTCCACCCTCTCATATGTTGGCCCTGAGCAGCTTAGTAGTAAATCCAAGGGTTCGGAAGCACCAGTCCCCCTCCATCCTTTGGCAATATCTCAAGTCTGATTCTTGGCTGCTTTTTACCCCACACAAGATCCCTAAATATAGAGTCAATAGTACGAAACCACCGCCTAGGGAACCAAATAGGGGCATTGTGCAAGACGTATAGCAGTTGGGGCATCAAAATCATCTTAATCAGATTAATTCTTCCCACTACTGAAAGATACAGTTTACACCACGCCCCTACTTTACTCCTAAACCTACTCAGCAGTGGAATCAGATTCAAATCTGCATAGCTCGAAATCGGAAGTGCCACCTGAATACCCAGATATTTAAACTGTCGCACTACTTCCAACCTACTACCCTCCCCCGACACTGGCAAATCAACAACACAATCATCTACAGCCATGACAGTGGATTTTTCCCAGTTAATTTCTAAACCCGATATAGACCCAAATGTTTTAATAATTTCCATTGCTCTCAACAACGACTCTCCGGAATCCTCCAAAACAAGCAACACATCATATGCATACAATGACACTTTTTCCTCTACCAAGTCATATTTGAACCATTTAACCGAAGCAGTCCTCCTAATTGTCTGCGCCAGGGGCTCCACTGCCAAAGCAAAAAGTAGCGGGGACAGCGGACACCCCTGCCTATTCCCCTTATGAAGCGCAAAACTCCCAGACATCTGCCCATTAACTCTGACCCTAGCGGTCGGGGCAGTACATAGCAACCGTATCCATGAAATAAAGGTCGGCCCAAAACCAAAGCGTTCCAATACCCTCCAAAGATACTGCCACGCAACACTATCAAACGCTTTATGCGCATCCAATGAAACCACGACCTTACTGCCCCTATTGTCCGACGGCAGCTGCAAATTCAGAAAAAGTCTACGCAAATTAATCGCCGTAGACTTATTTGGCATAAATCCGGATTGGTCTGGATGGACAAGATCCTTAACCTCACTCGCCAAACGGCTAGCCAAAATTTTGGCCAAAATCGTTACAGCCACCATCAGCAACGAGATGGGCCTATAAGATTCTGCCAACCCCGGATCTCTTCCCTCTTTCGGAATGACCACCACTACCGCCTCCCTCATGGACGCCGGTAATTCATCCTCCTGAAGAGCCTCTTCAAAAACCTCTATTGAAATTTTTGATCATGGCAGCGAGGGCTTGCATCCCGGAGAGATGGAAGAGTCCCGCTACACCCACCATATCTCAGTGGATTGCAAAAGTTAATGAAATTATGTATATGGAGGACCTCACCTCATCCATATGCGACTCATATCCAAAGTTTTGGGCTACTTGGCTTGCATGGATGGATTTTCGAAGTTCTAGTGAGTATTGTATCTAATGCTTGAGGGAAACCCCTCCTCTGTAGTTAACTGAAAACTATAGGCTGAGTGGTGGGCTTGGCCTGGTGGGCACTTCTTCCCCTTACCCCCTCGTTTTTTCCCTTCCTTTCTTCCCTTTTTTTTTTTTTTTGCCCGCTCTCTCTTCTCTTTGTTATACTGTTTGTTAAAAGTTTAAAAATGGAAGACCCTTCGGTTCGGGTCATTGACCTCTACTTCTGGGTCCCCGGATGATAAGGACTCGTGGACGATCGCCTTGGTTGGGAGTTAAGTTGTACTGTTTGTATTCGTCTACTTGTCTGATTCCAATTAATATGTTAACCTGGATTTCGTTGTTAGTCTTTAAATAAAGAATTATAAAAAAAAAAAAGAGCTGTCAGGCAAGGAAGAGACGGAGGTAGATGGGAAAACAAGTAGGTGCGAAAGGTGCACTTGATTGATTGTTTGTTTGGCTCTGCCAAAGGTGCACCAAGCCCCTGTGCTTGGTTGAACAGTCCTTTTGTGCTGACAGACTTCCTGTAATAGATCGAGTTTGAACTGGAGCTTCTGCATTCTCTGGAGTCCTGTTATCCTCTTGTTTTCCCGACTGCATGTGCTGTACCTCCTGGATCCCCCTGAGTGTCCTCTGGGAGGTATCGGGACTTGTTCTTAGGTCTCGTGAGATCCTGTGGCTGAAATTTTAACTTTTTTCTGGGGACATGACATGACAGGTCCTCTTCATCTGGAGTGCAATCTTCTCTATGGCAGCTCTTATCGCCTATGGATATTTACATAATCCACCCTGATTTCCCATGGGCAGAGAATGCACTTGTGCAGCAGTCTTACAGCTGGTCTAATGCCAGCTCCATTTTGTACAGTCTCCACAGATCGCCATCATAGAGGTGCATGAAACCTCTACTGTACCCCAATGTCATAAAAAAAAAAGAAAAAAAAAAAAGTTTTGTGTCCGGTTCGGTAGGAATTTCCCCCCCCAAAAAAATTACATCATTTTCCACTGAATGCCATTTTCGGAGATCCTCGAAAGAACAATGGGCCGATTCATCAAAGCTTTCATGACTGGCTTCTGGTGTAAAAGCTTTGAAAAGGGCGGAGTTGCGCCTACATTTTGCACCTGACTGGAGTGACATTTTTAGTGCAGGGCACAGAGGCTCATTCTACTTGCCTGATGCCCCAGATTCTTTAATGAGGCGTGCGCCCCCTCATTTCCGACTGGTGTGAAAAACGCCAATCTTGGTGAATTGGGCCGAATGTCTTTGCACATTGTGACTGAGGCTGTACTGCGAGGCCTAACAGGCTTTGTCCATACACTGCCATGTTTGCTGGGTGACTTCAGCTTACATCTGAGAGAGTGCACCCTCTTTAGTTGTGCATGTAACCGGTGACAGCCTCTTGCCTGTTACGTTTTCAGCCTCTGTGTTCTGTGGTACGTCGCCCTGTGCTGAGTCACATTTTCTTATGTTTTGGTGTCTAGAGTCTCCCCTCAGAGATTGAAGTAAAATATAAAATGGCGGAATGTTACACAATGCTGAAGCAAGATAAAGATGCTGTCGCCATATTAGACGGAATCCCTTCTCGGCAAAGAACTCCAAAGGTAAAGTGGGACTTTAGTACTACAGCTTTAGGGTTTGTTTTTCTTTCTATAATGGGACCTATCACATTGTGCATGCAGTCCGATCTGTGGACAGCATGGTGTAGAGAAGGAGAAGCTGAACAGTAGGGTATAATGTTGGAAAATATTCAGTATAACTTGTATTTTATCTATTGAAAACCCTGGAGTTTGTATCCATAGGAGTCCAGAGGCCGGTCCTACTCAGTGACTGACAGCTATCTCTGCATGCACAGTCATAAAGGATGAATGTCAATCATTTAATAGCCCCACCCACCGGAGTATTGTATACAGGCACCAGGAACTTCAATGGATATAATTCAAGTTTTACTGAAACTTACCTCACAAAAAAGTACATCAATCTGATTGGCTCCTCCTGCTCTATAGCAGATTCCCTTTATTAATTGCATAATTGCATTGCAGTTTTGTATACAAAACTTAACTCTTTCTCTACTTAGATTAATATGATGCTTGCCAATTTGTACAAGAAGGCTGGGCAGGAACGATCCGCTGTGACAAGTTACAAGGAGGTGTTGAGACAATGTCCTTTGGCACTGGATGCCATTTTAGGTATAAACTAATGTTATTACTTCAATTTCTGTTTTGTTCGTTTTTTTTTTTTCTTTTCTATCTTCTCCTCAGCTTAACAACTGTAATGAGGCTATCAAATTTGATATTGAAGTTTAGGGTAAGGCTACATTTGCACATCCGTGTAAAGACCACGATATATGGATCGTGCCGTGGGTTCCCTGACCCGCACTCGACAGCTCTTGAGTCCAGGTCAGGAGACACATGACAGGTTCGTGCATCGCAGTGTGTACACGGACCTAAACACACAGATGTGTGAATGTAGCCTAAAGTTTCCTGTGGTGTCTTCATCTTTTGTAGAACCACAGCTGAAGATCCAAGGGTAAATATGGCTGATCTCCTGCTGTTGACTTTCCACATCATATTGTATAGGCTGCAGAAATGGGAATTATTTTCACTGTGAATTTTACACCTTCAACTTAAAGTGGTCAAAGGGCTTGTCTGCTACATTCTAAATTGGCCCAGAGTGATGAGAAAACACGTACGCTCCTCCATACTCCTCACTGTGTCCCCTTCGTGCACTGGTCAGGGGATCAGCAGGGGGCACGTAGAAAGGAGCACCGCTATGTTGGTAGGTGACTATCGACTTTTAATTTTTCCACCAACCTACTCCCATTTAGAATGGGTTTTTAAAACAGTGGTTAATACATTTAAATTCTACTGAATCCACAGCTTGTATAAAATTTTGCCCCAAATTTTCTGTGAAACCTGCAATAATTAAAAACCTGGATGGCCAAAGGCATTTCAAAACTAGCTATAAATTATAAAATTATAACTGAACGGTTTAAATTCTTTCTTGGCAGATTTTTGCATTTTGAGAAGTTAAAAATAAGTGTTTTTGTATTAGACAGATTAAAATGGCCGTGCTGCCTTGGTACAACCCTCACAGCAAGCCCCGAATTTCAACTCAAATTGAACAAAAGCTTTAATTGGGAACTATTGACTACCTCAGATGGCTATTTTTGTCTGCACGAAGAGAAAAAAATAAAATATATTTTAATTCTGCCTTGCAGTTAAAGTTGGAGAGAAGCTGTGCTGTATTGAGGGATCTGAGAAGTCTGGTGGCAAGTGGGGTTAGTCACGAGCGTTCCCTGTTGGGAAGATGCTGTGTATTGATTGACTGATGGGCAGTGTAATTTTAGAAAGCAATGCCTCGTGCTGATGGAAATAAGTCGCCCACGTGCATTGTGGATGTAATGGGAAACACAGCAGCTAGGACGGAAAAGTGAATGCTGAAAGTTTATGGGCATGCATCCTCAGGATCATTTCTGAGACAGTCTAGGAATCTAATGCTCCATGATGTAGTGTCTATCCCAGATCATTTTATCACAAGATGGCATTCCCTTGTGCTATGGAGTATGTTGGCGCTACATAAAGGGAAATACTATTATGTCATCTTGTGCATAGTGCGTTGAAGCCTCGTCCACCTGACCCCATAAAATGTCGCCATTCTTCTATTTGCAGGTTTGCTGTCTCTTTCTGTAAAAGGTGCAGAAGTAGCTTCTATGACACTAAATGTTATTCAGAGCATTCCCAATTTGGACTGGCTCTCTGCCTGGATCAAAGCATATGCATTTGTACACACGGGGGACAACACAAGAGCCATTAATACAATCTGGTAAGTCACCAATGGAAAACTGACATCACAAGCTAAGAAAATAATTTGCATAGTTTCCAATGAGTCTGTCGAGGAAAGCAGAGTAGAGCACTCCTCCAGCAGTCCCATAGAGAATAAATGGACGGTGGCCGTGCCATAACATTCTAACTAGGATAAAAGTGCCCCATTCTGGGGATCTGTGGGGTCCCAATAGTCTGCCCCCACCCGCCTCACCCTTATGATCTAGAACAGTGGTTCTCAACCTTTCTAATGCCGTGACCCCGCAATACAGTTCCTCATGTTGCGGTGACCCCCAAACCAAAAAATAATTACAGTCCTCCATACAATATTATGGGCACCACATAGTCCTCCATACAGTATTATGGGCCAAATATAATGCTCCATAAAGAATACTGGTCCCCATATAATGCTCCATACAAAATATGGAGCTCTCCTCTGCACTGTGCTGCGTTCTGCACTGTTACGGCTCAGGAAAGGGCACTGTGGAAAGACTCCCCATTATCATCATTTCCTCCCCATCATCATCATCGCCTCCCCATCATCATTGCCTCCCCATCATCATTATCATTGCCTCCCCATCATCAGCATTGTCTGCCCATCATCATTGTCTCCCCATCATCATCATTGCCTCCCCATCATTATCATTGCCTGCCCATCATCATCATTGCCTGCCCATCATCATCATTGCCTTTCCATCATCATTGGCTCCCCATCATCATCGCCTCCCCATCATCATCATCATCATTGCCTGCCCATCATCATTGGCTCCCCATCATCATGATCATTGCCTGCTCATCATCATCGCCTCCCCATCATATCTTTGCCTGCCCATCATCATTGGCTCCCCATCATCATCGTTGCCTCCTCACCACCATCACTGCCTTCCCCCATCACCATCACACATACAGCACCACACACAGACAGCACCGCAGCACTCTCTCACATACACACACGCAGGCAGACACACACACACACTGATACACACAGACACATACACCTCACATCTCACCTGTCCGGCGCCCGCGCTCTCTGCCACAGCCGGCCGCTTAATGATGACGTCATCCAGCGGCGCTGCTGTGACAGGAAGCGCGTGCGCCCTGCAGGCGCCCCCTGGAGCCCGGGGCTATGGAGGCACGGGGAGAGGTAAGTATTGCGCCGCCTGCTCAGGCCGGGTTCCCCCTCTCCCCGCACAGTGGACTCACCGACCCGCCGCTCAGCTCCGGAGGGTCCCGGGCCGCTGCACTGTGACTCCGTGGGAGAAGGAATTGCTGTTGCTGCCACGCCGCCCCACACACGTGCTGCCTGGGGCGGACCGCCCCACACACTTGCTGCCTGGGGCGGACCGCCCACGCTACTCCCGCGCCCTACGCCCGCCCACGCTACGCCCCTGCTACACCACTGGGCTAAAGCCATCGGAAATATGTATTTTCCGATGGCTTTAAGCCAGTGGTCCCCAACCTTTTTTGCACCAGGGACCGGCTTCAAGAAAGACCATTCTTCCAGGGCCCGGCAGGGCGGGGATGGAGGTGTGGCAGGGGTGGGGCTTTGGTCATAAGGGGGCGGGGCTATGGACAGGGTTGTAGTTTAGTAGTAGTGCATACTCATCATTAATTATAACATTTATATGTGAATGTGACTCCTTGTATACAAGGCTCCTCCCACCTTGTATGCATGGCTGCGCTCCCACCCTGTATACAGGGCTTCCTCCACCTGTATCATGGCTCCGCTCCCACCCCCATCCTGTATAATGGCTCCGCTCCCCATCCTGTATACATGGCTCCGCTCCACCCTCCCATCCTGTATATATGGCTCCGCTCCCTCCTCCTCCTGATACTGGCTCGTCATCCGTTATATGGCTCCGCTCCCCATCTCCCATCCTGTATATATGGCTCCGCTCCCATCCTCCCATCCTGTATAATGGCTCGCTCCCCTCCCATCCTGTATACATGGCTCCGCTCCCCCTCCATCCTGTATATATGGCTCCGCTCCCATCCTCCCATCCTGTATATATGGCTCCGCTCCCATCCTGTATATATGGCTCCGCTCCCCCTCCCATCCTGTCTATATGGCTCCGCTCCCCCTCCCATCCTGTATATATGGCTCCGCTCCCCCTCCCATCCTGTATATATGGCTCCGCTCCCCTCCATCCTGTATATATGGCTCCGCTCCCCTCCCATCCTGTATATATGGCTCCGCTCCCCCTCCCATCCTGTATACATGGCTCCGCTCCCATCCTGTATATATGGCTCCGCTCCCATCCTGTATATATGGCTCCGCTCCCCCTCCCATCCTGTATACATGGCTCCGCTCCCATCCTCCCATCCTGTATACATGGCTCCGCTCCCATCCTCCCATCCTGTATATATGGCTCCGCTCCCATCCTCCCATCCTGTATACATGGCTCCGCTCCCATCCTCCCATCCTGTATATATGGCTCCGCTCCCCCTCCCATCCTGTATATATGGCTCCGCTCCCCCTCCCATCCTGTATACATGGCTCTGCTCCCACCCTCCCATCCTGTATACATGGCTCCGCTCCCCCTCCCATCCTGTATATATGGCTCCGCTCCCCCTCCCATCCTGTATACATGGCTCTGCTCCCCGTCCCTTCCCCCCATCATACTTACCCTCCTCGCTCCGTCGCTGCAGGTCCCTGCATCCCTGTCGGCCGCGTCAGCATGAATATGGACGCCACGCTTATGGGAGTGGCATCACGTCCATATTCATTACCTTAATGAGCGGTACTACGTCACCGCACTGCCAGGAGGAAGCTGCCGTGGCCGATAGGGACGCAGCGATGGAAGATGAGTATGGATGTCTTCTTGAAGCCGGCGGCTGCAGCTGTCACTACAGTGCTGCAGCCGCCGGCTCTTTTAAGCGACCCTGTGTTTTGGTCGTTCGACCCCCGCCGGGGTCACGACCCACAGGTTGAGAACCGCTGATCTAGAAGTTGTCTCCTATTTTATGGATAGATACTTTTTACCGGAATATTCCTTTTAATAGACACAATGTTTCGTGGATGTTTTACCATGTTATTAAAGATTTACTCCCACAATCGCATTATTTTTTACAAAGCTTAGCAAATGCATACTTATTAAGGGGAACCTGTCACCGGGATAAAATGCTGTTAACCAGCAGATAGGGGTTAATCTGCAGGTTAATAGTGTTATTAACCTGCCCGGTGCCCACACTTAGCCGAACGCTGCTGGGAGAAAATTAACTTTATTTCTCCCGGCAGCGTTCCGGGTTCAGTCACCACTTGGAGAATACAAAGTGGCAGTTGTAATGGTTCCCCAGGCACTGACTGAAGGGTATGCCACACTAAACGAGATCGCTAACGAGATCACTAAAAACGTCACTATTTAGCGATCTTGTTAGCGACCTCGTTGTGTGTGGCATGTAGCAACGATGTGGCCCCTGCTGTGATGTCGCTGATCGTTCACTAGCGTTCTGGACCGTTTTTTGATCGTTGGCGTCCCGCTGGTGAGCCTATATCGCTGTGTTTGGCACCTTTTGCGAACGACGAGCGACCTCGTTTGTGACGTATGAGTTTTAGCGTCACGGAGTGGATCGCAATATCTGTAAGTTCTCTTTTGCATCACAGAAAGGATCGCAGAAGTTGCAAAGCAGGCTAGCAGGACGCAGAGAGCAGTAGCGATGCTGGAAATTCCTATGAATCAGAAGCGCTCAGTACATGCTAATGACATCCTAACGACCTCCAAAGTCGTTAAAGAGATCGCTGACCGCTGATGTGTCGTTTATGAGATCTCCTGTATGGCAGCTACTAGCGACCTAAAAGAGATCACACCAACGATCTCGTTAGCTTGCGTCGTTATCGAGATCGGTAAGTGTGGCAGTACCTTAACACTGGCTCTGCATTATCACCGGCTGTCAGTCAGGCTTGGCAATGTAAAAAAGCCAATCTGTGTGCTTTATTTTTTTTTTTTTTTCCCCCACCTAACTAACAATTTTCTTCCATTCAGAGCTCCTTTGTCCTCATGCTGTGAGTTCCAGCAACAGGTTTCAAATGCAAATGCCACAACTGGAATCCGCTCCATACCTTTCACCTGCTTAATTGATGATAGACTTAAGGCACTGTCACACTTAGCGATCGCACCAGCGATCACGACAACCACACGACCTGGCGAGATCGTTGGTGCGATCGCTATGTGGTCGCCAGTTAGATTCCAAACACAAAGATCTCATCAGAGATCAGCGATTTGTATAACGACCTCTGCGGTTGTTGGGAAAACCTAGTCCCGCCTGCGACGCTGGTGAAGTCGTTCATAAAGGGTGTCACACTCAGCGATTCAGGCTCAGCAGCAGGACACCAAGGACCAAAAAACGGCTCAGAACGTTCATAAGCGATCTGCGACATCGCAGCGGGGGCCTCATCGCCGCTACATGTCACACACAGCTGCGTCTGTTATGTTTCGGTAGCTGAGGAGAGCAGGCAAAAAGGCAATACACCAGAGCAGTTGGAATCTATGAGATTGCAGTACCCTGACTAACCACCACAACTAGAGGCAGCCGTGGAGCGTTCCTATGTTGGTCCTAGACGCCTCGTCACAGCCTGAGAACTAACTACACCTAAAGATAGAAATAGGAAAGCTATCTGCCCCGGAGCAGAACCCCAAAGATAATAGAAAGCCCCCAAACATCTAATGGCGGTTAGACAAGAGGAAATACTGACACAGAAAGAAAATAGTATGAGCAAACGCTGGGGCCCAAACTATCTAAATAGAAAAGGATAGGAAGGGTACTTACTGCAATCCCAGAAAACCCTGAAAAGCACCAACTCTACTAATTTCAAAATCACCTGAGATCACACGACCTCTACCACCTAAATTAGTTCTCTGGTGTAACAAAATCAAAACAGCAGCCACTGAAAAAAGCAAAAGAACAAAACTCAGTGGCTGAACTAAACTGAGAGGGCAGAAGCCCCCGGAGGGGACCCTGAAGGCCCCCAAAGAAGTGCAGGACAAAATGCAAAAATATAGCAAAAAACACAAAGAAGCAAAAGTCTTATCTGTAAGCAGGAGATGCAGACAAGACACAGCAGGCCACAAGGGAAACTGGAATGAAGGATTCAGACCAGAACAATTGATCACCGGCAACCCTGATGGGAAAATGACTCCCTTATATAAGACCAGTCAGTAACACCTGATTCCCAGTCCTCACAATCTTCACTAGCACCGCTTGTAACCACCAGAGGGAGCCTCTGCTCAGAACTCATCTCAAACCCATTCACAACATGCGTCGCTAACGAGATCGCTACTGCTTCATAAAATCGCTGACGCGTTAGCGATCTCGCTTAGTGTTACAGTACCTTTAGGGTACCGTCACACTCAGCGACGCAGCAGCGATCCCGACAACGATGCGACCTGGCTGGGATCGTTGCTGCGTCGCTATGTGGTCGCTGGTGAGATGCCAAACAGTCAGATCTTCCCAACGACGCAGCAACGATCGGTGACCCGTAGCGACCTGTGTAACGATGTGTCTCCTATGTGTCTCAGTGCTGAGTTGCTAGCGAGATCGTTGGTAAAAGGTGTCAAACACACTGATGCATCCTATCCAGCGGGATCTCAACGACCAAAGAAAGATCCAGGCATTTCTGACACGACCAGCGATCTCACAGCAGGGGCCTGATCGCTGGTAAGTGTCAGACATAGCGAGATCGCTGTTGCGTCACAAAACTTGTGACTCAGCAGCGATCTCACTAGTGATCTCGCTTAGTGTGACGGGGGCTTAACAAGGGAATAGCCAAGGTGGTCCCTGCAGAAACCTGCCGGCCCTGGGGGATGAGGGTTGCTTCCCTGGCGGGGACGCAAACCGCGCTTCTGGGGTCACTGCGTTCCCCGCCCTGGGGGGAAGCTATGGGCATAGCGCCGCAAATCCCTGGGGGTCCCTGTGGCGCTCAGCTGGGTGAGTACTCTGCACTTTGTGATGTGTGTGAGTGCCTCAGCGGCTGCTGCGGCAGCCGCTGCTACATGTATATGTTGGTGACTGGTGGTTTTTGTCCGCAGGTGGATGCCTGCAGGACATGGGAACGGGGCAGGAGGGAGAGCGGAGGAGTTCGCGCTCATTTTTTTGAAGCCGGCGGGGGGGCGTGGCTTAGCGATTTCCCGGTCTTCTCGGGCAGGAAGCGCTCTGAGCGCGCTATTTCTCCTGCACTCTTCTCTTCCGGCTCCCTCTCACAGCGCGGCGGCCATTACTGAGGCTTCCTCGGGCTCCTCACTCTCCTCTCCTCCCGACAGACCGACTGTCACGGGTGTGTCGCTGCGAAGATCGTCGCGATTGCGCACCCTGACTTCTCACAGCTGAGTTTCTGGTGCTGGGTGTTTTTCGGCAGAGAGGGAGTTAATTCTTCCTCTCTCTGTGCTGGACTAGACCAGCCTCGCTCAGCTGCAATTAATGTTGTGGTAATTGGTTTCCTTCAAATACCTGCCTGTCTGCTGGGGAAGTGTCGGTGAAAGCATTCATGCAGACCAGCAGAGCGATCGTTGTATGGTGAAGGCTGAAGTTAAGAGTACCTGTGTGGTCTTTTTTTCCCCTCCTCGCTTTATCATTTATCTCCGTACCCGTTGGTGTCCCCTCTGTTTCCTGTGGTGTGACTTTTGTATGCAAGGTGGATTTTAGTTTACCCCTTGTACTGTCTCGTTCGTTTATTACTGTGTTTAGGCATATACCTACCAGTCCCCGGTGTTGTGATCAGGGTCCTTCTCAGGACTGGATCACTGAGGTTCAGGGATCCTCAGGAGGTAGGGATTACGCTGGCGGCCTGGACCTCTGTACCATCAACAGTACCTCCAGGTAGAGGGATTAGTCAGGACCCCAGCTTAGGGTCAGCATAGACCCCAGACCTCCTGTATGCAGTAACAGCGTGACACCGACATAGCGATCAAGGAACACAGCACCGCGGCCGGCTGGGTGAGTCGCTTCTGCCTGTCAGGGCAGAAGCTTAACTCCCTCACCCCCACAGCGCAGGGCACCTTTCTGAATAAAAATTAGGTGCAGATTGCGCTGTCCTGCAGCTGTGGCCTCATATAGAGGCCCTTTTTTTGTCTGGGGCTCGCACACCCTTGTCATTTAAAAGAGGTTGTGGGGAGTCTGCGACATTAACCCCTAATTAGAGGTTAACCCTTAAGTGAGGGACAGCTGGGGTAGCTCTCCCTTTAAGAGCTTTAACCCTTCAGCGTTCTTTTTTCGTCCCATTAAGAAACCACACTGCTCTAGTTACTGACAGGTTTAACCTGCCATATACTGTGTGAGGGCATGTCAGATCAGGGTCCAGGAGGTGCGGACCGTCTCCCAGATCCGCTACAGGATCAGTCTCGCGTATCTGACACGCAGACCTCGACGGCGTCAAGCGCAGCGGTCGGAGGTTTCAGTGATGTCAAAATGGAGGCCCTCGCTCGTTCTATTGATGGCCTGTCTGACCTTCTAAGTTATTGGGTGTCAGCTAGATCCTCTCATGGCAGGAAGCGACACAGGCCGGTGCCATCCTTCCCGCGTAGCGACTCGGAGATCTCGGGCATGGAGGGTTCCCCTTCAAGCTCGGATGGGGAGATGTCCGATTCGGATAAGGAGGATCGGCAGAGACACTCTGCCTCTCTTTTGGGCCGTACAGAGGCTTTTATTGGAGCCATGAGGGAGGCGTTACAGTTACCGGAGGAGGTAACTAGACGTCCTGGTAAGTCGGCCCGGATGTTTCAGGAGTCGCATAGGTCGCGATCAGCATTACCATCTCTGGATGAGCTTAATGGGGCAGTGGAGAAGGAACGCCTGTGTCCAGATAAACTTTTTCAGGGGACACGGTTTTTTGAGACGCTGTATCCGTGTACGACGGAGTTGATTGATAATTGGATTCCTTCTCCTGAAGTGGATGTCCCTTTATCCCAGCTTAGCAAATCCTCATTACTTCCTGTTAAAGGGAAGGCGAGTCTGCAGGATCCGCTGGACAGAAAAACGGAGATGGCGGCGAAATCCATCTACGAGGCCGCGGGTCATGGATTCAGAGCAGTACTAGGGTCCATGTGTGCTTGTAAAGCTTCCCTGAGCTGTTTAGACCGTCTACGGACGGCGTGGCAAGATGGATCCCCACTATCCGAGGTAGATGAGCTTTTCAAGTTGTTGGAGGATGCAGCCCGATATGGCAGTGATGCAGGTTTGGATACTGCATCACTGCTGTCCAGGGCGCAATCCTCGGCGGTCACAGTCAGAAGAGCACTGTGGCTTAGACAGTGGACCGTGGACGGGTTTCCAAGCAAGGTTTGCTATCTTTAGCTTACAAGGGGGGTCAGCTATTTGGATCTGACCTCACGGAGCTGATTGCCAAGGCAAAGGCAAAAGAAACGGCTTTACCGCAGCGAAGAGCTGTGACTTCTGCGTCTGGCAGGCCTAGTGCCGGTAGTAGTCGGCGGTCCTTTCGGTCCAGGGGACGGTTCGGTCAGCCTTCTTGGGGATCGGGTCGTCCCTCTTTTTCAGGAAAAAAGAACTCTCAGAAATCCCGCACTCCCTGGAAACAGAGCTTCCGTCATGACAAGCGGGAAGCTGACAAAAAGCCCGCTAAGGCGGACTGACGCCAGGGTCTCACTCGAGTGCTCTCGAGTGGGGGGTCGCCTGCTCCAGTTCGAACCGACTTGGGCTTCCCGCGTGTCGAACGCCTGGGTGACGCGGGTTGTGTCGGCAGGCTACTTTATAGAGTTTCTTTCTCGACCCCCAGACAGTTTTTGCCAATCCCGCATTCCGTCAGAGCCCGAGCTATTTGCCGCTCTACTGCGGGAGGTCGATTCCCTTCTGCAGAAGGGTGTGGTGGTACCGGTTCCGCCGGAGGACCGGGAAGAGGGTTTTATTCCAACCTCTTTGTGGTCCCCAAAAAGGAGGACAAATTTCGCCCCATTCTGGATCTCAAAAGATTGAATCGGCATGTCCGCACCCGGAAATTCCGCATGGAATCAATTCGCTCAGTTGTGGCGGCCCTGTCGCAGAACGATTTTTTGGTGTCAATCGACATTCGCAATGCTTATTTGCATGTTCCCGTCTAAGGGCCCACCAACGCTTCCTTCGTTTTGCCATAGGTCAGGACCATTACCAGGTTGTGGCCCTGCCATTCGGGTTGGCCTCAGCACCCAGAGTTTTTACAAAAATTCTGGCACCTCTCATGGCGATTCTTCGAAGACAGGGGGTTACGATTCTTCCCTATCTGGACGACCTTTTGATTGTGGCGTCCTCAAAGGAGGAGGCGGTGACGGCTCGCAATCTATCCCTTCAGCTCCTGGAGGACTTTGGGTGGCTGGTCAATTGGGAGAAGTCGTCTCTGGAACCGTCACAGTCAATCCTGTTTTTGGGAATGCATTTTGACACGGTACGAGCAGTGGTGTCTCTGCCTCCAGACAAGCAAGCGAGTCTTCTTCGACATGTACAGGTTATGAAGTCGTCGACAGCAATGTCCCTTCGAAGGTGTATGCGCCTTCTGGGTTTGATGGTGGCGTCGATGGAGGCAATTCCGTTTGCCCAATTTCATTCCAGGGCTCTCCAAATGCTCATTTTGAACCGTTGGGATCGATCGCAGTTTTCACTGGATTGCAGTGTCATCATCTCCCACAGGGTGCGAGAGTCTCTAGGATGGTGGTTACGTCCGGAAGTGTTATCCCTGGGGAAGTCCTTCCTCCCTCCGAGGTGGTCGGTCATAACCACCGATGCCAGCCTGACGGGCTGGGGGGGTGTCTGGAACGATCTCTGGATTCAGGGAGTATGGTCGTCGGAAGAGTCTGTCCTGCCGATCAACATCCTGGAATTGAGGGCAATTTTCCTTTGCCTCCAACACTGGACGGTCCTTTTAAGCGGTCTACCAGTCCGAGTACAGACAGACAATGCGACGGCGGTCGCGTGTATCAACCATCAAGGTGGGACGAGGAGCTTCAGGCTCATGATGGAGGTGTCTCGGATCCTGGTATGGGCCGAGGCCAGGGTGCCAGCCATCTCTGCGATTCACATTCCGGGAGTTCAGAATATCACAGCGGACTTCCTCAGTCGCGAAAAGATGGATCCCGGAGAATGGAGTCTTCATCCGGAAATTTTTGCACTGCTGTGCTCCCGTTGGGGACTCCCCAAGTGGATTTGATGACATCCAGGTTCAATGCCAAGTTACCGACGTTCATGTCCAGGTACAAGGACCCGAAGGCTGTGTCGGTGGATGCTCTGGTGGCTCCGTGGGACCAATTCGAGCTAATCTATGTGTTCCCGCCGATATCCTTACTTCCTCTGGTGTTGCGTCGGATCAGACTGGAGAGAGTCCCGGCTATGTTGATAGCCCCAGATTGGCCAAGGAGGACGTGGTTCTCGACGCTGGTGTCGCTTCTGGCAGCGCCTCCACTTCCACTCCCTCTTCGCCCGGACCTGTTGACCCAAGGGCCCGTTCGTCACCCGGACCTGAAGTCTCTGCGTTTGACGGCGTGGCTCTTGAGACCGAAATCTTGATCCGTCAAGGTTTTTCAGCCGAAGTCATTGCCACTCTGCGAGCTGCCAGAGGTCCGGCTACTACTAGGATTTATCACAAGACTTGGGAAGCCTTCTTTTCGTGGTGTTCGGGTTCTTCTGGGAACCCGAAGATTTTTTCCATTCCCAATTTGTTGGCCTTTTTGCAGTACGGGCTGGACAAGGATTTGGCAGTTAGCACTCTGAAGGGGCAGGTTTCTGCTCTGTCCTTGCTGTTTCGGAAGGCTATCGCCTCGCGTAGGGACATACGTTCCTATTTTTGCGGGGTAACCCGTCAGTTTTCCGCCACGCAAGGCGCTTGTGTCTCCTTGGCGGCTCAATCTTGTCTTGGAGGCTCTTCAACATGGGCCTTTTGAGCCTATGGACTCTGTTAGCCTTTCTTTGCTCTCTTGGAAGGTTGCCTTCCCTTAGGTGAGGGCGGTCACTTCTTTGAGAAGGGTTTCTGAGTTGGCGGCTCTTTCTTGCTCGCCTCCTTTTCTGGAGTTTCACCCGGATTGCGTAGTGCTTCGCACACGGGGGACTTTCTACCTAAGGTGGTGTCACAATTTCATGTTAACCAGGATATTGTGTTGCCCTCGCTTTGTCCGGAGCCGAGGAATGCGAAGGAACGGGCCTTGCACACATTGGATTTAGTGCGGGCTTTGAAGTTCTATTTGTCTATTACTCAAAGTTTTCGGAAGTCGGATTCTCTGTTTGTGATTCCAGCAGGTCGTCGACGTGGGCAACGAGCTTCCAAGGATTCTATAGCTTGTTGGATTCGGTCGGCCATTTTAGAGGCTTACCGACTTAAGGGCGAACCTTGCCCGATTAAGATTCTAGCTCACTCCACGAGGGCTGTGGATTCATCGTGGGCCTTTCATCAAGGGGCCTCGGCAGCTCAGCTCTGCCGGGCGGCGACCTGGCGTTCCGTCCCCACATTTACGAAATTTTATAAGGTGGACGTCAGTGCTTCCGCTGATGCGGCCTTAGGACGTAGGGTCCTGCAGGCGGCTGTAGTTTAAAGTTCTTGTGAACTTGTATTTAGCGCTAGTTGTGCATTTATTTAAGTTGTTGGGAATCTGCCTCTGTTGGTTTTTTGCCCACCCTTAATTTCTGGACTGCTTTGGGACGTCCCACTGGTAATGAATGTGTCTCCCTTCCTTCCATCTGCTGCTGAAATACGGATTTTGGTAAGACCTTACCTGTAAAATCCTTTTCAGCGAAGGAAGGAAGGGAGACACAGATCCCTCCCATGGCAGAAGTGTGTTGTTGTGTTTTCAGATGCGGCGTGACCCTATCTGGGCTGAGGTCGGCGCGCTCAGGCTCTTTTCCAGCATTGCCAGCTCATCGCAGTGGTCAGGTTCAGTGAGTAGTACCTGGGACTGTGTGTTTTTTTCTGTTATATGCATAACCTATCTTCTTGTTTTTTCTCTGAAGTTCTTCAGAAGGGGTTATGTTGCTCCGCTGGTGATTTTTGCTCTTCCTTAGCTTGTGTACGGACTGGAGAGCTGGAGTAGGAGGAGCCCAAGCTGGAGGGGCCGGTCAACACTCTTTTTTAATCTGAGGTTGTTCTATCCTGTGTGGGCTCCGCCTACCCACTGGTAATGAATGTGTCTCCCTTCCTTCCTTCGCTGAAAAGGATTTTACAGGTAAGGTCTTACCAAAATCCGTATTTTTTATTTTTACGGCTCAATGTTATAAACTTCTGTGAAGCACTTTGGGGTTCAAAGTGCTCACCACACCTCTAGATAAGTTCCTTAGGGGGTCTAGTTTCCAAAATGGTGTCACTTGGGGGTTTCCACTGTGGCACATCAGGGGCTCTACAAACGCAACATGTCGTCCGATCTCAGTTCCAGCGAATTCTGCATTGAAACAGTCAAACAGTGGTTTAGCCTCACATATGGGGTATCGGCGTATTCGGGAGAAATTGCACAATAAATTTCGTGGTTCATTTTCTCTTTTAACACTTGTGAAAATAAAAAAAATTGGTTCTGAAGTAAATTTTTTGTAAAAAAAAAAAAGTTAAATGTTAATTTTTTTCCTTCCACATTGCTTCAGTTCCTGTGAAGCACGTAAAGGGTTAATTAACTTCTTGAATGTGGTTTTGAGCACCTTGAGGGGTCCAATTATTAGAATGGTGTCACTTTTGGGTATTTTCTGTCATGTACACCCCTCAAAGTGACTTTAAATGTGATGTAGTCCCTAAAAAAAAAAAAAATAGTTTTGTAAATTTTGTTGTGAAAATTGAGAAATCGCTGGTCAACTTTTAACCCTTATAGCTTCCTACAAAAAAAAAAAAATGTCATAAATAAACACAAGTCATATCGAAGAAATTTTGCCACTAGCATGAAGTATAATATGTCACGAAAAAACATTCTCAGAATCAGCGGGATCCGTTAAAGCGTTCCAGAGTTATAACCTCATAAAGTGACAGTGGTCAGTAAAAATTGGCCTGATCATTAAGCTGCAAAATGGCTCTGTCACTAAGGGGTTAAATATTAGACAAAGATAAAAACTGCACTTTGTGTTTAGTTGTGTTAAGTGAAGGTCTTTATTATTAAATGCTCTAGTGTTATCAGAGTATGTTCAGGGTACTCCGATAATGTTCCGTGCTGTTTGTCAGGCAATCCCCATATGTGCTGCAGCTGTCGAACAGCCGCAGGGACTCAAACATATTACCCGAGCATGCCCAACATACTCTGATAACACCTTATCCGAGCACATTCGAACAATTTCGTATTTATTGTGTCAAAAAAAGGAAATTATTATTTTCATTCATACGGTCAATAAAAAAACACTTCCATGGTAAATAGATAGACAGTCAAAAATCACTCAAAAAGGTTCAGAAATGAGTAGTTTTTCTAGATTTGCAAGTTTGCTGCAAATCGCTTTCTCGAACAAGCCCCCCCAAATGTAGTCCTCCATCATGTTTTCGTTATACTGTCCTTGGTAACAACGTTCAAAGTCCAATGTATCTTGATGTCAAGATGATCTTCAAGGATATGGACTTTGAGAGACATTCTGCATCCCATTGTGGTGTAATTCTTTGAGAGTCTGAACCAACTACACATAGTGATTACCCAGGAAGACATGAACCACTGCAGCAAAACTGTTCCAAGCCACTTTCTCCGTCCTGTTCAGCAGCTTGGCGAACTCGTCACATTCTATGATCTTCTTGATCTGCGGTCCGACGAAGATACCAGCCTTTACCTTTGCTTTGGACAGCTTTGGAAAGAGATCTTTGAGGTACTTGAAAGCTGCTGACTCCTTGTTCAGAGCCGTGACAAATTGCTTGATGAGGCCTAACTTGATATGCAGTGGTGGCATCAGCACCTTCAGAGGTTTTTTCCGTCAATATGGCCATGTGAGGGCTTATTTTTTGCGGGATGAGTTGTACTTTTGAACAACACCATTGGTTTTACCATGCCGTGTACTCGAAAACGGGAAAAAAAAGTTCCAAGTGCCGTGAAATTGCAAAAAAAAATGCAATCCCACACTTGTTTTTAGTTTGGCTTTTTTGCTAGGTTCACTAAAAGCTAAAACTGACCTGCCATTTTGATTCTCCAGGTCATTATGAGTTCATAGACACCAAATATATCTAGGTTCTTTTACCTAAATGGTGAAAAAAAAATCCAAAGTTTGCTAAAAGAAAATTGCGCCATTTTCCGAGACCCGTAGCGTCTCCATTTTTCGTGATCTCGGATTGGGTGCAGGCTTATTTTTTTTTTTGTAAAAAAAGAAGAGATTATGATCCAGCTCCTTAAAATTGCAAGTTCTTTATTGATCCATAAAATAGGTGAATTCACCAAATTCCTCAATAGTGAGAGTGCACATGCTGCATACAGCGACGCGTGGTGAAAAAGTTCTTTGAGAGCAAATTATACAGAAAGGCCGGACAACACCTTTAAATAGTTTGTACAGCCCTCTATCTTTTCTTTCTCTTAATTTATTTATTATGGTTTTCCTATATAGCGCTATGTTATTCCGCAACACTTTACATACAATATCATAATTAAATTCATACAGATAAATATCCATTTTTTTTATTTTTTTTTATTTTTTTTTTAAATGTTCAGATTCTTTTTTACGATGTGCATTTTATTTATAGCTATTGAGTGACTTAAAACTTGTTTTCCTCCAGTTCTTTAGAGAAGAAATCTTTGCTGAGAGACAATGTGGATCTGCTTGGGAGTTTGGCTGACCTATATTTTCGGGTAGGCGATAATAAAAATGCCATTCTGAAGTTTGAGCAGGCACAGATGTTGGACCCTTATTTGATTAAAGGTATTTACCAGGTCCTTTTATGTGTGTGGGTTGTTTTTTTTTTTTTTGTTTTTTTTTTTCCCCTTTCTCCCTTCTTTCTATATTATATTTATATATCTATACTATATTATTGTGATGCTCTTAAGGTTGTGTTTCCCTATAATACTTGGACAATTAATTTTTGGATGTCTTTTTGTCTATATTCCGTCAGTGTAATTCGTCATTCAGGCCTATAGTTGTATAGTAAATAAACACACAACCAGAGTAAAGCCCTTTATGTGAAATTAAAGCAAAACACACTTCATTTCTCCGTCGCCTCATTGGGGGACACAGGACCATGGGTGTTATGCTGCTGCCTCTAGGAGGACACTAAGCAATACACAAAAAAAGGTTAACTCCTCCTGCAGTATACACCCTCTTCTGGCTTAATCCTGAACCAGTTCTTGCTTAGTGTCTGTAGGAGGCACTAGGGTCTGCTTCAGACCCCAATCTTGAAATTTTTTTCCAATTTTATTTTTTCCAAGTTCTCCTTTTTTTCACGGAATAGAAGGGCGACGGGGTCTTCTAAAAAAAAAAAAAAAAAAGTCCCCATCTCCCACAATCATCAACAGGCGGAACGCTGAGTGTCGCCTCCCCGTAAACCCTCCTGCAACGTTTTTTTTTTTTTTTTCGCCTGAGCTCTTTTTGGGGCGACGGATCCCTTTAATGGGTCCGTTCTCTCCACTCCTTCAACAGATGGGAACACGGGGTGTCGCCCCCATGTATCCCCTTCCAGAGCCAGGCCTTCGGACGTCAGGAGTCTCCCCCTTCACCATTACCGCCATGAAGCGCCTGGTACAGGGGAATTTAACCCTCTCCGCCTCTCTATGAAAGTGACGGCGGATTGAGGTAGTATGACCGCATATGCCGCTGACTCCCGCCGCAGTGAGTACCACGAACTCTGCCGCTTCTTTTTCACAGCAGCTGCTCATCAGCTGCTGAGGCCTGTCATAGTAGGCCGCAGGCACGACTGCTGCTGCGGCCTGCGCCAGCTCCGCCGCTGCGGCCTGCACCAGCTCCGCCGCCGCGACCTGCACTACCTACAGCCGCCGCGGCCGGCTCCAGACCGCCGCTGCGGCCTTCTCATTGCAGCCGCGGCCTCTCACTGCAGCCGCGGCTTCATCAAAGGAGCCGCCACCGTGGTCTTAATCATGGGAGTCGCTCCTGCACCGCTGCGGCCCCCTCTGTTTCCGCCGCGGCCGTCTAGCAGTGTCTCGGCCTCCTCCGTCTGCCGCCTCCGCCTGCCGCGGCTGCCCCTCTAATTTAGTCCCCGGCTTTTGGCCCGGGTAGGCCTCAGTTCCGCCCTCCCGGGTAGCCCCACCCACAGTTTTTTGGCGCTCTCCCCCCGTTCAGGCAGCGCTGTCCCGGCCCCTCTGCATGTCTCCGCCCACCTTTTCTGGCGCTTCTCGTCGGAAACGAGAAGCACCAACTCAGTCTCGGCCGCCATTTCTCCTCATCAACACCGCATCTTCTGAGTGGGGGAAAAGCTACTCCAGCGTCTGACATCCCCATTCCTCTTCTGTGGGCACGGACACAGGACCCTGGGTAAGCTTGCACAGCGCTTAACCCATTCCCTGCTGCAGTCTCCAGGATCACTTAATTTTGCAAAACGTCACAGTCAGAGAGCTCCAAGAGGGCTGACCAAACACATACAGTTGTTTGCCTCGTGTGCCTCATGCAGTACCTCACTACCGCGAAAGCATGGTTCCGCATTCTCTGCGGCATGTGCCCAGGAGCCCCCTGCTAATACCGACCCCAGTGGGCCTACCCCTCCCGAGTGGGCTACGTCCCTGGCACAGTCCATGGATTCCCTGACTAAAGCCTTAGAATCTTTCAGTGGTTCCTCCTCAAGCCAGGGCGTCCCTTTACCAGCAGAGGGCCCTTCAGCTTCCAGAGAGTCTTCCTCAGACAGGGGCCGGCCCGCGACAGCAGCGAGGCGGCCTTCTAGGAAACGTCCCCATAACTCGTCTCCTAAGCCCTCTAGTGGCTCGGCATCCGCAAGCTCAGACTCCCGCTCCCCCCTCCAGGGGTTGATAGCGAACACGACTCTGAATACGAGTCGGATGTGGCCGTAGACTTGGACTCGCTAGAGTACCAGGAGTCCCTAGATTCTCTCATCGAGGCAGTTAATAAGGCCCTGAGAGTAGACGAAGAACCCGGGACTAATCCGGATCGCGCTGTATCTTTCAAAAGGACCTAGCGCCCTCACAGGGTTTTTGCTAACCACCCGGAGTTTACGGACATTGTCCAGAGACGTAGAAGTCGCCCAGACAAACGTTTCTCAGGGCAGAAGCCGCTAGAAGCTCGGTACCCTTTTTCAGCAACTTTGTCAAAGGAGGGGACTGAATCTCCGGCAGTGGATCCGCCCATATCCCGGCTTGCTTCCAAAACTCTGCTATCTCTTTCGGACGGCTCATCGATTAAAAACCCCACCGATTGACAATCTCGCTCAGTCGGTCTTCGAAGCTGCTGGAGCATCGCTCTTTCCTTCTTTTGCCTCCACCTGGGTGGCCAGGGCCATGGTAGCCTGGGCTGAGGCCCTAGTTAAGACTGGGCACAACAATTCTCTTCCTCCCGAAGCGGTTAATCTCGCCTACCAGATTGCGCGTGCAGGGGACTGTGTCGTGCATGCCTCTCTAGATGCGGCTAACTGCGCTGCGCTTGCAGCCGCAAATGCTGTTACCATTAGGAGAGCTTTATGGCTCCGAGAGTGGTGGGCAGATTCTGCTTCAAAGAAGTCCTTAAATTCCCTGCCGTATCAAATCGGGCGTCTCTTCGTAGAACGACTTGATCAGATCATCTCCGACGCTACTGGGGGAAAAAGCAAATTCCTGCCGCAGCGTAGACCCAGCCGGCATTTTCGGACCCAGCACCAAATTCTCTTCCGGCCATTTCGTAGCTCTTAAAACTGGTCTTCCGCATCCACCTCTTCCCGCGCGCCCTGTCCTCCACGCAGGGACAGGGGCTCTCAACCCTCGTTCAAGCCCTCTCAGTCCTGGAGAAACAGATCCTCCCGGTCCGGACCCAAGGGTTCATCTTCTCGCAAGTTTTCCTCTCAATGACTCCTTGCCGTGTCCGGAGGACTCAAACAGGGTAGGCGGCCGCCTACTCTTGTTTCGCGAGGTCCGGTTGTCGGTCGTTCACGACCGGTGGGTCCGAGATCTCGTAGACTCCGGCTACAGGATCGAATTCTTGTCCCCTCCGCCAAGGCGTTTCTTCCAGTCTCGTCTTCCAAAGCCAAGGGCTCTCGCAGCCCCCTTTCATCAGGCCTTAGACGCTCTCCGCAACAGCGAAGTTATCGTCTCTGTTCCTCACGCAGAAAGGTTCAAGGGGTTTTACTCGAAACCTATTCGTGGTCCCAAAAAAGGACGGAACTATGCGCCCCATCCTGGACCTAAAACTGCTGAACAAATTCGTCAGGGTGTGCCATTTCAGAATGGAATCTCCATTCTGTTATTGCTTTGTTGGAAAAAGGGGAATACCTTGTGTCTGTTGACATCAAGGACGCATATCTCCACATTCCAATTTTCAAGAGCCATCAAAGGTTTCTGCGCTTTGCGATTGAGACGAACACTTCCAGTTTACCGCTCTGCCCTTCGGTCTCGCCACCGCCCCAAGAGTGTTCACAAAGGTCATGGCGGCCGTCATGTCCATCTTACACTCTAGGGCCGTGGTGATCCTTCCCTACCTGGACGACCTGCTCATCAAGGGCCGTCTTTTTGGGCCTGTGCAGAGCGTGTCAATGTCACTGTCGATACTCTCTCCCGCCTAGGTTGGCTAGTGAACCTGGACAAATTTTTCCCCGTTCCTTCTCAGAAAATTTCCTTTCTGGGAATGATTCTGGACACTTCCCGAGGGTTGGTAAGATTTCCTCTCTAACGCGGGGAGCACAATTGTTATCGCTAGGCCGCTCTCACTCCCTACGGTTCGCCATGCAGGTCCTGGGGAAGATGGTAGCCTCCATCGAGGCAGTGCCGTTCGCTCAATTTCATCTCCGGCCCCTGCAACAGGAATTGATTTCCGTCTGGGACAGGAACCCAGCCTCCTTGGGTCGCCGCTTTCGCCTGCCACCCAGAATCAAGCGGACCCTAAAATGGTGGACGACCACGTTGTCATTGAGTCAGGGAAGGTCCTTTCTGCCCGTACATTGGTTGGTGGTGACCACGACGCCAGCCTCCTCGGATGGGGTGCGGTTTTTCTTCACCACACGGCTCAAGGTCACTGGTCTCCTCAGGAAGCCCGTCTTCCGATCAACATCCTAGAGATCAGAGCTATCAGACTAGCTCTTCTTCATTTCCATCATCTACTGGCCAGTCGTCCCATCCGGATCCAGTCAGACAACGCCACGGCCGTGGCTACATCAACCGTCAGGGTGGCACGAGAAGCAGAAGTGCGATGCTCAAAGTAACGCACATTCTGCGATGGGCCGAGTCAAACCGCTCGCTCATCTCCGCTGTTCACATTCCGGGCGTGGACAATTAGATTTTCTCAGCCACCAGGGCTTAGCTTCGGGGAAATGGTCCCTTCACCCGGAAGTGTTTCATCACATTTGCCAGCGTTGGGGCACTCCGGATGTGGACCTCATGACATCCAGACTGAATGCCAAGGTTCCGGCATTCATAGGCCTGTCCCGCTACCCCCTAGCCATGGCTCGGATGCGTTAGTCCTTGGAGCCAATTTCGCCTTCCTTACATCTTCCCGTCCCTTCTGTTAATTCCCAGGGTAATTCGAAAGATCAAGGCGGAAGTCGTTCCTCTAATTCTCGTCGCTCCAGACTGCCCGCGCCGGCCGTGGTATGCGGAACTAATTCATCTTGTCGCAGACGTTCCCTGGAGGTTACCAGATCGCCCGGACCTTCTCTCTCAAGGTCCCATTTACCATCAGAATTCGAGGGCGCTGAATTTGACGGTATGGCCATTGAATCCTGGATTCTAGCCCAGGCCGGTTTCTCGCAACGGGTTGCGACTACCATGATCAACGCCAGGAAGCCTGTTTCCATGCGCATTTATCATCGTGTTTGGAAAACATTTTTCTCCTGGTGCAAGGACAAAGGCCGTTCCCCGTTGGTGTTTTCCACTCCTTCCATTCTGGAGTTTCTCCAAGCAGGGCTGGATTCAAGATTAGCGCTGTCTTCCCTCAAGGGACAAATTTACGCTCTATCCGTGCTTTTCCAGCGACGGATAGCGTCTAAACCCCGGGTTAAGACGTTTATTCAGGGAGTGTCGCATCTTGTACCACCCTACAAGAGGCCTTTGGAACCTTGGGACCTTAATCTGGTCCTCAGTGCCTTACAAGAGACCCCCTTCGAGCCATTACAAGTTGTTGCTCTTTTCTGTCGTGGAAGGTTATTTTCCTTGTCGCAATAACTTCCATCAGACGGGTCTCGGAATTGGCAGCCTTGTCTTGTAAACCTCCCTTCCTGATTTTCCACCAGGACAAGGTGGTGCTTAGGACGTCTCCTTCCTTTTTGCCTAAAGTCGTTTCGGCTTTTCATCTAAATGAGGATATAGTCCTGCCCTCGTTCTGTCCGGCGCCGTTTCACCTTACTGAGAAAGCTCTTCACACTTTGGATTTGGTGAGGGTTCTCCGCAGGTACATTTCCAGGACTGCGTCTTTTCGCAAATCAGACGCCCTTTTTGTGCTTCCGGAGGGACGCAGAAAGGGCCTGCCTGCTTCCGAGGCCACGTTAGCCAGATGGATCCGCTCTGCGATCCAAGAAGCCTACCGTGTCAAGTGTCGGCCTATCCTGGCAGGGATTAAGGCACACTCCACTCGGTCAGTGGGGGCTTCCTGGGCCATTCGGCACCAGGCATCGGCACAGCAAGTGTGCAAGGCTGCGACTTAGTCCAGTCTTCACACATTTGCCAAGCGTTACAAGATTCATGCTCGAGCTTCTTCAGATGCAGCACTCGGCAGACAGATTTTGCAATCAGCCGTTTCGCATCTGTAGTCTTCTTTTACCCGTTTAAGCGTTCATGCATTTGGTTTACGAGGCTTCAACTGTTGTCATGGTTTCCCACCCAGGGACTGCTTTGGGACGTCCCATGGTCCTGTGTCCCCCAATGAGGCGACTGAGAAACAGGGATTTTTGTGTGTACTCACCGTAAAATCCTTTTCTCCGAGCCAATCATTGGGGGACACAGCACCCACCCTGTTAGCCAGAGGCCTCGTACTGGTTTTGACATATTGCGTTTCTATTATGAGCTCCTACTGCTTTGGCACCGAACTGGTTCAGGATTGAGCCAGCAGAGGGTGCTGCAGGAGGAGGAGTTAACCTTTTCAGCAGCAGATGAGAAGGAAGGGAGACACACTAGTCATTACTAGTGGGTAGGCGGAGCCCAGATGGGATAGACACCTCAGATTAAAAAGAGTGTTGACCGGCCCCTCCAGCTCGGGCTCCTCCTACTCCAGCTCTCCAGTCTAAAATTTGAGGTCTCAGAGGATAGTCGCTGCTGAAGCAGCTCCTCAGAAGATTTTTTTATTTTTATCGGACAGAGACTTGGACTTAGGGTCTTGAGGTCTCAGGGGTCTCAGCGCTGCTGGACCCCCACCTCTCCCTTGGCGGATCTGTATACCCTGTACGGAGGTCCCTGCAGAACCCTGCCGGCCCTGGGGGATGAGGGTCGCTTCCCTGGCGGGGACGCAAACCGCGCTTCTGGGGTCACTGCGTTCCCGCCCTGGGGGGAAGCGATGGGCACAGCGCCACAAATCCCTGGGGGTCCCTGTGGCGCTCAGCTGGGTGAGTACTCCACATTTTAATGTGTTTTGAGTGCTTCAGCGACTGCTGCGGCAGTCGCTGTTACATATGTACATGTTGGTGACTAGTGTTTTTTGTCCGCAGGTGGATGCCTGCAGGACATAGGAGCGGGGGAGAGAGGAGTTGCGCGCCTTTTTTTTTTTTTTTTTTTTTGAATTTTCGCGGCGCTCTGAGCGCGCGCTTTACTGCTGTCTCATCTTCCGGCTTTTCTATGGAGCACATCGGAGGCACAGCGCGGCGGCCATTACTGAAGCAGGGAGCGGAAAGCTTCCTCCGGCTCCCCACTCTCCCCCCTCCCGACAAGACGCTACACCGATTAGCGATTTACTGTGGCATAGCTGTCCTGCAGTTGCTGCCTTATAAGAGGCACTTGGGGCTCGCACACCCTTTTCATTAACAGAGGTTGTGGGGAGTCTGCGACTTTAACCCCTTCTTAGGCGGTTAACTCTTAATGGGGGACAGCTGGGGTAGCTCTCTCTTTAAGAGCTTTAACCCTTAAGCGTTCGTTTTTTCTTTAAGAAACCACACTGTTCTAGTTACTGACAGGTTTAACCTGCCATATACTGTGTAAGGACATGTCAGATCAGAGTCCAGGAGGTGCGGACCGTCTCCCAGATCCGCTACAGGATCAGTCTCGCGTATCTGTATTGATGGCCTGTCTGACCTTCTAGGTTATTGGGTGTCAGCTAGATCTTCTCATGGCAGGAAGCGACACAAGCCGGTGCCTTCCTTCCCGCGTAAAGATGTCCGATTCGGACAAGGAGGATCGGCAGGGACACTCTGCCTCTCTTTTGGGCCGTACGAAGGCTTTTATTGGAGCCATGAGGGCTTTACAGTTACCGGAGGAGGTAACTAGACGTCCTGGTAAGTCGGCCTGGATGTTTCAGGAGTCGCATAGGTCGTGATTAGCTTTACCATATCTGGATGAGCTTAATGGGGCAGTGGAGAAGGAACGCCTGTGTCCAGATAAGCTTTTTCAGGGGACACGGTTTTTTGAGACGCTGTATCCGTGTACGACGGAGTTGATTGATAATTGGATTCCTTCTCCTGAAGTGGATGCCCCTTTATTCCAGCTTAGCGAGGGAAGGCGAGTCTGCAGGACCCGCTGGACAGAAAAACGGAGATGGCAGAAAAATCCATCTACGAGGCCGCAGGTCATGGATTCAGGGCACCATGTGTGCTTGTAAAGCTTCCTGAGCTGGTTGGACCGTCTACGGACGGCGTGGCAAGATGGATCCCCCTATCGAGGTAGATGGGCTTTTCAAGTTGTTGGAGGATACTGCGTCACTGCTGTCAAGGGCGCAATCCTCGGCGCTCACAGTCAGAAGAGCACTGTGGCTTAGACAGTGGACCGGGGACGCGGTTTCCAAGCAAGGTTTGCTATCTTTAGCTTACAAGGGTGGTCAGCTATTTGGATCTGACCTCACGGAGCTGATTGCCAAGGCAAAGGCAAAAGAAACGGCTTTACCGCAGCGAAGAGCTGTGACTTCTGCGTCTGGCAGGACTAGTGCCGGTAGTAGTCGGCGGTCCTTTCGGTCCAGGGGACGGTTCGGTCAGCCCTCTTGGGGATCGGGTCGTCCCTCTTTTTCAGGAAAAGAGACCTCTCAGAAATCCCGCACTCCCTGGAAACAAAGTTTCCGTCAAGACAAGCGAGAAGCTGACAAAAAGCCCGCTAAGGCGGACTGACGCCAGAGTCTCACTCGAGGGCTCTCGAGTGGGGGGTCGCCTGCTCCAATTCAAATTGACTTGGGTTTCCCGCGTCCCGGATGCCTGGATGACGCGGGTTGTATCGGCAGGCTACTTCATAGAGTTTTCTTCTCGACCCCCAGACAGTTTTTGCCAATCTCGCATTCTGTCAGAGCCCGAGCTATTTGCCGCTCTACTGCGAGAGGTCGATTCCCTTCTGCAGAAGGGTGTGGTGGTACCGGTTCCGCGGGAGGACCGGGGAAGAGGGTTTTACTCCAACCTCTTTGTGGTCCCCAAAAAGGAGGACAAATTTCGCCCCATTCTGGATCTCAAAAGATTGAATCGGCATGTCCACACCCGGAAATTCCGCATGGAGTCGCTTCGCTCCGTTGTGGCAGCCTTGTCGCAGAACGACTTTTTGGTGTCAATCGACATTCGCGACGCTTATTTGCATGTTACAGTCGGAAGGGATCACCAACGCTTCCTTCGTTTTGCCATAGGTCAGGACCATTACCAGTTTGTGGCTCTGCCATTCGGGTTGGCCTCAGCGCTAAGAGTTTTTACAAAAATTCTGGCGCCTCTCATGGCAATTCTTCAAAGACAGGGGGTTTCGATTCTCCCTACCTGGACGACCTTTTGATGGTGGCGTCCCCAAAGGAGGAGGCGGTGACGGCTCGCAATCTATCCCTTCAGCTCCTGAAGGACTTCGGGTGGCTGGTCAATTGGGAAAAGTCGTCTCTGGAACCGTCGCAGTCAATCCTGTTTTTGGGGATGCATTTCGACACGGTACGAGCAGTGGTGTCTCTGCCTCCAGACAAGCAAGCATGTCTCCTTCGACAGGTACAGGTTATGGAGTTTTCGACAGCAATGTCCCTTCGAAGGTGTATGCGCATTCTGGGTTTGATGGTGTCCATGGAGGCACTTCTGTTTGCCCAGTTTCATTCCAGGGCCCTCCAAAGGCTCATTCTGAGCCGTTGGGATCGATCGCAGGCTTCCCTGGATTGCAGTTCATCATCTCCCACAGGGTGCGGAGTCTCTAGGATGGTGGTTCAGTCCGGAAGCGTTATCCCTGGGGAAGTCATTTCTCCCTCCGAGGTGGTCGGTCATAACCACCGATGCCAGCCTGACGGACTGGGGGGGTGTCTGGAACGATCTCTGGATTCAGGGAATATGGTCGTCGGAAGAGTCTGTCCTACCGATCAACATCCTGGAATTGAGGGCAATTTTCCTTTGCCTCCAACAATGGACGGTCCGTTTAAGCGGTCTACCAGTCCGAGTGCAGACAGACAACGCGACGGCGGTCGCGTATATCAACCATCAAGGCGGGACGAGGAGTTCCAGGCTCATGGTGGAGGTGTCTCGGATCCTGGTATGGGCCGAGGCCAGGGTACCGGCCATCTCTGCGATTCACATTCCAGGAGTCCAGAATACCACGGCGGACTTCCTCAGTCGCGAGAAGATGGATCCCGGAGAATGGAGTCTTATCCGAAAATTTTTGCACTGCTGTGCTCCCGTTGGGGAACTCCCCAAGTGGATTTGATGGCATCCAGGTTCAATGCCAAGTTACCGACGTTCATGTCCAGGTACAAGGACACGAAAGCTGTGGCGGTGGATGCTCTGGTGGCTCCGTGGGGCCAATTCGAGCTAATCTATGTGTTCCCGCCGATATCCTTACTTCCTCTGCTGTTGCTCGGATCAGACTGGAGAGAATCCCGGCTATGTTGATAGCCCCAGATTGGCCAAGGAGGACGTGGTTCTCGACACTGGTGTCGCTTCTGGCAGCACCTCCATTTCCACTTCCTCTTCGCCCGGACCTGTTAGCCCAAGGGCCCGTTCGTCATCCGGACTTGAAGTCTCTGCGTTTGACGGCGTGGTCTCTTGAGACTCGCGACAATATATGGATATAAGCTAGTTTTCGTGGTGTTCGGGTTCTTCAAGGAACCCGAGGATTTTTTCCATTCCCAATTTGTTGGCCTTTCTGCAGTACGGGCTGGACAAGGGTTTGGCAGTTAGCACTCTGAAGGGTCAGTTTTCTGCTCTGTCCTTGCTGTTTCGGAAGGCTATCGCCTCTCGTAGGGACGTACGTTCCTTTTTTCGCGGAGTAACCCGTCAGTTTCCGCCGCGGAAGGCGCCTGTGTCTCCTTGGCGGCTCAATCTTGTTTTGGAGGCTCTTCGACATGGGCCTTTTGAGCCTATGGATTCTGTTAACCTTTCTTTGCTCTCTTGGAAGGTTGCCTTCCTAGTGGCGGTCACCTCTTTGAGAAGGGTTTCTGACTTGGCGGCTCTTTTTTGCTCGCCTCCTTTTCTGGAGTTTCACCCGGATCGCGTAGTACTTCGCACACGAGGCGACTTTCTACACTAAGGTGGTGTCACAATTTCATGTTAACCAGGATATTGTGTTGCCCTCGCTCTGTTCGGAGCCGAGGGATGCGAAGGAACGGGCCTTGCACACATTGGATTTAGTGCGGGCTTTGAAGTTCTATTTGCCTATTACTCAAGGTTTTCGGAAGTCGGACTCTGTTTGTGATTCCAGCAGGTCGTTGGTGTGGTCAACGAGCTTCCAAGGATTCTATAGCTCGTTGGATTTGGTCGGCCATTTTAGAGGCCTACCGACTTAAGGGCAAATCTTGCCCGATTAAGATCCGAGCTCACTCCACGAGGGCTGTGGGTTCATCGTGGGCCTTTCATCAAGGGGCCTCGACAGCTCAGCTCTGCCGGGCGGCGACCTGATGCTCTGTCCACATGTTTACAAAATTTTATAAGGTGGACGTTAGTGCTTCCGCTGATGCGGCCTTAGGACGTAGGGTCCTGCAGGCGGCTGTAGTTTAAAGTTCTCGTTAACTTGTATTTAGCGCTAGTTGCGCATTTACCTAGGTTGTTGGGATCTGCCTTTTTTTGGTTTTTTTCCCCACCCTTAATTTTTGGACTGCTTTGGGACGTCCCACTAGTAATGACTAGTGTGTCTCCCTTCCTTCTCATCTGCTGCTGAAAGACGGATTTTGGTAAGAACTTACCTGTAAAATCCTTTTCAGCGAAGGAAGGAAGGGAGACACAGCTCCCTCCCATGGCAGAAGTGTGTTGTTGTGTTTTCAGATGCGGCGTGACCCTTCTCTGATAGCGATTATCTGGGCTGAGGTCGGCGCGCTAAGGCTCTGTTCCAGCATCGCCAGCTCATCGCAGTAGTCAGGTTCAGTGAGTAGTACCTGGAACTGTGTGGTTTTTTCCTGTTACATGCATAACCTGTATTCTTGTCTTTTCTCTGAAGTCCTTCAGAAGGGGTTATGTTGCTCCGCTGGTGATATTTGCTCTTCCTTAGCTTGTGTACGACTGGAGAGCTGGAGTAGGAGGAGCCCGAGCTGGAGGGGCCGGTCAACACTCTTTTTAATCTGAGGTGTCTATCCCATCTGGGCTCCGCCTACCCACTAGTAATGACTAGTGTGTCTCCCTTCCTTCCTTCGCTGAAAAGGATTTTACAGGTAAGTTCTTACCAAAATCCGTCTTTTTTGTGTATTGCTTAGTGTCCTAGTGGCAGCAGCATAACACCCATGGTCCTGTGTCCCCAATGATTGGCTCGGAGAAAAGGATTTTACGATGAGTACACACAAAAATCCCTGTTTTTTTTATTTAAAAATGACAAACACAGATATACTCCCCTAACACCCATTCCATTGAAGCCCTCGTCTCCTGTAATAAAACAAATATCCCTCACCTGTCCGACGTTCTGTCCCACGCCGTTATCCATGTCTGGGGATTAATAGTTTTCAACCTGGACAGTGACAAAAGGCAACCGTCCAGACTCAGAACCACTGGGAGAATGATCTGCTGCGATCGCAGCATCAGTGACTAGTGGTGACATCATTGAGGTTACCGCCGGTATCTGAGGCTGCGTGGGATGGCTGGATGAGGGATGGCTGGAATCCATAGTATCCCACGTTGTAATCCATCTGTGCAACATGTGCTCTTCAACATGAACGGTGGCATCATGCGACCATTCATGCTGAGAAGCAAGGAAGAAAGAGCTGCAGTGAGCGGCCTCCTGAACTACGGTGATCACTGCTAGCACAGTGAGAAAGTCACACGTTGTAGTGATTAGTTCACCCTGAGAAATTTCTCCCGGTGAACTATGATGAACTCACCTATGCTCTGTGAGACTTTTTTTTTTTTTTCTCTTCTCACTGTGCTAGCGGTGATCTCATCGAGGTAACACAGCCTCAGTGACCTGCAGTAACCTCGATGACATCACTGCTAGTCACTCATTCACCAGTGGTTCTCAGCCTTTACTGTCACATCTCTGCACTATCCAGGTTGAAAACTGTTCATCCCCAGACATGGATTATAGCGTGGGACGAACGACGGACAGGTGAGGGGTATTGGTGTATGTTATTTTTGTTTTATTACAGGAGATATTGGCTTCAGTGGAATGGGCGTTATACTCCCTAACTGTTTGTTATTTTTATATAATAAAGTAAAAGTGTGTTTTTGTTTTTATTTAAAAAACAAAAAAAAGGACGTTATTCTGGCTGTGTTTTTATTTTCAATATAACTATAGGATACGTGTCTTATAGACGCCTCTCCATTACTAACCCATGAGCTTGATGACACCGAACAATACAAAGGTGACATCAACCCCACAAATATGAACTCCATTTGCCTCCTCTACAGGGCAAGTTTGAAGAGTCGGGCCGTGCTGTATTGCAAACACAGCATCTTTCCAGCACTTATGTCTGGGTTTTGGCTGAGGTCTCTAGTGTTTGACCATTGTACTCTACAGTTTGACATGACGGACATTCACGCAAGAGATTGAGCTTAGTTCATAAACGCCGAAACTGGCTAAAGATACCATAATCTGTGGCAACTTATCAGATATCATTTTCTGAGCTGCACTGGGAGATACTGAAAACTTAACATCTTGTTGGCTTTTAATTTCTACACACTCCTTCCCTTATGCTGTATAGAAATTATTCAGCCCAAGCATTAGGCATCCATTTACAACAAGTTGTTTTTTTCCTGTGGCGTAAATTGGAAATAATGCAAAATTTAAAGGGGCTTTCCACAACATTGTGACACTGTCATGTGTCATTACATTAGATGAATACTTCCCCACATAAGTTAATTTCAATAATGTGTCTGAAAACACTGTTCACATGGGACAAAGCATTGAAGTCTTGTTACACACCCTCCTCCCTCCCCCTCCCGACGCTGCCTGTGATTGCAAACTTTGATTTCGGACGAATCATCACAAACCACTTCTGTGGGTGGGCTGGTCTCTCCCGGAGTGACAGGTGGTGGGTGGAGCTTTCTGACATGCAGGTGGGTGGTCTTCACTCAGACTGATGTCATTAGCTGTGCGCATGCGTGCTACAGACAAGCTTTCTGTTGCATGCAAGCCCAATGTAATGCAAGCTCTGCCCAGCGCCTGAGCCCTTTCTGCTTTACCCCAACCAAAACTGTTTGATCTTTCACAGCGCTTGCACCCCTTCCCTCTCCTTTTCTCTCTCCAAACATAGGCAATAGAGTATTTTATAACCGAGAGAGAATTATTCTAAGGGCTCAGTGGCTGCTTGTTATTCATATTTATTACAAAATAAAGTGTCCTTATTATATATTCATTCATCTGCAATGTTCCGTTATGCCACTCTTTCACATGTCAATTTTTCCGGTACGAGTGGTTACAGTTATCATATTTACCGAAGACCATTGCACTCGTAGACTCATTAAAGTGAATGGGTCTGTGCACATGTCAGTGTGTTTCCACAGACCGTGTGTCCGTGTGCAAAACACACTAACAGCAGCACAGTCTGCAAAACGTCCTGCACACTGATGACAAGTTTGCGCTGTTCCCCGGCGTCAGGTGCTGGAAACTGCTCACATCACTGTCCCCTGTTCATGCTGCGATCAGCGCTAGCAGGGGACTATGTTGAAAGTTGTATTCAGCAGAATTGTATTCATCAGCCGCCGCGTGCGCTATGAATAAATTTAAAAAAAAAATATATAATATAAAAATTGTACATTCACACTGAAGGCATCAAAACTATGAATTAACACATGTGGAATTATATACTTAACAAAAAAGTGAAGAACCTAGAATATAAGACATTTTCAGTTGTTTCACAAAGTAGCGACCTTTTGCTTTGATGACTGCTCACTCTTGGCATTCTCTTGATGGGCTTCAAGAGGTAGTCACCAGAAATGGTCTTCCAACAATCTTGAAGGAGTTCCCAGAGATGCTTAGCACTTGTTGGCCCTTTTGCCTTCACTCTGCGGTCCACTCACCCCAAACCATCTCGATTGGGTTCAAGTCTGGTGACTGTGGAGGCCAGGTCATCAGGCGTAGCAACCCATCACTCTCCTTCATGGTCAAATAGCCCTTACACAGCCTGGAGGTGTGTTTGGGGTCATTGTCCTGTTAAAAAATAAATGATGGTCCAACTAAACGCAAACCGGATGGAATAGCATGCTGCTGCAAGATGCTGTGGAAGCCATGCTGGTTCAGTATGCCTTCAATTTTGAATAAATCCCCAACAGTGTCACCAGCAAAGCACCATCACACCACCTCCTCCATGCTTCACGGTGGGAACCAGGCATGTAGAGTCCATCCGTTCACCTTTTCTGTGTCGCACAAATACACGGTGGTTGGAACCAAAGATCTCAAATTTGGACTCATCAGACCAAAGCACAGATTTCCACTGGTCTAATGTCCATTCCTTGTGTTCTTTAGCCCAAACAAGTCTCTCCTGCTTGTTGCCTGTCCTTAGCAGTGGTTTCCTAGCAGCTATTTTACCATGAAGGCCTGCTGCACAAAGTCTCCTCTTAACAGTTGTTGTAGAGATGTCTGCTGCTAGAACTCTGTGTGGCATTGACCTGGTCTCTAATCTGAGCTGCTGTAAACCTGTGATTTCTGAGGCTGGTGACTCGGATAAACATCCTCAGAAACAGAGGTGACTCTTGGTCTTCCTTTCCTGGGGCGGTCCTCATGTGAGCCAGTTTCTTTGCAGCGCTTGATGGTATTTGCAACTGCACTTGGGGACACTTTCAAAGTTTTCCTAATTTTTCGGACTGACTGACCTTCATTTCTTAAAATAATGATGGCCACTCGTTTTTCTTTACTTAGCTGTTTTTTTCTTTCCATAATACAAATCCTAACAGTCTATTCAGTAGGACTATCCGCTGTGTATCCACCAGACTTCTGCACAACACAACTGATGGTCCCAACCCCATTTATAAGGCCAGATATCCCACTTATTAAACCTGACAGGGCACACCTGTGAAGTGAAAACCATTCCCCGTGACTACATCTTGAAGCTCATCAAGAGAATGCCAAGAGTGTGCAAAGCAGTCATCAAAGCAAAAGGTGGCTACTTTGAAGAACCTAGAATATAAGACATAATTTCAGTTGTTACACACTTTTTTGTTTAGTATATATTTCCACATGTGTTAATTCATTGTTTTGATGCCTTCAGTGTGAATGTACAATTTTCATAGTCCTGAAAATACAGAAAAATCTTTAAATGAGGTGTGTCCAAACTTTTGGTCTGTACTGTACGTGTGTGTGTATATATATGTATGTGTGTATGTGTGCACATATATATATATTGTGAGACAGTGAGTGAATATGTGATGAATGGGTGTACATTTCACCTAGGTATAAGGGAAATGTGTGGCTTTGTAAACCTAGTGGTAGAGAAAGGTCACTACACCTCACATTCAGCACACACTTGCAGCACAAGCCTGAAACTACTCAAGTCTTAATTAGGAGACCAGAAGTAGGTGTCTGCAAACACAATCTGAGAGCTAGTTTAGCCTGGACACAGGAAGGTGTCCTGGCACAAGAAACAGTCTCCAAGAGTGTTAGAGCTGTCTTTAGCCTGGACACAGGGAGGTGTCCTGGCACAAGGAAGCAGTCTCCAAGAGTGTTAGAGCTGTCTTTAGCCTGGACACAGGGAGGTGTCCTGGCACAAGGAAGCAGTCTCCAGGAGTTTGAGCTATCTCAGTCTGGGTGCAGGAAGGACCCCGGACATAGGAGTAGTCTCAGTGCGAATCCGTGTGAAGAGCGGCTGAACAGGAGTGGATCTCTCTCAAGTCTGGACATGGAAGGTGCCTTCAGACACAAGGAGGAGTATCTGTGAAGCTCCAAACTGGTAACATATGTGATATGTGTTGTTTGGGCACAGACTGGTAGAGTCTGGGTCCCGGATAGAGAGGGCCATCTATCTAAGTGTAATTAGAGGCTAGACAAGCCCAGGTTTTCTGTTTATGCTTTGTTTTATCTGTTTGCTGTGGACTTTAATAAAGCTGGTTGCGGCCAGTTTTACACCAGAACTGCTGTCTGAATGAACTGTTTATATGCCATTCTGTCTACCCAGACAGCGATCCTAGAGCTAAACCCCCTGGAAGGCTACAATATATATATATATATATATATATATATATATATATATATATATATATATATATATATATAATCATGACGTGGGGTTCCACTATATTTTTGATGACTAGCCTTGCTAAAGCTGACAGCTGAGGGTTGCAGCCCGCAGCTGTCAGTTCTGCCAGGCTGGTTATCAAGAATAGAGGGGTCCTCCATATTTTTAATTATTTAGATACCGTTAACCCCTTCACCCCCAAGGGTGGTTTGCACGTTAATGACCGGGCCAATTTTTACAATTCTGACCACTGTCTCTTTATGAGGTTATAACTCTGGAACGCTTCAACGAATCTTCGCAATTCTGAGATTGTTTTCTCGTGACATATTGTACTTCATGTTAGTGGTAAAATTTCTTCGATATAACTTGCGTTTATTTTTGAAAAAAACGCAAATATGGCGAAAATTTTAAAAATTTTGCAATTTTCAAACTTTGAATTTTTTTTTCCCTTAAAACAGAGAAATATGTCACACAAAATAGTTAATAAATAACATTTCCCACATGTCTACTTTACATCAGCACAATTTTGGAACCAAAATTTTTCTTTGTTAGGAAATTAGAAGGGTTAAAAGTTGACCAGTGATTTCTCATTTTTACAACAAAATTTACAAAGCCATTTTTTTAGGGACCACCTCACATTTGAAGTCACTTTGACGGGTCTATATGGCAGAAAATACCCAAAAGTGACACCATTATAAAAACTGCACCCCTCAAGGTACTCAAAACTACATTCAAGAAGTTTATTAACCCTTCAGGTGCTTCACAGGAGCTGAAGCAACGTGGATGGAAAAAATTAATATTTAACTTTTTAGCCACAAAAATGATCTTTTACAAACTTTTTTTTATTTTCACAAGGGTAAAAGGAGAAAATGGACAGATAAAGTTGTTGTGCAATTTCTCCTGAGTACGCCAATACCCCATATGTGGGGGAAAACCACTGTTTGGGCACACGGCAGAGCTCGTAAGGGAAGGAGCGCCGTTTGACTTTTTCAAACTAAAATTGGCTGGAATTGAGATTGGACGCCATGTCGTGTTTGGAGAGCCCCTGATACGCCTAAACAGTGGAAACCCCCCACAAGTGACACCATTTTGGAAACTAGACCCCCTAAGGAACTTATCTAGATCTGTTGTAAGCACTTTGAACCCCAAAGTGTTTCACAAAAGTTTATAATGCCTGGTGTGAAAAAAAAAAAAACAATTTTCCACAAAAATGATTTTTTAGTCCCAAATTTTTGATTTTTTCCCAAGGAAATTGTACCCCAAAACTTGTTGTCCAATTTGTCCTGAGTACGCTGATACCCCATATGTGGGGGGGGGAAACTGTTTGGGCGCACGGCAGGGCTTGGAAAAGAAGCAGTAACGTTTTGGAATGCAAACATTGATGGGGGTCATGTTCCGTTTGTAGTGCCCCAGATGAGCCTAAACAGTGGAAACCCCCCACAAGTGACCCCATTTTGGAAGCTAGACCCCTAAGAAACTTATATAGATCTTTGGTGAGCACTTTGAACCCCCAAGTGCTTCACACAAGTTTATAATGCCCGGGCATGAAAATAAAAAATCCTATTTTTTTCCCACAAAAATTATCTCTTAGTCACTATTTTTTTATTTTCCCATAGGTAACAGGAGAAATTGGACCACAAAATTTGTTGTCCAATTTGTCCTGAGTACGCTGATACCCCATATGTGGGGGGGAACCACTGTTTGGGCGCATGGCAGAGCTCGGAATGGAAGGAGCACTATTTGACTTTTTCCAACCAAAATTGGCTGGAATTGAGATTGGACGCCATGTTGCATTTGGAGAGCCCCTGATGTGCCTAAACAGTGGAAACCCACAACAAGTGACCCCATTTGGGAAACTAGACCCCCTAAGGAACTTATCTAGATCTTTGGTGAGCAATTTGAACACCCAAGTGCTTCACACAAGTTTATAACGTAGAGCCGTAAAATTAAAAAATTATATTTTTTCCACAAAATTGATCTTTTCACCCCAATTTTTATTTTCCCAAGGGAAACAAGACTCCAAAAGTTATTGTGCAATTTGTCCTGAGTGCGCTGATACCCCATATGTGGGGGTAAACCACTGTTTGGGTGCATGGCAGAGTTTGGAAGGGAAGGAGCGCCGTTTGACTTTTTCAACGCAGAATTGGCTGGATGCCATGTCGTGTTTGGAGAGCTCCTGATCTGCCTAAACAGTGGAAACCCCCCACAAATGACACCATTTTGGAAACTAGACCCCTCAAGGAACTTATCTAGATGTGTGGTGAGCACTTTGAACCCCAAAGTGCTTCACAGAAGTTTATAACGTACAGCCGTAAAATAAAAAAATTCTTTTTTTTTTTTACAAAAATGATTTTTAGCCCCAATATTTTATTTTCACAAGGGTAACAGGAGAAATTGGACCCCAAAAGTTGTTGTCCAATTTGTCCTGAGTATGCTGATACCCAATATGTGGGAGTAAACTACTGTATGGGCGCACGTCGGGGCTCGGAAGGGAAGTAGTGACGTTTTGGATTGCAGACTTTGATGGAATGGTCTGGGGAGTCATGTCGCATTTGGAGAGCCCCTGATGCGCCTAAACAGTGGAAACCCCCCACAAGTGACCCCATTTTGGAAAATAGACCCCACAAGGAACTTATCTAGATGTGTGGTGAGCACTTTGAACCCCGAAGTGCTTCACAGAAGTTTATAACGTACAGCCGTAAAAATAAAAAATCCTTTTTTTTTTTACAAAAATGATTTTTTCGCCCCCAATATTTTATTTTCACAAGGGTAACAGGAGAAATTGGACCCCAAAAGTTGTTGTCCAATTTGTCCTGAGTACGCTGATACCCAATATGTGGGAGAAAACTACTGTATGGGCACACGTCGGGGCTCGGAAGGGAAGTAGTGACGTTTTGGATTGCAGACTTTGATGGAATGGTCTGGGGGCGTCATGTCGCATTTGGAGAACCCCTGATGCGCCTAAACAGTGGAAACCCCCCACAAGTGACCCCATTTTGGAAAATAGACCCCACAAGGAACTTATCTAGAAGTGTGGTGAGCACTTTGAACCCCGAAGTGCTTCACAGAAGTTTTATAACATACAGCCGTAAAAACAAAAAAATCATTTTTTTTTTTTACAAAAATGATTTTGTCGCCCCCAGTTTTTTATTTTCCCAAGGGTAACAGAAGGTATAGGACAAATTGCACAATAACTCTTGGGGTCCAGAGTATGCTGATACCCCATATGTGGGGTAAACTACTGTTTGGGCGCATGGCAGAGCTCAGAAGTGAAGGAGCACCATTGACTTTTTCAGCGCAGAATTGGCTGGAATTGAGATCAGACGCCATGTCACATTTCGAGAGCTCCTGATGTGCCTAAACAGCAGAAACCCCCCAATTCTAACTCCAACCCTAACCCCAAACACCAATAACCCTAGTCCCAACCCTAACCACAAACCTAACCCTAACACACCCATAACCCTAATCCCAACCCTAATCCTAACGTTAGCGCCAACCCTAACCCTAATCCTAACGTTAGCGCCAACCCTAACCCTAACTTTAGCCGCAACCCTAACCTAACGGGAAAATGGAAATAAATACATTTTTTTAATTTTATTATTTTTCTCTAACTAAGGGGGTGATAAAGGGGGGTTTGATTTACTATTTATAGCGGTTTTTGTGATTGGCAGCTGTCACGCTAAAAGACGCTTTTTATTGCAAAAAATAGTTTTTTGCATCACCACATTTTGAGAGCTATAATTTTTGCATATTTTGGCCCACAGAGTCATGTGAGGTCTTATTTTTTGCGGGACGAGTTGACGTTTTTATTTGTAACATTTTTGAGCACGTGACGTTTTTTGATCGCTTTTTATTTCGATTTTTGGGTGGTTAGAATGAACAAAAATCAGCAATTCATGAATTTCTTTTGGGGGAGGCGTTTATACCGTTCCGCGTGTGGTAAAATTGATAAAGCAGTTTTATTCTTCGGGTCAGTACGATTACGGCGATACCTCATTTATATCATTTTTTAGGTTTTGGCGCTTTTATAGAATGAAAACAATTTTATATAAAAAAATCATTATTTTTGCATCGCTTTATTCTGCGAGCTATAACTTTTTTATTTTTTCGCTCATGATGCTGTGTGACGGCTCGTTTTTTTGCGGGACAAGATGATGTTTACAGTGGTACCATGTTTATTTATATCGGTCTTTTTGATCGCGTGTTATTTCACTTTTTGTTTGGCGGTATGATGATAAAGCATTGATTTTTTGCTTCGTTTTTTTTTTTTTTTTTTAAGGGGTTCACTAAAGGGGTTAACTAGTGGGACAGTTTTATAGGGGGGGTCGTTACGGACGCGGCGATACCAAATATTGTATTTTAGTGTTTTTTTTTTTTATTTACAGGAAAAAATAATTTATTGGGAATATTTTTTTTTTTTTTATGATTTTTTTTTACACTTTTTATTTACTTTTTTTACTTTTTTACTTTGTCCCAGGGTGGAACATCACTGTATTTTAGCAGATCGCTGGTGTGACAGTGTGCACAGCACTCTGTCACACCAGCGATCGCTCTGGCACTGCTGCAGGCTTCCCCAGCGCCTGCCTCAGCAGGCACTGAGGAAGCCGCCTCCCTGCAGGACCCCGGCGCCATCTTGGATCCGGGGACCTGGAGGGAGGACGGACCCTCGGAACAGCGCGACACATCGCGCTGCTCTGAGGGTCTCAGGGGAGCGCGCAGGGAGCCCCCTGCCTGCGCGATCCTCCCCTGTGCCCCGGGCACACCGCGATCATGTTTGATCGCGGTGTGCCAAGGGTTAATGTGCCGGGAGCGGTCCGTGACCGCTCCTGACACACAGTCACGGGTGTCAGCTGTGATAATCAGCTGACACCCGGCGGCGATCAGCTGCGCTCCCCCCGGGAGCGCAGCTGATCGCCCATGACGTACTATTCCGTCCATGGGAATTAGGTCCAGGGTCACATGGACGGAATAGTACGTCTGATGGCAGAGAGGGGTTAAAAAAAGCAGACAGCTGGGGGCTGGTAATGGACCATGGATATTGGGCCCCACCAGCCTAAAATTAGCAGCTGGCAACTGCCCAAAAAAGGCACATTAATTAGATGTCCCAATTCTGGCTCTTTGCCTTGCTCTTCCGTCTTGCCCTGTGGCGGTGGCAAGTGGAGTTCATATTTGTGGGGTTGCTGTCACCTTTGTATTGTCAGGTGACATCAAGCCTACTGCTTAGTAATGGAGAGGCGTCTATAAGACACCTATCCTTTACTCCTTTACTAATCCTATAGTTGTATTGTAAATAAACACACAGCCAGAATAAAGTATTTTATTTGAACTATAACAAAACACACTTATTCAAACACCATTATACTCCCCTAACGCCCTTTCCACTGAAGCCTTTGTCCCCTATAATAAAACAAAAATGAAAAACAACCATATTCCTCACCTGTCCGTCGTTCTGTTCCATGTTGTATTCCATGTCTGCGGTTAAATAATTTTCAACTTGGACGGTGCCAAGATGCGACCATACAGGCTGACAACCACTGATGAATGAGCTGCTTCTAACCTCATCGAGGTTACGACAGGTCACTGAGGCTGCGTTCCCACCCAGGCTGATCTGCAGTGACCTCAGCACCGTGAGAAAATGTCAGTGAGTTCACCGCAGTTCAGCTCAGTGAGTTCACTGCAGATCACCGTGAGACACTTCTTGCGCTCTTGTGTTTTTAGAGAAAGCTGCTGACAAACTGCTCTAGTGGCAACTTATCTATGGAGAGCAAAAGGATCCACAGTCCAAAATTGGGCATGATGGATGCCTGAGGCTGTGGTTCCACGGTCCGGAACCACAGCGCTTTGGACGGAGCGGAAATTCCGCACCGCCCAAAGCCCCGCCCCCTTTCTGACGCGCGCTCATTCCGGATGTGTTCCGGACACCTCCGGAACACATCCGGAAAGAAACGCAGGGCTGCATAGCCCTGTGTTATTTCCGTTGCGGCGACGCAGCGTCGCCGCAATACGCTAGGACATGCTGCGGTCTAAAAAGACGCGCCGCATGTCCGGAAACGCAGGTCTTCCGCCTGCGTATTTTTACGCATAGTGGAGACGGGATTTCTTGAAATCCCTCCACTATGCTGTAACATCTGGACGCTGCGTGTTTGGCGCTGCGCCAACGCACAGCGCCAAGCACGCAGCAAATCCGGAGTGTTTCCTTATCGTGGAAACATACCCTGAAAGGGTTGTCGCAAAATTAAGATGTTGAGCAATTGCATTGGAAATGAAAATATATTAGTTTGTAAATACATGGCTTTTTTTTTCCTCTTTTTTCCCAAATAAAGCAGTAAGGAGTTTTCACCTCCACAATTACACCATCACCAGCCTTTGGTGCTCAGCTGTTGTCTCTGCCTACGATCTGTAGCAGTTCTAACTTTCACAGGTCAAGTCTACCCAATTCTTCCCTCATGTCTTCTTCCTCCCCGCAGGCTTCCATCTCGCTGTTTAGGCTGAAGCACCTGCTCTTAGCGCCTGTGTGTAGCATCTCCTTCTGCTGAGCAGTGAAAGGTCTAACTGTGGTCTTGCTGCTCTCATTCCTCATGATGTCAGTTCCTACAGAATGCACTATTCTGCTGCTAGTGCTGAATACAAGAGCAGAAAGCAAGTGTGGCAGCCAAGCATTGACAGAAATCAGAACATGCAGGTGACCTCTCACTGCTCAGGAAATAGTGTCAGTGCTGCGTACAAACACTAATGTTCCTCTTTTTTTTTTTTTTTTTAATTTCCCCACCCCAACATATATTGAGCTCTGTATAACCCCGCCCACACCACTGACATCTTTCTACCTATGCACAGTGAACACAGTGGCCAATCTGTAGTGGGGGTGTGGTTATATAGCTCTTACAAATATGGAGGACTACACGGCAGCAGGTTTACTAGTCGTCTAGTGTTAATCTGCTGATTTAAAACAGTGATTTTTATGAAAACTATACTAAACAGCCCAGTAAGTGACACATTGATGGAGCCAGAGCCTCTGCACCTACAGTAGTGTTCAAAATGATAGCAGTCCAATATGACTAACCAGATTAATCACTGTTTTTGGTTTAAATTATTACCACATGTCAAACAATTTACCAGTTGGTGCAATAGATTCTAAAAAAAACAACAGACTCCGCATTCATGATCTGCAGGTTTTTTGAGTCTGTGTATTAGTATAATTAATTGTTCAAAATAATAGCAGTGTGGAAATGTACATGTTGTACATGCATTTCTCCTTGAAAGCCTGAGAAATATGGATCGTTCGAGACATTATTCAGAAAACTGCATACTTTGATTAAAAAGTTGATTGGAGAGGGTAAAACTTGGAAAGCCAAACCAGAGAAACGTGGAATCAAACGGAACACTACCTTTCAAGTGGATGGAAGAATAGCCAGAATGGCAAAGGCTCAGCCCATGATCAGCTCCAGGATGATCAAAGACAGTCTCACGTTACCTGTGAGGACTGTGACAGTTAGACGCCTGTGTGAAGCTAAGAAGTCCCCGCAAAGTTCCACTGTTAAGAAAAAAAGACGTACAGAAGCAGATACAATTTGCCAAAAAAAACACATTAACTGGCCTAAAATTGTCCTTTTTGGGTCCAAGAGCCGCAGACAATCCGTCAGACGACCCCTAAATTCTGCATTCAAGCCACAGTACACTCTGAAGAAAGTGAAGCATGGTGGGGCAAGCATCATGATGTGGGCATATTTCTCTTACTATGGTGCCGGACATTCTTACCGCATACCAGGGATCATGGACAAATTTGCATATGTTAAAATACATGAAAAGGTCATGGTACCTTACGCTGGAGAGGATATGCCCTTGAAATGGGTGTTTCAACAAGACATCGACTCTAAACACACCAGTAAACAAGCAAAATTTTGGTTCCATTCAACAAAATTGAGGTTATGGAGTGGCCAGCCCTTTCCCCCGAGATTAATCCTGTAGAACACTTATGAGGGGACATTAAAAATGCCGTTTCTGAGGCAAAGCCAACAAATGCCAAAAAATTGTGGGATGTAGTCCAAGCAACCTGGCCTGGAATAACAGTTGATAAGTGCTAGAAGTTGGTTGTTGACTCTATGCAACATAGATGTGACGCAGTTCTAAAAAACTGTGGGTTTACAACTAAATATTAGGTTAGTGATTCACAGGAATGCTAAATCCTCAAAAAAAAATAGTACATATAGTGAGTTGTTCATTTTTATTTTCTGTAAAGTAGTTACAAATTTTATACATTTCTCTTCATGTTTTGCATTTGAAAACAGTGTACAATGTTCCCAATGTATGGAAATAAAATCTATTGTAAAGATTTTGGGATTAACTTATGTTTTTGAACACACTGCTATTGTTTTGAACACTAGTGTACATCAGTGTCATTTGAAAAAAAAAATAGCATTTGTTCAAATAGGAAAATGTATTTATTTTTCTAAGACTCAACATTCAGGTGATTTCTACAGACTGCTACATTTCCAACTTCCAAAAATTGGTGCGTGATAAATTTCCTAATATTAACCATCAAATTAACATGGTACCTGGCTAGGACTGTGGACAACAAAGTTCTGGTGGTGTCAAAAATGGGGAATGGTATTTTTCTATGACATAGGAACCAGTCAGTAAGAAATTTATGGTGGATGTCCTGCTCAACTAGGTGTTATTACGCTGGCAATCATTATTCAGCATGTGAAAAACTTAGTTCATTAGTCTGGTTTCATCTATCCTTCGCATAGGAAAGATTGGCTGACACAAAATGACTAAAGCCAAAATTATCAGGCATGAACCTGCTGAAAGTAAGAGTGGAAAGTAAAAGACCAACCAACTACTTCTATCACATCGGAGTATTGTATAAATATCCAAACGTCTGTTTAACCACCTAAACGACCTCCGATACACCTTTTAACAGCGGCAGTTAAGGGTACTTATTCCTCAGCGCCACTTTTTAACGGTGCTGAGAAATAAGTTTATAGCGACAACAGCGTCGGAATTTCTCTGCGGTCTCAGCTACTGGGGGATTAGGTTTTTTACCGACCCCAGTGTTGCTATCGCCATTATTAGCGGAATAACGGTGACCGCAAAAAAAAAAAATTGGTCCCCCAATTTCCCGCCACCCTGGCACCTCTGGTGTCTCTGGATCCTCCTGCATCCACCTGCGATGTCCCCCGGCCGGGGCATCTTCTTCCGGGGAAAAAAATGGCGGGCGCATTCGCAGTGCGCCAGCCGAAATCTGCCAGCCTGCACCCGGCAACAATAGGAAATTTTTCCTATTGCTTCATTTTGATTATTGTGATAGACCCACAGTGATCAAAATAAAAAAATAGTAAATCAACCCCCCTTTATCACCCCCTTAGTTAGGTAAAAATAATAAAATAAAAAAGTATTCATTTTCATTTTTCCGTTAGGAATGCGACTAGGGTAGGGATTAAGGTTAGGGGTGTGTTAGGGTTGTGGTTAGGGTTATAAATTCAAAGAAAATCACTGCACACGTAACGTTCAATTTTGCATCTATCTGGTGAGAATTTATTGCGACGACTTGACGTTTCGGCCAAACATGGCCTTTATCAAAAATGTCGCTGAAAAACAGGTGTGTGTGTGTGTGTGTGTGTGTGTGTGTATGTATGTGTGTGTATATATATATATATATATTTATGTACACTATATTCAAGTGTTATAATCCATAGGTTGTATAAATCAAATCAAAGTATCCTGGGATAATAGTACAAGTAGATACACCATTGATACCAATAAAAGGGTGTTACTGAAAAAATGGTAGGCAAAAACATGACAATAGATATATACAAAGGATATACAAAGGAAATCACTAGAGCTTCATACCCTTTCAAAATGGAGTAACGAGCATTTGTGGCAAAAGCAGAAACTGAGTTGGGGCAGTGACTTTCCTCTTTAAAGAGGACCTGTCAACAGGATTTTGGACTCTTAAAGAGGTATTATGTTCTTATGGGGCTAAACAACTGTCTGCCTGTAAGTTCTAAATGCTTGTTCTGCGCCGATCTTTCTGCTCGGATCAGCTTCCACTGCCAGTAATTCTGTGGCCTACGTTGATGTAACGTCGTAGCTTCTTCTTTTCCACAGTTTGACAGCCAGCTCCCCACTGCCTATCTGCATGACCCCGCAGTGACTCTCCATTGACAGAGCAGACAGAAAGAAGAAGAGCTGCACTGTTGATGTGAAGTCAAACGAAGCAGCAGGAGCAGTTCGTGACTGCTTCAATTCGGCAAAGATAAGCGCCGGGCGGAACAAGCAAGTAGTTAGTAGTTAGCTACTACCTGCCTGTAAATTCTTAGCGCCGTAGGACAAAAAAAAACAAGGCATGGATTACCCTTTTTAACTAAAGTAATGGCTGTTTATGGGGGGTGTTTGAAGTTCATTGAAGTGACACCTTGATTCCCAGCCCCCGGCAATAACCGCGACTTTGTGATTTTTCGACTAGAGGAGAAATTACAAAAAGGTAGTGACCGCCAGTCATAGAACGTAGGCAGGCGGGCGTGCGGGTAATACTCAGACCAAGTGCAGTATCCAGCCCTGCTGCACTTGTGCTCCATTAGCACAAAACTTCCACTGCTGATTTCAGAAGGTCAAGAAAGTACATTTTTTTCAAAAAAGGTATAGTTTTAATCCGCTTCAAAGCACAATTGAAAGCATATATTTAGAGTCCCAAATCTTGCTGACAGGTCTTCTTTAATAATTTAACCTTTTCACCGCCAGGGGTTTTTCACCAATTTTTGCTTCTGGTAGCCAGGACAATTTTATTTTGTTTTTTCAAGTTCAATAAAATCTAAACTTTTTAAAACGGAGATCAAGAATAAGAAAATGGCACCACCCTGCAGCCAAAATTCCTGCAAGCAACATGACAGCTGACACCCTGCAGTATCAGCCCTGGCTGGTTTTGGAACTGATCGGAGCCGATAACCCCTTAAATGCTACTGTCGATTGCAACAGTGGTATCTAAGTGGTTAAAAGGGGTTGGCAGGATTGAATCGCCCCATGCGATTGTAATTGCGGATGCCGATCGTTGTCATGGTACATTGAGGTCATTTGTTGAACAGCTGTTATCAGGAGACTGGCTAATGGTAACAGCATGGAGCTGTGATCTGGAGGGGTGAGCAGTGAATATCACCTCTTGTTACACTAGCCCCCTGACTGTCTCCTTATCTGTGGTTAGAGGTGAGGGGGCATGGCCAGCTCCCTGCTAATAGCCTTGCAGTGAAGGAGGCCTTTATCAGGTGGCTGGCATCTACTAAAAGTTAAGGCTGGGTCTCACATAGCGATACACCAGCGATCCCGACAACAATATGCACTTGGCAGGATCGCTGGTGTATCGCTACATTATCGCTGCTGAGCTGCCAAACAGGCAGCTCAGGGCAGCGATCAGCACAAGGACACTGCGGGTAACATCGCTTAGTTACCCGCAGTGTACCTTGGATACCAGCGCCCTGATGCAGGGAGCTGGTATCCAAGGTACACAGCGGGTTTCCAAGCGCTGCGCGGTGCCTGGAAACCCGCTGTGTACCTTGGTTACCAGCTCCCTGCATCAGGGCGCTGGTATCCAAGGTACACAGCGGGTTTCTAGGCACAGCCCCGCCCTGGAAACCCGCTGTGTACCTTGGTTACCAGCGAATCGCTGGTCTCCCGCCTGTCACACGCAGCGATGCGTGCCTGTCAGCGGGAGACCAGCGATCAAAAAAATGTCCAGACATTTCAGCGACGATCAGCGATACCCGGCAGGGGGGCTGATCGTCGCTGAATGTCACACACAGCGATATCACTGGTGAGCTCGCTGCTGCGTCACAAAACTAGTGACTCAGCACCGATCTCGTTAGCGATATCGCTATGTGAGACGGGCCCTTTAGGGGAAGGTGGAGAGGTCACGCCCCGCCCCCTCATCTCCTGCTGAAATGAAACATACATAAGGGCTCTGTCCCCTGCTGCTAAAAACCAGGAGAAGGCCACGCCCCTCTTCTCAGACTGCTATGTGACTTAAAGTCCCAGATGGGAGCGGTAGAAGTGAGGAGCAGCTCCTGTCACATTGAATTACAAGTGTGGTAAAGATAATAGAACTACAATGGTACAATGGGCATCTCATCTTTCTTTATAGTTAGAGGGCAGGGACAGAGCTACAAATTTTTATCTCGCTGGAGTACCTCTTTTAAGGTGTTTATTTCACTGTTAATGCAATTTTCTGCTTGAGTTAATAGTCTAAAGGTACTGCCACACTAAACAATCCCGCTAGCGATCACAATAACGACGCATACTAATGCGATCGCTAGCGGGATTGTTTCTATATCGCTAAATGCTGCCGCATTTAGCGATATAGTTAACGACGCTATCGCCGTTAGCGATCTTCTTAACGACTTTAGCGGTACAAAAGTACCGCTAAATCGCTAAGAAAAGGTGCCACACAGCGATTAGATACTTACCCAGCGGGAGCGCTGACGAGAAAATAGGGTCCGGAACGATTCCAGCGACGAGCGAGATCACAGCAGGAAGCTCGTCGCTGGAAGCTGCCGCACTGAACAACATCGCTAACGGGATCGCTAAATAGTGACGTTTTTTAGCGATCCCGTTAGCGATATTGTTTAGTGTGGCATACCCTTAATGGCCTGACATTAAGCTCTGCTAAGTCACCGGTAGAATGCAATCTACAAGCACCACTGTTTAAAGGGTATGCCACACTAAACAATATCGCTAACAGGATCGCTAAAAAACGTCACTATTTAGCAATCCCGTTAGCGATGTTGTTCAGTGCGGCAGCTTCCAGCGACGAGCTTCCTGCTGTGATCTCGCTCGTCGCTGGAATCGTTCCGGACCCTATTTTCTCGTCGGCGCTCCCGCTGGGTAAGTATCTAATCGCTGTGTGGCACCTTTTCTTAGCGATTTAGCGGTACTTTTGTACCGCTAAAGTCGTTAAGAAGATCGCTAACGGCGATAGCGTCGTTAACTATATCGCTAAATGCGGCAGCATTTAGCGATATAGAAACAATCCCGCTAGCGATCGCATTAGTATGCGTCGTTATTGTGATCGCTAGCGGGATTGTTTAGTGTGGCAGTACCTTTAGAACCTTGTAATCTATGTACCTTACACAATCACGTTCATGTATATTTTACCATGCTACACAGCCTCATTTGGAAGCTTGGGTTGCCTATATATAAATGCCTAATTTTGTATGTCCATACACACAAGTTGAACACCTCTATTGCATTCTGAATTTTCATGCTTGACCCGTCTCTCTGTAGGAATGGATATATATGGATACTTGTTAGCTCGAGAAGGGCGGCTGGAGGATGTGGAGAATCTTGGCTGTAGATTATTCAACATATCTGACCAACACGCTGAGCCTTGGGTGGTGTCAGGGTAAGAATATGTACGTTGTCTTGCAGATGGACCACATTTGCATAGCAAATTTACTGATTGTAGTACAATATTGTACTATGTAAGATTTATTACAGTTATAGAGGTAATATCTAGTAATGTGAATGTGCTGCAGAGATGCCTGGTAAAAATTCTTTTTCTGAGAAATTTGCCATTGGTAGTATAAGATTGTGATTAGAGCACAACTACTGCTGTGAAGGAAATTAAGTGATGAAATTAATGATAAAACTAAACTGCAGATAAACAGACCCTGATTTCAAGAGCGCGCCTCTGAATGAGTGTGTCAGGCGAGATAGCTGCTGGTCTAACGATTAGTTGACAGATATATAAAGTGTACGGGGAGGCTTCAGTAATGGGGCATTTTTATGTCCTATTGCAGACAGAGTGGTGAGGGGAGGTTCCTGCTGCATCCAGTTGTCTTAAACTCGTACATAAAACAATGAGGAGGAAGTTGGACATGGTTTATCTTTTGAGGATTTTTTGTTACATTGTTCAGTTTTACTAGCGAATGAGTTAAAATATGATTAAGGTAGTAAGTGCTGTGATATATTTATTTTATTACATTTTGTAAGTTTAATTTTCTATTTAAATTAAATAGAAGTACTTCTTGCTGCAGAATCTGGTACTGGAATCTACAGTCATGGCCAAAAGTTTTGAGAATGACACAAATATTAATTTTTACAAAGTCTACTGCTTCACTTTTTCTAATGGCAATTTGCATATACTCCAGAATGTTATAAAGAGTGATCAGCTAAACAGCAATTACTTGCAAAGTCAATATTTGGCTAGAAAATGAACTTTATCCCCCAAAACACATTTCAACATCATTGCAGCCCTGCCTTAAAAGGACCAGCTAACCTCTTTTCAGTGATTGCTCCATTAACACAGGTGTGGGTGTTGATGAGGACATGGCTGGAGATCAATTTGTCATGATTAAGTAAGAATGACACCACTGGACACTTTAAAAGGAGGCTGGTGCTTGGCATCATTGTTTCTCTTCTGTTAACCATGGTTATCTCTAAAGAAACACGTGCAGTCATCATTGCAATGCACAAAAATGGCCTAACAGGGAAGAGTATCGCAGCTAGAAAGATTGCACCTCAGTCAACAATCTATCGCATCATCAAGAACTTCAAGGAGAGAAGTTCCATTGTTGCCAAAAAGGTTTCAGGGCGCCCAAGAAAGACCAGCAAGCGCCAGGACCGTCTCTTAAAAGTGTTTCAGCTGCGGGATTGGGCTACCAGCAGTGCAGAGCTTGCTCAGGAATGGCAGCAGGCAGGTGTGAGTGCATCTGCACGCACTGTGAGGCGGAGACTCTTGGAGCAATGCCTGGTCTCAAGGAGGGCAGCAAAGAAGCCACTTCTCTCCAGAAAAAAACATCATGGACAGACTGATATTCTGCAAAAGGTACAGGCAGTGGACTGCTGAGGACTGGGGTAAAGTTATTTTCTCTGATGAATCCCCTTTTCGATTGTTTGGGACATCAGGAAAACGCCTCATTCGGAGAAGACAAGGTGAGCGCTACCACCAGTCTTGTCTCATGCCAACTGTTAAGCATCCTGAAACCATTCATGTGTGGGGTTGCTTCTCAGCCAAGGGAATCGGCTCTCTCACAGTCTTGCCTAAAAACACAGCCATGAATAAAGAATGGTACCAGAATGTCCTCCAAGAGCAACTTCTCCCAACCCTCTAAGAGCAGTTTGGCGATCAACAATGCCTTTTCCAGCATGATGGAGCACCTTGCCATAAAGCAAAGTTGATAACTAAATTGCTGAGGGAACAAAACAGAGATTTTGGGTCCATGGCCTGGAAACTCCCCAGATCTTAATCCCATTGAGAACTTGTGGTCAATCATCAAGAGACGGGTGGACAAACAAAAACCTAAACATTCTGACAAAATGAAAGCATTGATTTTGCAAGAATGGACTGCTATCAGTCAGGATTTGGTCCAGAAGTTGATTGAGAGCATGCCAGGGAGAATTGCAGAGGTCCTGAAGAAGAAGGGTCAACACTGCAAATATTGACTTGCTGCATTAACTCATTCTAACTGTCAATATAAGCTTTTGTTACTCATATGTTTGCAATTATTATATTTCTGTCTGTGATAAAAACATCTGTCAAACACACATAAAAACCAGAGGGCAGCAGATCATGTGAAAATATAATATTTGTGTCATTCTCAAAACTTTTGGCCATGACTGTAGAAGTGTAGAGATGGTCGGACCCCCAAACCCCATTCAGTTGAATGGGGGGCCCGAACATCCAGTGTTTGCCACGCTGCTATGTGCATGACAGCGTGGCAAACACTGACACTGATTGGCAGTAAAATCATTACCGTCGGTCAGATAGCCGCAGTTCCCATGCT